>VXAZ01003670.1:372806-752001 GCA_013399875.1 Gymnorhina tibicen
GAGAGGAGAGGAGAGGAGAGGAGAGGAGAGGAGAGGAGAGGGTTATCTTTATCTATACAAGCATTTTTTCTTTGCAGTTCATGTGTGGGTTGTAGTTTAGTCCTGTGCATGTCCCAATAGACATTGGCCCAAGGTACATTTTTCAAAATACTTATATGTCAAAGATTCAAAGCAACTGCACAGAGCACATGTACCTTACTCCTTAATGCATCAGGCAACACAATTTAGAGGTAAAACACTACCACTGAGAGGACTACAAAATATTGTAGCAAATCTCACATGCTTGTACTATGCAGAAATTCTATTCCCTTGTTCAAAACTGAAGGCTTCATTTCCACATATAAGCTTCAGTCTTAAATTCTAAAAAAAACCCCTCTGCTAGAGAAACAAAAATAAATCTGTCAAAACAAGGGCAGAAAAAGCAAAGATTTTTTTTCTTCTTTAATTGACAAGTCTCTAACACAGACATTTTCTGCTTCGTTTATCTGTGGCTGAACTATAAAAAAACCCCATTTTAAAGTGTTTTCAGTGACCTGTAAGAATAGGATTGCAGAGTTTAATAGTCACAGCATTTCAGGATCGCATAATACTCTGTCACCCAGCGGGGTTATGTCAGAAAGGGACAGTTCTCCTTATTTTTATGGAAGGTATAGCAACTGTGATAATTCCTCCTTAAAATGGTTTCAGTTCCCATGATTTCTTGATCCCTGGGCAAGATAGCTGGCAGAAACATTACATTAGCTTCCTACATGTTTGCACTAAATTCCAAAAGTTACTTTTTCATTAGGAGATATGTCTGTGAATAATTTTCAATAGGTTCCTAATTTCTATGCATGTAATTTAGTAAATAATACCAACAGTCCAAGCACATTATGAAAATAATTTAGAAAATTCTAAATTTTGTGGTTCCTTCTGCATCTTAGCCCAGGGTTGTTTTTGGGTTGTTTTTTGTTTGTCTCTTTGTTTAGAAACTAATTTTAAATTAATTGAAAAAATAAATACTTTGAATTAAAACCTTTTTGTTATAAAGAAGAAAAAATCTAACTCTGAAAGGGATTCATAAGAAGAATCAGTTAGAATTTAAACTGGGTGTTTTTTCTTTTGGCTTGGTTGCCTACTTTTTTTCCCTACAACATTTGCTCTATAAATATGAACAATATAAGCTTAAAACTACCCAACCCAATCCTCAAAGCAGAGAAATGTCCTTGAATATTCAGTGCTGCTAGCAGTAGTTAGCTATTATGGTACAAATTGCAGAACTCCAGTACGGGCCATTCAATTTAAAACATGTCTCTCTTTGGGAAAGAAAAGGACAGAGCACATACATTCCTCAGAATTACTTTTTCACTGCTTTTGCTGGTTTGTGGTTTAACATTTCCATGCATCTTTAAAAACCGCAGGCATAAGACGCAGGCAGGCTAAACACACAAAACACACCAAAGTCGATGTTTTGTGATTTCCTGCTTGCTTTCAGGGTATTGGAATTAATTAAACCTGAAGCTTCTCTAAAGCAAACATCCTACCCCGAAGTTAAGTACTCTATTTTTATATTTGCTTGGAATATTCCTCCCAACACATTTGCTTGTTACATTTGCAATGAGCTAACCTGTCAGTCAGAAGAGAGGTCATACTCCTGATGTTTCACAGGCCCAGAGCAGCAGAAAAATAGAGTATATGGGAAGCCTCCTAAATTGTTTATGCATCAACAGTGCAAAACTGCTATCCCTGCAGTTCTTCACACTTCATTTGCTATCCCCATTTCCACCTTATACCACGACACTCCCTGAAAATGTTTCCCTGTTCCTGCAAAGCTGGTCAGCTGTGCTACAAGAGCAGAAGGGCAGCCACCTGAGCTCTCTGGTTTGTGAAATAAAAGAGGGCTAGGGATTGATGTCCCACAAGGCTTGTGGCTTCAGCTATCTTCCCAGCTCACTTACAAGAACTTCTCTCAGGATGAGTGTCTTTTGCAGACCAGCCTGCAGCTGGGGAAGCTGAGGGCATGGAGCTGGGGGAGTCAGGAAGGAAATACTGGAACAGGGTGTCTGCAGGAACAGAGCCTTTATTACACATACTGTTCCTCTGCATTTTGGTGCTAGCTCATAGTGAACATTTAGGTGGTTGAGCAACTGCAATTGCTATAAAGTGCTTTTATTTATAAGATATGTTAGAAAATTATTATCTAGAGACATGCATTGGGCATACACTGCCAATGAGAACCTTTAATTTTTGGCACATGAATTTTAAACTCATAATTTTCCTCCTATACAATGTAGCTGCACATGTGGGGTTTTTGTTGTTGTTTGTTTGTTTGGGGGTTTTTCTTGTTTGCTTGTTTGTTGGTTTGTTTCTTTCTTTTTTGGGGGAGGTTGGTTTTTATTTTTTTCTTTTTTAAGGAATCCTCAGATTTAAGAGAGGGGTGAATGCAAAGAAATCTTCAGATGGGCAAGCAAAATGATTATAGCAGAGAATTTAACTAACAAAACAGTGCAGTAAGGAGATGACAAGAGTTATTTAAATGACATCTCTTTTTCTAAAATACTAAATTAGACATTGTAATATTCTGATTGTGAGATATGAGATTATGTCTCATAAGCCTATAAAATAAATATTTATAAGCCTATAAAATAAATATTGTGTATATATAAAAAAGACTTAAAATAGTTTATAAAATTTAATTTAGACCATGACTAAATCAGTTACTTTTTCCCTAGGTTTGGAGAATTGCCTGCCTTCAGTCTGCATGTGCTAGAATTACTGTTCATAGGCAGTTTATGAAATAAACGAATTAGCTTGTTTTGCCTTCTATCAAGGCCCTCCGAATTCTGTTGTTTGACAACTTGATTTCAATACAAAATGGATTTTCATGGGTATTAAAAATGCCTGGGGAAAAAAAAAATTAGGAGGAAAAATGAATTCTAACCAAAAGCTAACATAGTGAGAAAATGTCATCTGTAGAAATCTATATGTTTAAAAGTAGGAAAAAAGAAAGAAAATTGGAAGCTGAATTATGCTTTTAAATCAGATGTAGAGAAAAACAGTTTGTCCATTCCAAGAAATGATCAAACTACAATCCAAGTATCTAACTCTCACAGGTTTATGTGCCAAAACGTCAGATTAGTTTCACAGCTTCCTACCAAATTTTGGGGGTGAAAAAACCTCTCTAATTTGATGGAGTAGCCCATTCCAGTAAAGCAGCTTCAATTATGCAGTCCTTCCCTGTGCTTCACAGGATATAAGATTATATGATTTATATCTTCACCTTGTACAAATAATTTGAAATTAGCCAGTACTGTTATCCTGAAGAAATAAACCATGCAATTGGTAAGATCGCATTGTTATGAAAATCCCTTTATAAGCACAATGTAAGAGTGATTGTATAGCTTGCACTGATTTTCACATCTGAGCAATTCAGACATTGAGAAACATTTCTCATCTATATGGACTATTGGGTTTATGCTTCCTTTTCTAAAGTTTTGATTTAATAAGCATGGTTGCTGAATTCTGTTATTGAAGAAAGGTAATTCAGAAATAACTCTTTTTTTGAGTGGAGGAGTTCTTGCTGCACTATATTGCAATGCACACAGAAATCTATAAGATTCAAGTTATAATAATGCAACACAACACAGCTGAGCTGTATAGAATAATATTTTGAATCCACCGTCAACCAGCCAGAGTGAATACTGCCACTTCAGGAACTATGTGGGTTGGGACAAATTTGTGACACTGAAAGGAACATATGATCACTTTTAATCTTGTATGTTCATTTTCAAGATTATGAATCTGCATACCCTCCTTTTTTCATCATTCTATTTTTCCTGGCAGTAAAATCTTTCAACAGAATTTTTCATTGAGAAAAATGAAACTACATTATTGCAACATCATTTAAATATTCCTTGGCCACCAAAAGTAAATAATTGTAAGTTTTTATGTAAAATAACTACAAATTAGTTTCTATTCCCACCTTGTTAACAGTGTATCAATTTATATTACACCAAATCCTGCAGTTTTTCCTTATTTTTCTTTCTTTTAATTAATATTACTACCATGAACTCTAACCATAAATCAAGACCCCCACTGTAAAAAAAAAAGACTGGGAGAAAAAACCAGGAGAAATTATACAGATTGAGCATCATAGGAGAATGGAGACAAGCTGTTGTTCAAGAGGAACTAAAATTGGGAAGAATAATAGACAATAGAAATATGTAGCACATGAACAGCACAGATGATGACAATTTTGCAGTTTCTTTGTGGACATCATTTCAACCAAATGATGAAAGAGGTTTGCTTCAGGATACTCCTAGTAAGAATCAGGGGCAGACCAATGATGGAGGCTGATTTTGAGCCAGTTGTCTGTTTGAAATGAACCGATGAGAAGAAGGGATAAGCTATGAAGTTAACAGAAAGCTTATTTTAGTTTAATAAAAAGGGAGATCCAATGGATGATGGCAAAGGGAAATTTAAAAACCTCAAAAACAGAGGTTGGAAGAACAGTCTTTACAGCATTCTGAAAACAGTGCTGAGCAGAAGCAACACTGCATTGGTCAAGGCCAGAAAAGGATGACACATGATGCTGGGAGCCTGGATAAAAGTATGTCAATGCAAGAAAAAGACGTGTACTTGGTATAAGGCAAAATTAGTCTAAAATATTTGGGTGTAGGCTGGAGGAAATTGCAAACAGAGACATATCTGCAGTTCACACAACACCTTCTAAAAGGAGGGATGCTGCTGCAGAGATAGGTAATGCAGGTGGACTTAAGAACAGATAATGTTCTTACCTGGAGGTATCAGAGAAACAAGGTTTTAGCTTAAATGGAAGGAAACAGGATTGGTATTGATAGTAAATTACACGCCTTCCCAGTAGAAAAAGAAATAGTACATTAGATTGCTGTTAGATGAGATTACCCCGAGGTATGGCATAGTGGAAGAAGGGAATGGACAGACTCTACAGACCCTAGAGGACCTTCAGCTCAAACTAGTATATTGGAAGGGAAATAAAGAAGCAAAGAATAAGAAAAGAACAGAGGCCTGGGAGCAGAGATTGTAAAGATTTCAAGAAGAAGAAGAAGATAGAAATGCTAAGAGTGAGGGAAAGATAGGAGGTAAAAACTAATCCTTATAGCATAGTTCAGCTTGGAAAAATCATTCTCATGAGGGCTGTTTCATTAGAGTGGGATAGAGGTTACAGGAAAGAACAAGGCAATTGCCATGCATGTACTCTGTGATCTTGCTTTGCTGTCAGCATAAAGTGAGATTCAGCTGCTCAAAAATTAGACATCTAATTGTGAGCAACTTACCTCAGGCTCTCTTTCTAGATAATTTATTAGATCTATTTTAAGAGATAATGAATCACACTCTGGAAGGAGCTTCAATTGACTTGAAGTGGGACATAGATAAAGAGCAATTATATCCACAAATTAAGGCAGAAATCCTGCCACAAAGATCTATGTAAATCTGGCTTCAGATTACTGTTCTCTCCTCTTGCATGTTCTTCCATGAGTTGGCTTTGACTATAATGTCTATGGGAGGTGGATTAAGAAGTCTGAATTTCTTTCCAGTATTAGAAATATTTTTTTTCACCAACTCAAGTACAGATTTTAATAGCTACATTATTTGTTTCTATACCCTTGGTCTGCCTCTCCTAATATTTTTTACCTGCCTCTCCTCTTCATATAAGGAGTGGCTATAGGGCAGAGGCATGAAATGTCTGTTGTGCACAAGAAAAAAGCTTTAATCCTCAAAAATAGTGATAAAAGAGAGTTTGTAACAATATCTACATTAAGCTATTACTATCTTTTATTTAAAAAACTAGCTGATCACCTGCTGCTACAAAATTCACCCAGGTCTGCTTTGGGTGCCCTGAACTGATCCATTTCAGACACCAAAGCACCCTTGCTGTGCACAGCACACTGAACAGTAGCTGTTGCAGTGCCTGCAAATTTTATGAGCACTTAAGGGGCTGTTTCCTACATTATTTTTTCATTATATACCATTTTTGTACAGAACTGCAATGATTTTAACTGCATAGCAGTGATTTTCCTAGCACAGCACAAGTCTGACACCTGAGTACCATCATATCAGCATCGGTCCACTGCACAAAGCATCAACTTCTATTATTAACTGAAACTGTCATATCCGTTTTGCTTTTATCTCTGCCTGATCTGCACCTGTACAAAAAGAAAGAGAAAAGCTCTGAACGTTGCCCCTGTCGCAGATGAAGGACTAAGCTTCAGTGTTCCTATCACACTTCTGCTGAAGTGTTGATCCACATGACAATGAGACGACATTCAAAGATTTGCAACTTTATTAAAACTCGGGTTTTTCTAAGTAGCCTGTGTCTACTCCAACAATTTTTGTTTGTTATGGTCTAATATATTCCTATTATTTTGTTCATGGCACCAGATCTTCATTCAACTAAACCTTTCTTTTTGCTTGTCTTAGAAAATCTAGAATTTTCAAAACTAAATTAAACAAAAAATTAATTTACTTCAGGTTATGACAGTTTCCACACATGCTTGCAATTATTTGACTCCAGTGAAGAAGAAACTATTGCTTTTGTATTTTTCCAGAAATCGCCAAGTTTAGTCAGAAAGTGAATCATGTGACTCTATAAAGACTTATGAGCAGTGGTAAGTTCACTGATGCAACTACTCATTGATATCACTTTATCGTATCAAGTATTTGAAACAACCTTGCTTCTAAGAAAATTTTCAGAGCACCAGTACTTATAAGTGTGAAGGCTATAAAAATGTAACTGAGATATATCTTCAGACCTCTGACTGAACTATGCAGTGTTTACAGTTAAGAATGTGTTTCTCACTTTGACTATCTTTTGGTAAAGATACAGAGAATCTCAATTTTTGGCTTTTAAATTTCATATGCAGTTCTTTTTCATAGTGTTCACCTAAGGTAATCTTTTTCTTCAGCAATATAATCCAAATTTCGGATTTTGTCTTCTGTGTCTACAAACATTCTTTCAACTACAGAGTAACAACATATTTCACACGATTATATGTTGTATTTTTAAGAGCTTCATTTTGAATGAAGAACTATCAAATTTTCTGCTGCTGATATATAAATGGAAATGGTATTATCTTCTAAAATATGTAATGGCCTAGGTTTTACTGATGGGGAAGGGAAATTGAGCAGGTGAACTAAACAATAGTGGAAAGGAAATACTTTCCTTCCGTGCCTCTGATTTCTACAACTTCTTGCCAAACTAATCTCTGACTAATCTCAGCCTCACTGTACTGCACATACGATGTGGCTGAAGACCATTCAAGAACAGCTTCCTGCAGCAGACTTCTCTTTGAGAGACTGAGAACATGTCATGCAAAGACCAAACTTGTAACAGAAAACCACAGTGCTTCCAGAAAACGAAGGGAACTTAGTAGGTAAGCAATAAAAAAGGTGTTGGTTATACTCAATGCCTACTCACTGATGGCTGGCCTACAAGATTAATTAGTAAGAACATATCACATTATTTTAAACCAGTCTTTAGATGGTAAGTTTTTATCCATATATGACCTATTTCTAAAGTGAAACAGTAAGAGGCACTAGCAAGCAGTTACCTCACCTTTACTTTCTAAAACCCTATAAGCTTTAACCAAACACTGGGCTGAAGAAGAGTTTCTTTCACAGCAATCTTAGTGGTGTCAGAGTCACACATCTCCAGAGAACAGACCTTTATGGCACCACATGAAGGTGACTTTAGCTGTGTTTTTCTGCCAAAGCATGAAATGCTTTGGGGAATACAGGTGGTTATGCACCCCAGGCAGCAAGGTGGAAGAAATACAATGTTGACTCAAATATTGACTCAGCTTTTCTCATGCATTTCTACAATACACCCACATGCTCAGAAAGGCAAAAAGCCTCAGGGAAAGATTCCTTGGGATATTTTACTTTTTTTGTGATGGTATGTAAAGTGCAGTTTGAACCCTGAAGTCCTTGTGACTCACATATATGAGCACAGCACCACAGCAAATTGACAGCTTGCATGTTCATTTGCAACTATCCCAAGGGACAATCAACTCTACAGCAAAAATATTATCTAAGGATAAGGACCTTTATTTAGGACATACCAAGCCATCTGTCCTTGTGAATTAGAAATTAAAAAGTGACAACAAAAATAAAGCAGTTGATTTTTACAAATAAGATTTGCAAAGATCAGAAATATTTTTAACTTTCCTTTGCCTGTTTGTTGTTTTCTACAGTGGCTGAATGGCACATTGGCCACAATACATTCTTTTGTCTCTAGGTTTTATTCTCTCCTGTCCTTCCTTCTTGCCTTCTTGCCTATCTTCTGAAAAATAGGTTACTTCTTTCCCAGTTTTACACATTCAAGATTGTACAGCAATTTGGCTTTCTAACGATCTATGCAGCATTTTTGCCATTAAAATGTTACCCTCAGTTACATAAAAAATACATATATTTCACCTGTCAGGTGTCAGCCGAGAGGCAGATGCCATCTTGCTCCACCACTAATGATGATTATACCAGAGGTCACTGTCAGAGACATACTGTCATTTCACTGACATGATAGAAATTGTGCATAAAAGCTCTTCATTTATGCATTACAAATTTCCTCCTAATCTCACCAGTTCAACTGTACAGTTGTAAAAGGAAAGCATCAATAAATTTGTTGGCTACAAAGTTAATTTCTCCTCATCAGCAGGGATTTCAGGCTGTGTATGTTCTATTGACAGTGAATTTTTGCAGAATGTGGTATTTCACCCCTGCAATTCAGCAGGTAGCCTCATTTGGGTTCTAATTGCAGAGTATCAGTATCTGTTCAGTTTTTATCCTGAATCATATCTTTTCAGGCTCTTGTCCTTATCTGACCTTGATAAACTGATTGCACTTGTGAAGCTTACAATATGCTCTTTAGACTCCTTTTCAGATGAGTTATTGGTTGAGCAGTTGGATATAGTTGGTTAATCTTTCTGTGCCTTTGGGCAAGAAATCATCTCTGCTGAAAGCTGCTGTGATGAAACTTAGAAAATGTTCAGTTTTACTGGGGCAGGAAGAAAAGGCAGGCGATGGGGGATCTTTCAATGTCCTCCTATTAATTTTTATTTTGTGCCATTGTTGTATCTTCCAAAGAATTTAGAGTATATTGTTCCCTTCTGAATAGTGGTTTATAGGAACACGTATGGTAGGTTCTTTACTAGATTTTTGTGTCCCGAAGAGAAAGAAACTGTAACTGGCTGCTCATAATATTTATTCAAGTTATTGCTGAAGAAAGTTCTCCGAGTAGCAACTCTAGAGGATAGAAAAGCTATTTGACTATGGTAACAGCTAGCTTCCACACTTGACATAATAAATTACTGGTTTTTATCTCTGATAAATTTATATTTGTCTTTTTAAATCTATAGAAAATGCTGAAACTAGATTTTCACTGAACATCACTCAAAAGAGTGTTAATAATTCTGAAAAGAACAGGAAGGGGGATGAAGAGGCCAAACCTTGTGGCAGGTTTCCACCAAAATGGTAATAGATGCCCATGGAGACAGGAAAAAATCCAAACATCCCAGGAAACTATTGTGACCAGACTGAGACACTGGAGTGGTTTGATCTCTTCTACATGTTAGCAACACTTGTTTAGCTTGTCAAAAAAAAGTACTGTCAGATGGTAAGTGAATCAAACTCTTCTTTGTGCTTTGTCACTCAGGAGCTAAGACTTACGGATGACGTGTTGAATGTCCCTGTAAAACTCCTTAACCAGAGTAAGAATTATGGACATCACCCGGGACACGGACAGCTCTCACTATGGTGCTACAAAGGTAGGTCTGTAAATTCCTGGTTGACTAGACAAAGTGAGTTTGTTACTGTGGATTCACTGGGCATCTGGGAAAAAGAACACAGATAATTTGTATTCACATCTTAGAGCACTGCGGGAAAAAAGCCTGCATCACCACCAACTAAAACAATGATGAAAAAGAACCACTCTTTAAAACACAGTTCTTCAGCAGTCTCCTTCTTCAGAATTAATGTGGAAAAAGGATTTGTAGCAGCAGAGCATAGGAGGGAGGTCCTCCTCTTCAGCAGAAGAATCTTCACAGAATGCTTTCTGTTGCTGGTTTGAAAAAGCCCCACAAATATCTTAGGTATGAAGAAGAAAAAAAGGAAGAAGAAGACAATTATCAGAGGGCAATGTCATACCTCTGCCATGCTGCTAGGCTTGACCTGCTACACTGGGTAAAAAAATGCAGTAAGAAGGTGGTAACTGAGATAAATGAGTGATTCCTGTCATTCACAATGAAAAACGCTTCAAGGAAGAGACCCCATCTCTGCCAGTGTCACCAATATCTTATTATAGCTAATTATTTTGTGTAAAAATTCCATAAGCATAATTTTAATTATATATACATGTGCATAATAATTAATAATGTTTGAGGGAAAAGAAAGAAAAAAGCCCTACACTGCAACTGAAAAACACAATAATATCAATTGCGAGTTGACTTTTAGCAGGTAACAGCCTGATGCCTCCTCAGCAGGGCATGTCCATCAGTTCTGGGCACCACAGTTTTTACTATTATTTCAGAAGCACAGCACTATTACTTACAAGCAACTACAGGTCTCGGCCTCCACCATGCTGGGTGTTACATTACTAGTGCTTGACTGTCACCAGCGACTACCCCAAAGAAGGCTGAGGCAGCTGGACTCACGGGACTACAAGAAAATGGTGGAAGATGCAGAAGGTAAACAGAGAAGTAAGTGGAAAGAAGGTTTCAAGAGGAAAGGATCACTGCACAGGTTATAGCTGAGGGCCAACGATTTACAAGAGTTTGTTTCTCAAGAATATCTGATTTGTGGAAAATCAAGTGATTATAAGCATTAGCATTTATTATGCTTTTCCCTAGATTGGCATGATAAAAACAAACATCCCTTTGCTTTTTTTTTTTTTAATTGAATATACATGTTTTCCCTCTGAACTTCAAAACATGTCACTGCATTGGACCACAGATGATTTTCCTCAGAATACTTTCAAGAAATTTTTGGTTAATATTCAGTTGATTATTCCTCTAATCAATTTAGAGATGTTTATGAATACCTGCAAGTATTTTAAATAAGTAATCTTGAATACTTTTTTAAGCCTGCTGGTTACCTGCTCATACACAAGTGGTGGTAGCACATGCTTTCATTGGATGTAACTATGACCTTGCTGACAAATGTATTTGATAAAACACTGACTGCTGGGGAAAAGCAGCAGGACAAGAATAAGATGAATTATCGGCCTCTTCATCTGACGAAATACAGCAAACATCTTTCAACCTTACATTTAAATACTAATTAAAATAAAATTAAAAAAAAATATTTTAATTAGTATTTAAACACCAAAACACCAGAAAACCCTGCTCTCACACTCGGCAAAATACTAGAAAAATACCCAAAGTGCCTTGCCTATCCATACAGCAATCTTTTCCTTCATCAATTGAAGGAGCTCTGCAGCTCAACAACTTCACAGCTACGTAAGGGAAACAAACATGAAGGGAAAGCATGGAGATCTCAGTTAGCATGAAAGCAGGATGAAAAATGAAGCATTAGAACAGCCAAAATAGATAACAGGAAGGTCTGTTGAATGTCTGGCTTTCTGCTTGCTGAAAGAAGTGGAAGCTTTAATTATGATTCATGGAGTCATTAATTTTTTCTATGCATAAAAGTTAATGGAATAATGATTTTTAATCGCTGTGGGATGATTCCTGATGTGTCTAAACAAAAATAGTACTGATGATGTATAATGCATAAAGAGCATTTCAAGAAAAGGAGTCTCACTGAAATGAAAGGACACTTAAGGACTAAGTGTTCAAGGATGCCTTTTGCAGTTTCAGTTCAGGGCACAGGCACTCAGACCTCAGTCTCCCAGGATCGCAACCAAAGCGCAGCTGAAAGGCCACTTTTGCTTCTGCCTGCTTTACATGAACATAACAGTTTGTACCAATTCTTTTGATGCTCTCTTTTCCCTCCACAACTGCCTGAAACATGATGACTGCTGCAGGACTTTCTGCCCTGGTGATGAAAACATGTCATTGGGGCAGCCCCCACCCAGCTGCAGACTGCCTTTGGACTGAAGCGCACTGGTGGCAATTTACCAATGAAATTTGACTTGATTGATTCATTTCAGGAGTCATCTTGTGTTCTTTCTGTTCTCATTCAATTAAAGTCATTGTAGCTAATTTAAAAAACATGTTCGTTTTATTTGGATGTAAGACATAAAATTTTCCAAAATGAGGTATGACTAAAATATATGAGATAGCTATGGAGCTTTCTACAGAACAGCTCTACAGCCTGCTTATATTTCCTTGCACTGTAAAATATAAATCTAAGCTGAGTCCTCTTCTAACTTATTTATTCTCTTCTATATATACGTGTCCCGTGGAGCCTGTGATGTATATTACTTCTTACTGTTTGTTCCCACAGTTTTAATTCCATTCTCCCCTACTTCTGACCTCTCCCTCCAACCCCTTCTTGGTTTGCTTTATGGCGCAAAACAGGCTGCTTGACGCAGTAATATTTGCCTGCTGTTTCTAGGGTTGATTAAGTTTTTATCTATTTATTTCCCTTGAGTGCCAGACCATTGTTCTTCATTTCTGATGTCTCCAGTGTTGATGCCTGCATCTGGTCAACAGAAAGTCCAAGGCATCTCATATTTTTCTTTTTGAGCCACTTACATCGGACTGTACAGACAGCATGGGAAAGAAGAGAAAGGATTTGCAAGCCTTCATGACAGCCAGTGCCCCACCCCGTGCTCAGTGCTGATGCAGAATCAGTGCAACCACCACAGGACAAGCATAACACGCTGGGACCAGCTCACATCAAGGCTCGACCAGTGCAAGCAGGTTTGGAGTCTCAGAGATTGAGACAAGTATTACTGACATTACAGAAAAAAACAACAAAAGCAACCCTTCTTGGTTACTTCAAGCACAGTTTTAAAATAGGCAGCAGTCAGAGACACGAAAAGAAATAATCCCAATTCTTGAACTCGGTTCAGTTTCACATGAAGATCAGAGTTGCCACTGGCACTTTCTTCTTCTTGTATATGAAGTTAAGAGATTCCTAAGAATTGCCATTATGGCCCTAGAGAAATCTCACTAGCAGTGTCTGCCTTGTACTGCAATTGGTCTTCTGCTACTGACATGCAAAGGTGCTCAGCCTGATCTGTGACTCCTGAATTTGCTGGAAAGTTACAAACCCTCACCTTTTCTGTAAACTAAATACTTAAATTTTTAAGGAGATAATTCATGAAAAATATGATTTAATCACATTGTACAGTTTGTTTATTTACAGTGACCTAAAGATAAACACTGAGCAGCAATCGATGAACTATTTAATTTCCAGAGCACCTCTAAACAAAGCCTGCTAGCTCACTTCTACTAATAAAATCATAATTTTGAAATCCAGCTGCTCTAACTATCTTGTAGAACAAACTCCTAAAAATATTGCCCGTAGAATTGAAGCTGTTATGTCACTAATGGTGACATGCTATTACACAATTGAGATAACTTTTAAAATATTTGTGTCTTTTGAACATTTCTAAGGACAGAGATTCCACAGCCTCCCAAGAAAACCTTTTCTGGTGCTGACCTCCATCATAGGAAAAAAATTCTAATGCATAAGTAAAATTTACAGTGCTGCAACTGGGTTTGTTGCCTTTTGCTCTACCGTGCACCTTAAAGAAGGGTTTGGCTCCCTCCTGCAACCACCCACTGAGTATCAGCAGCCAACAAGAGGATCCCTGCAAAGCTCTCTCTTCTCAAGATTGAACAAACAACACTCTCTACATCAGATCAACAAACATAGTGGGTGAAATAGACAAATAATAAAGCTAATAAAATATTTATTTATTTTTGCACTCTTGGATTAAAAAGTGACCAGCTGGAAAACTACTGTATGCAGTGCCCAGAAAATAAATGACCATGCACATTTTCAGAATCAAGTTTGTCTTCTAAGCAAAATGCATTTCAATTTTTAATAGTGAAGAAGAACAACTTCAAAACTAAGTGGAAATTCTTTACTGTCTACTAATCTTGTAAACCCAATATTGCTTGTAGATCAAGTCACTTTACTCCTTCTCATAGGTTCTGCTTTATGTGAGGACAAATTGGAATAGTAAAAAAAAATTTTTTTTTTTTAATTGGCACTCTAAAACATTTTTGAGTAGTTTAAAGGCACTGTAAATATTTTATTTTAAACTCCTAGGTCTAGTCATTGATCATACCAGTGCTGGTCCAAAGGAGGTAGTGAAATTTAAAAAAAATATTATTTATTTTTGTTTGCTTGCTTGCTTGCTTGTGTTTTTTTCAGCCAGAGCAACCTGTCAGGTGGTACACCTTTACTGGACACATTTAAGTCAGCACTGAAATGATCAAATATGAGGCTTAATAGATGGATTGATGGCCAGTTAGAAGCTTCCTACAGGAGCACCATACGCAGGCTAGGACTAATACCAGAAACAATTCTGGTACCCCTCCATGTGCTCTTTTATGAAGGAAATAAAACTATGCTACCTCTCTTGGATTTGTATTGTATCTGGTTAGGGTGTTAAATGATCTCTAGCATAAATAGCATCTCCTCAATGGACATGTGTCAACAAGAAAAGAGAAATAACTGATCATTCAAACTAAACTGCAGTGCAAAGGTTTCCTTTTGGGATGAACTATGCGAAAGAAAAATAAAATACAGAGATTATAGAAAACACTATTAAGACAGAAGTATAAATATCTGATTGACTGAAAAGTACACAGACAGAGGTGAGCACAGGAAAACCATGAATCTAGAAAAAAAAAATTGTTCAGGAATTTAAGTGGAAAATTCTAAACCAAAAATTGAAAATTCTATGAGGTATTGCATACTTCAGTTTGTTATCCATGAGTTAAGGTTTCCAAGTGGAAACTTGCAAATAACAGCAGCCTTTATGGAAGGTTCCTCAATCTTCACTCATACAGAATTAGTATTATCATTATTTAATCTTTGTACAATTTTGCTCTTTATGCATAACACATTCCCTATCACATAAGTTTGTGCAAACATTCAGAAGAATAAATTATTTCATAAGCAGATTCTTACAAAAGTAAAGTTATAGTTCACTGACAGGAGTTAGAGAAGGCTTCCTGCTGGATTTCTTTGAAATCTGCTTGTCATTTCCACGGTCTGGATTTGTCAACCCTGCCCTTCCACTGAAAAATGTATCAGTTGTTACCTTGTGATTAGAGAGGAAAGGGACATTTTATATGGAGACTCCTACTTGTTTTAAATGACAAGATTTTTTTTTCTGTGTGAGAGAGTGTTAAGGACAATACTTAAATTTTATTGTTTTTTCCAAAGACTACTAGTATCTTCACTGGAGTGCATTTTTCACTGTACTCCAGTGTAATTAGACCTTCCAGGTCATCAAGAGAATGCTTCTCTGTCCATAAGCAGAGGAAGGAAACGATGCATGTCTTTAACACTGTCCTCTTTCTCTCCCTGCTTTTAGTGCTGCTCATTGAATGTCTGAAATGCAATGACAGCAAGGAAAGGATCGATCCTATTAACACCAAGAGAGGCAAACAGAAGAGAAAAGCTTTTCCAAACCTTTTATCAGAGTTATGATATAGAGAATGCAGCAGGGAATCAACTCCAGCCCTTGCAGAACTGCATATATAAGCACCAACAGGTAGTGTCTGCCTAAGTTAAAAAAACATTCAATATTTTATTTATCTATACAATTATATATAGAAGAGACAACAAAACAAAAAAACCCAGAAGTGTTTCTCTAACTGATATTATGCCTTCCTCTCAAAGAAGCTCTTCTTTCCACAGGTTAATTGCCTCAGAGTGTGGTGCACCTGTGCTGCTCCTGCCTCTAGAGGTCTTGGCTCTGGGATCCATCATGCAGTGCAGGCTTAACACCTGCCTTTACAGTTTCTTGCCTTACTCAGAGAACCAATCCAGACAATTTACAGGGTACTCCCAATCCTAGAGTGCACTTACAATATACAAGAAAAGATATTTTGACTTTAACATATGGGAAAAGTAATCACAACTCACTTATCCAGGAATGTGATAGACCATCCAAGTAGACACAATAGAATGGCTAAACTATTTAAGGCACAGATTAGGTGACACTACCATGTCCAAGACGGCAACTGAAGTGATTCTGGATTCCCCTTTCTCTCATATTTCCCGCACTTGGTTGAATAAAAAGAGCATAGCCCCAGAATTTGGTAGCTCTGTGCACTGTAGACACTCTCTGCTGACTGATTTCTTTTTTCAAGGCACTAGAACAGAGAGAAGCAGCCAATGATGATATTTGAGTCTCATTTATGTTCTATATGCCTCAGTATCTCTCACCTTTTGACCCAACCAATCCATGTTTGTTAAGAATATCCTACAGTCAGTAATGAGGACAGCCAGTTCCTTTTTCTGAAAGGTCAAACTCAGAAACAAATCCAACTCGTAGTTTTCTAAAATGTTGGAATAAAACATTCCTTTCACTTGACTTCAACCCCAGGGCACATCTGATCTGGAGAGAATAACTGCAAGTTAAGACTGGTGCAAGAGACTTGCAGCATTCATGATTCAAGGGATCTACAAATGGCCCCAGATAGCAATACTCTTGTCTGAGCATTTAAAATTATTGAGAGAATCACTGACTCAGTGATAACACCAGGTATTCATTTAAATGCTGCAGTTTAAAGCCGACCTTGCATCTGCACACTTTCTCTTTTGAGGGGTTTCTTCCTTTCTGGGTAGGATAGTGCAAAAGATATATATTTTGCCTGTAATGAATATACATTTCCATGCCCTAAGGTACAGAGATCCAGGAAGGAAATGTGTGAATTAGCCTTCCCCGAGATCGATGGACTATGGACTAGGGGTAGACAAAAAGAATCTTTGCAATACGCAGTGTCAATGCAGGGGCCATTATCTGCAGATGCTGTATCCTCCCTTCTCCCTGGTACAGTTAGTGTCTATCATCTCATCCAGGGCAGGTTTTAGCCTCAAGTTAGGCTACAGGTATTCTGCAATACAACACTCAGAGCATTCTTGAAGATTTTGGGTCAGCTTTGCCTGTTTGCAGTCAGTCTGACTTTCTTTTTATAACTAAGCCGGCAGCAAAAGGCAAAATATACTGAGGAAAAAATACTTTACAAAATCTGTAGATAAGAGAAGAAGTGTCAAAAGGAGAAATAATATTCCCTTCAAGCATCTCATTTCAACTGAGATAGACAAGGACAGAATACAGAATTACTGTCTTGTTTCACGATACAAAACACACTACTTGAGGATAACTATTTGAAGACGACTTGTTTCCCCTTAAGGAATTAATGTAACCTTTGAACTTTTAAAGTCTACATACACACTTGCATATGGCACTGTGTGAAACTTCACATATTGGCAAATTAGAATGCTATTTTTGGCAAGGCAGTGATATGTCTGGTTAAATCTAAAACTAGAGAAAACAGGCTTTGGTCTGTGTCTGCAGGTATAATCTTTCAGTGCGTGACCAAGTCAAAATGACTAAATTCACGGGTTTCCAGCTCCCTATTGATCTTTTAAATAAGAATATTTGAAAGTAGGGCAAACCCTTATTTATACTGGTAATTCTTAATATAAGAGCAAAACTGATGTTGCTTGAGACTAGAGACCAGCTGGAAAGTTTGTTTAGAAGTGTCCTTGTGGGACTCAGACCAAAGTTTCACCAGCCCTAGGGCACCATACACATACTGCACACACACAAGCTAATGATCATATTCCCATATGTACTTTCTGAACATCATTTATTCAGAGCTGAAAAACACTGCATCACAAAAAGTTAAATTTCAGCAGTTAACTGGCTGTATGCTTTCTGAATTCTTTTAGGAGGAAGAAGGTGGTACATTTGCACCCACTTCTCGGAATGGATTGCAGTCCTGAGTACTAAAAAATACTGGGTTTATACCAACAGTTCTGGGGGTTTTTTTTGTGATCCCTTTCTTCATTGAAAAGTCAGAGTTCCTTCAGACTGAAATATAAAGTAAATGGAGGAAACTTGAATAATTAATGACTTGAAACAGAAGTAGTCAGTGTTTTTACAAACCCCTGGCACCAAATTTAAATAAAAGGAATGCTAATACTTGGGGGGAAAAATAGTTTCTGAGATCCTATTAAATGTTTCAAGCCACAGATTTGAACATCTGGCTAGAAGAGCTCATATCTGAGCGTGGGAGGATTAGGTTAAACACACCAGTCTCTGGGGACTTGAACAGAGTCGGCATACTGCACACCTGAAACACAGCGAGTCCTAGGAAAGAAACTCCTGGAGAAGTTCATATGCTAATACGTATATGTAAAGCTGACAATAAAACAGAAAGCCTGAAATTTACATTAAAGAGGAATGCACATCTATTATTATCAGTACATAGCTGAGTTACTGAGTGCAACAATAGATTTCTTGATCCTGCCACTCAGCCTTCAGACACCTCTTCCAGACAGAAATGAGAGGTCTATGAGCAGCCAGGGAAATTGAGTATACTGCGGGGAATCAGCTAGTCATGTCCAGCCTACTGAAAAAAACTGAGAGCAAACCCCATATGACAGCACAACTACCAGAAAACTGTAAAACAGTAAGGCAAAAAAAAAACCCCAGGAAGAAAACCTCATACTCATGAATACCTTAGTGTTCATCTACCTCCACAGTTTTTACTTCCATTACTTTCCATCTATTTTAACCTCCTACCTTTTTTTAGCTTTTTTAAATTTCCAGTACAGGAAAGTGAGTTGTCTACAGAAGTCTTCTTATATTCTTAATTCTTATATTCTTAAAGTTTGCCTCTCTACAGCTCTCCCTTCCTTCCCAAATGTCTGAAAATCCACGTCTACAACCAAGGAGTATGCTCACGAAAAGTTTATGCCTTTGGATATACTGATTATAGGTTTTGAGGGGATTATTCTCTTCCACTTGCAGATACTGTTTCTCTTCACTATTGTGAGTTTTCCCTTATTGTCTTCTGTGTTCTATGCAAAATTGAGCTAAAAGATATTGAACAACAGCAAAGCAGAAGAGCAATTGCTCCGAAATACTTCCATTAAAAATATGAAAACCAAAATCTAAATCAACAACAACAAGAAAACCTCTTTCCCTTCGAAAATTCATTTACAATTATGTGCTGTAGTGGCACCATGAGAATCCAAACAGAGAAAGATGTGGCCCATCCAAGCTTTACATTGAATTATTCTGTAGGGCAGCAGAAGTCATAGCTACTGCCTCATGCATTGAAATGAATTCAAATCAATCTTGTGGAATAAGGCCTTAAGGTTACAGATGTAAATCGTTTGCAATAAACCTAATACATTGCTCCCAGCCTTTTTACTGTAGATATTGCTGATTGATTTGCTGTATTAAAGTGCAGCAGAGATTGTTGTGATATGAATTAATATTAACTGCTGAATAACATATATATAAATGTGTCACAACCTGTTTAAGCCACTGGAAACCCCTCCCCTTTAGTTAGATCTGGAGGTCTCCAAACATGTTCTTTTAAATGAGAAAGTGATAAGCAATGTGTACAGAATGAACACCCTAATTTATTTATTGTCATTTTAATGGCTTCAATTTACTTTTTTTCTTCAAAAAATGTCAAGTTCATTTGAAGATGATAAGTCTTGGCTATTGTTGAAAGTCCATCTTTTGTGCTCAAAGTTACTAATAAAATGTTAATCAGGCTTATTTCTTGCCCTGCACTATTAGCTATTGCTTCAAAGCAAAGCTCCTAAGATTTAAAGACAAGTTTTGCACAGTCAAGACCTCCCTGTGGCATTAGAAATTACACTCACTTTTTCTTCTTCCTTTTCTCAGATTGCTTATTCCATCAGGAGTAATTTACATTAATTAGAGTCTGTGTGTTCTGAAACTGTAAGTGTTTCTCCAGGACAAGTTAAACGATACTGTCTCACTAGTTGCTATGCCCCTATCAACATCATAAACAAACTTTAAACCTGAATAAATTAAACCTGGAACAAAGCATTTGTCAGACTGGATCAGACAACTGGTCTATCACAGTGCTCCGACTGCCACTGGCAATGATCAAACTCTTCATGCTCTTGAGCAAGACGAAGTATGCCTAGTGTACCCAAGGCAATATTCTTCGTAGCAGAGGGAAAATTCCTTCCTGGCCTCTGTAGGTGATGGATTATTTCCCTGAAGCTTAAGATTTTATTATGACTTTGCTTTTGCTTCTTTAACTAAAGAAGTAATAGATATCGAGTCAGAAATTCTTATGTGTAAAATCAGACACATGCTCTTTATTCAACCTGTTTCTTCTTTCCTGATGTGGAAACAAGTGTTGCGAAGTGGCTCATGCATAAATTCACAGAAATCAAAACCACTCATATCAACGAGTGCAGGATCTGAGGACAGTCTGTGGCAAACTGTCATTGTGCCTTCTTCTGTAGCCTTCAGCGTGTCCTCGTCAAGTTTACCAAAGGTTTCTTGTTCTTTTGGTAGGGTAACAGCCTCACTTCCCACGCAAGAATATAAATGATTCATTTTTTCCCTGTCATTTTCCATAGCTCTGACTGCTTTTATGATGTGAGGAGATTTTTTGTTTATTTGATTTTTCAGTCTTGGGGTTTTTTTTTTAAATTTATTTTTAGGCGTACAATAACTCCTCATTGGACTAAGGCATTCCTGGGTGGTAATATTTATTTTATATATGTTTTTGCGAGACAGTTGTTTTAGTCACAGCACTATTTGCCTTAAAATCATAGGATCGAAGTTATAAGACATAATGAAGCAAGAGAGTAACATTATTTCATTCACAGTATCATTGTTATGATGTTATGACTTCCTGTCTTTTTTAAAATTTATCTTCCTGTTTGAGAAAATCCTCTGTGGGTTATTTTTTTAGCTAAACTGTCACAAACAGCACAAGTAATGTCAAGCAGAAAACTCCCACAAGAAAACTTTTTCCTTAGAAAAGCCATTCTCTCTATCCTCCTTTCATGGTTTCTCATCTTTCAGATTAAAAAAAACCAAAACCCAAACCCCACATAACAAACCCACAAAAGATCAGTTATTTCAGTTATTTTCACCTATGAACATTATACTCGGTTGAATTTCATAGGCATCATGCTGCTCAGGGGCAGAGTGTCTGCATCTGCATAGCTCTGGATTTTAATTGCCAAATCATGCTAATTAAATAAAAAACCTTAAAGACTGTTATTAGTAAATATCCAACTCATTGCCTACTCTCTCATCCAGATCATTAGCCTATATGTAATGTGGCACTGACCTAAGCCACATCACTGATTTTTCTCCAAAACCAAAATTCAAAATTGCCTTGCTCTCCTTCCTTTCACTTAAATATCTTACTGTCTTAAGAAACAATTTATTATCTTTATTTTTTAATTTTCCTTTGTACCAACAGCACTTTACAATAGGTTTTACAGTCTTTTAAATAAAAATCAAAAGCAATTATATTTTTGATCCCACCTTTATTTTTTCTTTTAAGTAGAAGACTGAAAAACACACGATCCCTTTAACCAAATTAAAAGCAATGTTTTGCTACATAAACTTAGCATAGCATTACACTATAACTCTAAAATTTCAGTTAGCGTCCAATAATCAAAACAGAAACAATGTCTTTTATTCTTCAGTTTTGCCTTATACCTTGAGCTGCTTAAATATTCACTTTCATTTCAGGGTTTATGTTTCTGATCTGCTTTTCAGGTGAAGTTGCTTAAATCCGAACTAGGGAAAGAAAACTTTTAAAATAAAGAGTTGTCACTCCCCTATTTTTGCTCAATTAATGCATGTAAAGGTAGGAGGTTTAAACATTTGGTTAAGAAAAAGAGAAACAGCTTTTAAAGATATAAATATCTCAATAATAGTTGCAATCATTCCACATAAGAGAGGTGTAATTATTACTGGTCCCAAAAAGAGGGTGGCAGCGGAAAGGCCATCAATGGGGTATTTAAAAAGAAGAAAATATTTCAGAATGAAATAGTACTACACTGAAACAGTTGCAATGCTCCATAAAATCGCTGGAATTGAGCAACATGTTAAGAATGCCACGTATCTCTTTTTCTTATGACAAGAAAATACATCTAACTTTGAAGGATAATGGCATCTTTTATGGCACATCCTTGGTGCACACAGTTGCATCACCTTCAAGAGTGCACAAATTCACTTTTAAAAGTTTCTGCAGGGCCTTGAAAAACAGATTACACATTCAGTGCACCTGTTGTAATTCTGAGAGGGGCGAACAAATAATTTATAATACTGCTGGATGAGGCTAGAACAATCTGAACTTATGCAGGTGTTACAATTTGCATTAAAAAGCTCAAAACATGTTAGGAGTTTTCTCAGCATATACAGAATGCAAAGCATTACACACATTTAGGCTTTCTCTTACATGAATAACTTTCTTCATATACATTGGAATACGTCATCTGAGTATGTACTTACTATATTCACAAGCAATTTGTAGAATAAAAGTTTATTGAAAGAATCCCTGCATTGATATGACATTCAGCCCATAAGTTTTTCCCAAACTCCACTTTTGGGGACTCAGATTTCAAGGAAGTAACCCCAAAACAGACACACTATGTATTTTAAATATAAATAAACATATTGTGGGTGATAGATATATTTCTGAGCATGTCAAGTTTGCAAGCATGGAGCTCACATGGTAAATTTTCCCTAATGCCAAATATTTTCTTATGTTTGAATGAATGCGACAAAAAAAAAAAGCCATGCAGAAAACACTCAGTCTAGCAGTTATCCTTGCAAGTCACAAGGACCTTTAGGAAAGATGCAGGAGACCACATCTTAAAAGCACCATCTGTCCTTGGTGACCCCAGGACCATGTTACTAAGTCTTTCCCTTGGTTAAAAAGAATAGTGATTCCAGACACTCTGCAGTATAACACACTCTTTAATAAGGAATGAACTTAGTAGTGGTGTGAATAACAAAACACAGCAACAAAGACAAAATTCACAAATCCAATTTTGCAAAGTTTTAGGACACCTAAAGTTTTGAAAAGACTTAGTTTTTAAAAACCCCTGTCAGTGAAGCATTCAGCATATTTGAGTGTAATTTAGTTCTCTTGTTATCTCTGTTATCTCTAGCTTGATGGAAAGCTGATGTATGTTACCATCATAACAGTTTGGTAGCTCATGCTGTAGCACTGAACCACAGAGGACATAAATTCACTTGGTGACTTTTGGAGCCAGACTATAAAGCCTCATAAATATTATATATTCCATTATTTGCTTCTTATAAAGGGGATTATCATAGTATTGGCTGCATGTAGGAAAAAGGAATCAGAGTATGCAAAAGACAAAAATTTGTAAATTTGGGAGGCTAAAGAAGGAAGAACACATAAAGGTGATATTTCACGATTTGCTGAAGGCAATTTACACCCAGGCAGAAGCAAGAGCCCTGACTTGGTGGACGATTCCCATCACATCTTTTGTACTGGCATAAGCTGACGTGACTGTATGACCACAGAGCTACTCCTCCTGGAAAGCAGCCCCGAGGGAAAGCTCAGAAAAGCGGGGTTTCCAAGCGGGACTGCTCCCCGCCTTGGCATGCAGCAAAGTGTCAGCAGTGCTAACACAGGGCCGCAGGATCCGAGACGGCACTGATGAGTTCAGCCAGCCCCGAGGTGCTCGGTGAGCTCTGGCTCTCACTAAGGAGGCACGCCCCTGTTTGCTGGGAGAGGCTGTACTCATGTAGGTGAAGGCAGGCAATGCATGCATGCAGGAGTTCTTTCTGTAGCTTTGTTATTGATTTAGGCGCTACTTGCCTCTAACAACTGCCTGGATGTTTAATGCTTGCAGTTGCAAACAATAACCCTCTTTCCACTCAAAGTTCACACCCTCCAGAAGATATATTGTCATTAAACTAGTAAGATTCTGTAAAAATTGAATAAATCAATCTGCAAGTTACCTTCCTGTTTGAGTGGAGCATCTCTCTAAATGTTATCCAATCCTCTAGGTATTAATTCAGGGGTGAACTGAGCCTTAGGACTTCAGTCTCAAATAATACACTTCAGAATAACTACAGGCAAGGTGTGTATGTGAGTGTGTGTGCTTATCAGTGCATTCCTCTCTGTCTCTGCACATACTTCAGTTGAAAAATAGCTCATGTTCCTGTTTGATGATTAATCTCAAATCTAAGAAATAAGCAACAGAACACGAGTTATTTTAAAGCAGAATAGATCAGTCTCATCCTTCATTTGGCCCAAATTCCACTAGTGACTCCTAGAACAACTGATTTAAGGAAATTTTTTTGTATGTTTATTTAAGCATATTTCTTTTTCTTACCATTTCAAGCATCACTGAGGGTATTTGATTGTCCTTTCCTGAGCTGTTCAGAGAGCTGTTCATTATCCTCTCCTATGATAATTCCCTGCTTAGCTGACTGTATCACCTTCAAAACTTTATTTGAGAACTTACCTAATTAGCCTTTGAACCACTAATTGGCTATTATCTGCAGATCTCTTTGCTTTTTCTTGCACAGAAGATTTTGTTCCCTTCATTATGGGAACATAGAAATTGCCATCCTGGGACAAAACAATGGGTCACATAGTCTCATATCCTCTCTCTTATCGGAGCAAAGACAAGACCTCTCAAGCAGGTGTTCAGCACCCCAAGCCTGCTCCTGTCATTATCTCATCCTTAAGGCTTCCACTGAAATAAAAGGCACATAACATTTCCCCTTTGGCTGCAGGTGTGCATTGAACAGATGTCTTCATTGAACTGTCCATGGTGAATTTTTTTTTTTTCTCTGAGAGATTACAGCTAATTCAGAACTTAATCACATGTACAAATAGTGTAGATGTCATTGCCAAATAGCTTATATGTACTGATTTGGGTACTGTGCCCCTTAATGCTGCTAATTACAAGTTGGCTATGCAGGCATACATCTTGTGAAAGGAGAAAATCTAAGTTCTAAACTTTTTCCCAGTCAAGATGTCTTTTTTGATTTCAATGCAAAACTTGCACTTTTTAGGCTTAAAAGAAAGTATAATTATTTTATCATAACAGCCTGATAAATTTTGCTTTATTTTAAAAAAGAACATCTCTCATATTTCTTCAAAGATAGACCATAAGAAATGACAAATCATCCTCTTTGAAACATTTCAAAAGCTTGATTCCCAATACTGCCAACCTTATCCATTTCAACTTCTTGAACTAGGCTCCAGAGACTCACAACCCACAAAAAAAAAACCCCAAGACTTTTAACGAGAGTTCAACAGACTGCTGAAATAATGAGTGGATGGCCTTGTTTACCCATCTTCAGATATTTAAAAGTCTGAGTTTTCCCTCTGAAAAGATAAAACTAAAGAATAAGGGTCAAGAACAGCTCTTTATTTCAGTAATAAAATGAAGGGAAAGAAGAATGAGGAGTACCCCTGGAACACTGTTCCCAAAAATTCAAGATTTGTGCAGACTGGAGAGAGTCCAAAGAAAGGCCATGAAGATCATCAAGCACTGGAGAACTTCCCCTATGAAGAAGGACTAAAGGAGTTAGGCCTTTTCTCCATGGAGAACAGAAATATAAGTCAGGACCTCATCACAGTCTTCCAGTATTAAAAGGCAGACACAAAGAGGGCAGAGGCTCTCTCTTCACAAGGAGCCACCTGGAGAACACATGGGACAATAGGCAGAAGTTTCACCAGGAGAAGTTTCATCTTGACATAAGAAAGAAACTTTTACAGTGAGAAGAGTCAGTCAATGGAACAACCTCAACAGGGATATGGTGGAGACCCCATTGTTGAAGGTTTTCAAGATGTGATTGCACAAGGTGCTTATTAATCCCATCTACGCTCCCTTTCCCACAGATTTCTGGACCAAGTGATCTGCTGTGGGCCCTTTCAACGTGGGCTCCTCTTGATTGATTCCATAACTCTAGGAAAGAGTAATGGAAAAGAGAGAAAAAATACAGAGGAAAAAAAGTAAAAAAAGAGGGGAAGAATAACACTTTTTTCCAACAGCACAGTGTGGAGCACTGCAACAGGCTCTACTCAGATAAATTAAGTCCTCTACAGTGCTTCCTCCATGCAAAGGGTGAAATGACTGCTACCAGTGCTTGGGCTTAATTTGAACTCTGGATAAAATAAAATCTGAACACCATCTAGTTGCCAGGGCTGAATAATTCCAGAGACCTTGACGTAGTTTCTGTAGGTCATTATACTAATTTAAATTCACAATGCTTTCATCTCTGCTTTGAATGTAAAGTACCTCACACTCATTTGTGCTGCATTTCCTTTTCTATGCTTTCAATAGATAGTTTCAGTTATTTCCCTCTCAAGTACCTCACAATTCATTCTCTTCTTGACTACCATTTCGTTCTCAAAAGAATGCTGACCTACCCTAGTTTAAGATTATAAATAAAGAAGCTGCAGGACTACATTTAGCGACCTAAGTAACTAAAGTGCTATCTTTTGGCTTAAACTGAATTCCATTTATGACATGAGAAATTAAGCTAATACAAAATAAATTACTTTTATCCTAGGATAAAACTTTTATCCTAAGGAAAACGATACCGCTGTTTCAGTTGTCATTATCACTCCATGTGCACCTGTGCATACTCTTGATCCCTAGCATATACAAAACTATATGATTTGGTTTGACTAAAGGTCAGTTCAGCTCAGCTGATCCACCAAGTGCGCAAAAAGTATCTTAACTGCTGAAACTTCAGCCAAAATATAAAGCCGTTTGTATGTGGTCTTCTTCACTTCTCACATGCTCTTTTTATGAAATGTGCTTCTGCATAAAGTCATTCCTACACCTGTAGGAAAACATGAGACAGTGACAGTTGTGATGATGGTGTTTCAGGTCAGTCATCCTGGGACCCAAATAACCCTTCCTAATCCTCAGCCCCTGTTGCAGTGTTCTGGTATGACAACATGAGAATCACTGTTCTCTCTAGCTTGGAAATCCTTGTGGAGCTTTATTTTCCCTGCCCCATGTGGGCTGTGCCCATGCCCTTTAACTATGTCCGAACCATAGGGCGTGCTTCAAAATTTCAGTGTGTGACTTTCAAATAAGGAAGACTGGCACCCTTACCCAGGTCCTCTTCAAAATTGCTAAGACTATTAGGACTGGAAAAAGGCTAAGCTAGCCTGAACACAAAATACAGTTCCATACACTCAATAACAGAAACATAGGTCCCAAAAAACCTCCAGAGTAAAAGTATGTGGAAAACAGGGTAGAAAACTGGGCAGAGGAACAATTGGCACTCCTAAGAAACTACCCTTTCATTAGCAGAATCCTAAATAACAAGTGAAGAAATACCCTCAGGAGACGCATTTTTTTCTTCAGAGAGGAGATGACAAATGCAAAGAAAACAGAATAAGAAAAATGGAGAAAAGCATCTCTGAGCTATTTGAACAGCCAAGAAAGAAAAATGGCACAGAGAAAGTCCAGTGAAAAAAGAATCAAAACCAAATGAAGACTAGAAATTACCATTGCAGAAGTGAAGATTTGAAATAGCTTTCAATAAAACTTTATCTTTTATCTTCCTTTTCCCTTGCTTTCTTTTACTTTCACTCTTGCATTTTTTTTATAACTTTCTTCTCCCTTTTCTTTTTTTACTTATTTTTTTTTCTCCAAATTCCCTTCTCATACCATTGCATTTCATAACAGCATGTGTTGATTTCAGAAACTTATTCCTTTGCTACACTACTTACTGGTTCCCACACTGTGTTCCCAGTGAACAGTGAGATATTTCTCTATGAAGCCTAATAAGAAAACAAAAATTTAAAATGGCAAAATATTAAGCTACTTGCAACCTCTTATGGCACTGAATAAGGACAGGCTAGACACACAAATTATTATTTTTGTAGAGGGCCCTTACAAAAATGCTTATCTACTTTTTTCTTCCAACTGTTGGTTTTTATCCATTTAGAGTAATTTTTCAGAGTACATATAGCAATCATACATATCCAGCAAATAAATGAGCTTTGAAAATAGTCCCAGATACAATTTCCTATAAGCATTATTTGGATTGTCAAACCTGTCCCTATGAATTGTTTTCGAATACTCCACTTCCGTGGACTAACAATGTCTTCCATCAGTTCTGGCTAGACAAATAAAAGATGCCTACTTGCCCCACAACCAAAAACATAACTCAAGATCTCCTCACTTTGTGGAATCCTGTGAATAAGTAGATACATGTTTTCCGTTACATTATTCTTTCAAGTACTGCAGTTGAACTAATTCCTTTAAAGGTTTTCATAAGCATTTGTTTCAATTCCTAAAAGAAAGCAAGCTACACTTTAACGCCTCTATTCTCAAATGGTCTCCATAGTAACATACACTACATTAATTCTCATTATGAATAAATTTATTTACAATTTACAAAACTGCAGTCCTTAGAGGAGTTTTTTTGTTAAAATATACAGATTGACAAAAGTAGAACATTTTTGGTCAACCAAACATCAGTGGTTTTTAAAGCTCTCATGCAAACAAGATTAACCTTTTATTTTTCAGTTTTGAACAGTACATTTTTCTGTAAGCACTCTGGTTTTAGTTTCTACTTATGTGTGCAAAGTTTTGAGCAGACTTGTTTCAAAACCTACCATAATTTTTGAAGGAATGAAAAAGATTTTAAGATGGTTGCCACCTGTGTCATATGAAATACCTAACCACTGGGATGTTCCATTTTTTAAAACAACTATATAATACTAGAACACTATATGTACATGTGTGTGGTCCCAGCAACTAAAATTTCTCATGGTTTCTGATATTAGAATACAGGAAAACAATTTTGCTTAGGATAATCTGAAGAGATTCAATTACAGTAAACAGTTTTGTAAACTTCAGAAGACTACCTACTTTCCTACAGTTTTATTGTAGTCTTGCAAGAAAACATTCCCACAATTGAAAGACTAATTTCTTGGTTTACTTCTGTGACATGAAACCATTGTGACTTTTCCTCTACTTAAAGAAAGAAAGAAGATGTGCGTATGTCCTACAACTGCCTCACAGCAAGGTGGAAGGGTAAATTGCTGGAAACATGATAAAACACAAAGACAGATCTTGTGGGTCAGTCATGAGGCTAAATAGTTTCATTTTAACACTTTAACATTTTAAAGGTAACTCAGATTTATGACATTCTTTGAAAGGGATGCTGGAAAAACTCATTACAAAATCAGACATGTTAATGCAAGTCTCCTTGTATTCCTAAAATTTGGTTCCTAATTTGAGCAATATAAACCCTTCCAAAACCAAAGACGTCTGCAACAGACTACAAAATGTGCTTTAATTATGTTCCAGTCACATTAATGTTGAGTTGTTTTAAGGCCATATTTCAACTGACTGAAAACTTGAGAATCAGTTAAAGGAATGAACATGTAGCAGTGCTATGATGTTTAACATGCATCTATTCCTCCTCCATATGGAAAAACACCTTTCGTGGAGTTTTGAGGGGCTGTACCCTCCTATTGACTAGTTGAAGTCTTTTGGTCTGCCTTGCCTGTCCCAGTACCAGTATTGCTCAAATTCAGTGAACATGGAAGGAAATTTGTTTGTCTGCAGAAACCCAGGAGATGATTGCCTTTTTTCATATGTTACTTCCTGGAAACAGAAGCTCCTTCCCTAATTCACCCCCATCTGCCCCTATTGTTCTGAAGTTATTTATAAATAAGGTGAAAAGCACTTCACCAAAGCATTTAATGTTAGAGCTTACTTGTATGCAGAACACACAGTACTGAATGAGGTGCAGAAAACATTACTCAGTACAAAAATGTGCTACGGGAATTATGGTGTCATCTTCAGAATCTGACAAATTGCCTGGTGTACAAAATGTTTAGACACTGGTGGCTTACTTGGGATGCACATGAGTGGCAATAAAATCACAGGGTCTCCAAGACAAGGTTTGAATTTTGATTTGATTCCAGAAATTTCTGGCAGGAATCTTTTCAAACCACAGTTGATTTCCTTAGTTAGAATTTGGCTTGTAAACAAAGATAAGATTTTGCCATTTATTCCATTCCATATTTTTGGATTTCTGTGCCATCTCCCTGATGATAACTTCTCTTTTTTCTTCACTCACAAACCGCTAATTTCTGCAGTGGCACCTGGGATGGATGGCAGACTAACAAGAAAAACACAAATGCTAGAAGGAAAAAAACACCACAAAGCCTGTTGCAAAGTAATGGTGCACAGCATTTCTTGTGTCTGGACATGTTTAAAGAGAACTCACAGCCTCAACTGTCATTTTTACTCCAAGATGATTAATTTTTCTTCTTTGGAACTATGAAACAGGCCAATCAGTTGCTGTGGTTGTATGTGGTGAACTTACTTCCTATTGTAACCGTAGAGTAGAGAGAATTTGAAGCCGATCAGTGTGAAGGATGCTGAGAGTCCATGCATGCCCCTCACATCAGTACTCAAACATACCTAGGATGCTTACTTTTTCTACAATGTCCCTTAGTGATCCTGGAGCCATCTTTAGAAGAACATTTATGGGATGCAAGGTAACTTTATAACTTTCTTTCCCATATCCTGTTCAAGAGTTTCTCAAACATTCTCCATTTTGATTCAAAGTAATAAACTATTTAGCACAGTATTAAACTGGTGAACTTAAGGACCTTGTTTAATTCTGCTAATGGGAATAACTGTATGCACAAAGTACTCCCTAGGATGAGCCTTCTTGGGGTTGGACTTCATCACAAAACCAAAATACTCTGTCATTAGTTAAAGATGACATTCACTGCTGGTTTTTTTTTTGTTTTTTTAATGAAATGTGAAGAGGAAACTGGTCTTAGTTTTAGGAGTGCAAACTGATATTCTACCTAAGGATAAATATTCTTTCTCTTTTTGTTTTTGGCATCTGAATGGAACTAAGTATCTGGTACTCAGGCAATCTACCATCCTCTTTTTTTTTTTTAAGTAGTTTTCCTCAAATTTTATGGTTTTATGCACCTACTCCACATGAAGAGATAATAGGTTTTCATAGGGCAGAGGAACGTTTAGCTTTTAGTTGAGTGGTAAAAGCACAAAAATCATCCTTTTGCATTTTTTTAATAGTAACTGCAAATTTAATTTGGGATGTGGCAGTTTTGATCTTTCTTCCTTTCTTAGAAAAGATATTAAGCAAAACAAAATGTTTGCATAGGCATCTAGAAGTGTTCTTCACTCCCAAGAAATGCACACAAAAAATGTTGATAGTTAAAAAAAATAAAAACGTTAACTATGGAGAATGCATCTCAGTCCAATCTATATGCAGCAATCCACTCCAGTCCCAATCTAGAAAACAATTAATTGTTGCATTATCTTATTGAAATCACTAAGACAATGTTGGCTCTTACTGTTAGACATCTATTAAGATTTTATTGGCCCAGGGCCACTAAGAGTTTCTTTAATACGAATGTTTATGCTACCCGGTCACAAAAACCTGGCAGCATCATTGCAAGCACTGCAACATCCACTGAGCAGTGACTGCCTTTGGTTCACTTAAACTGAAGAACATTCACAAAATACTCACTAAAAATAACAGAATTGCAAAACCTCCAACTGTTGCCAAGCAAAAAATGAGATAGGAAATTTACAAATGACAGCACTTTTGCACTGTCAACCAAAAAAACAAGCTCTGCCAGCCTGAGATGTGTAAGGAAGTCATCTTTTCAGTTGGACACTGAGGTGTCCAAATGATGAGCAGAAATTTTCTGCTAAATTCCAAGGACAGAAGGATTTTCAAGCATGAGAGAAAAGCCTGAGTGTCACAGGCACCTATGGGTTTCTTACGAACAGATAAAACATAGGCTTTATCTTACAGTTTTATCACACTTTCCTGTGCCTTTGGGATTATGTAATGTTAGCACAGTTTTATAAAAGACCCAGTGGGATGCTTGGTTCTTTTCATTTCACTGGGGAACCACAGTGCTGGGAAGAGAGAATGGGATTAGTGGAAATTCACATCTTTATTCCTGTTGAATGACCTGGGCTTTTTGCCTTAATGTGATTTTGAATTAATATCTTTCGGGAAGTGCAGACAGGAAAGAAAGTCTCTTTCTGGATTAAAAGAATACATATTAAAGATGAAATGAAGAAGAGCTGAATGAGGATGTAGATTGGGAATATGCTAACAATCATGCTGTCCTTCTCAGATTCTTCTTTTAGAAAGGTTACAAACAGGACAACATGAAAAATATTGGATCTGTTGAAGTAGAGCAAAAAATAATGTTGCGACTTATCCTTCACAAGGTTAGTTCGCTCGTGATATTTGAGAGAAAGGCATGTTTGGAGACATACATAAAATGATTTCGTGGTCTCAGTTCAATGAATCAGCTTATTTTGTTTCACTCAAAAAATACAGGTGCAGATTGCTGCAGACTTGAAGTTGTTGTGAAGTTGAATGACCAGCAGGTTATGGGTCATTAAGCTGCACTTCAGACATTGTGTTTTCCAAGTGTAAAAAAGAAACATCAAACCATGATTAGATACACGTGTTAGCAAATGTGGTGACACTGATTCTACAGAAACTTTTGTAGATAAGCAAATGGCTTCATCTGCTGCTGCTGTCAGTCTAACACTCTTTCAGAAGTGGTACATTTCACTCAGGGAATGTTAGCAGAAAGCTGACTCAATCTGTAACCTTAAATGACGCAATTCTGTTCCAGTGAGGGAGAAAAGAATGTTCTTGAGTAACAACACAAGGGATTTTGAGAAACAAATGCCAGATTGCAGCCCTACCTGAGTGCTGCCCTTCAGACCTGATGCCAGTAGGTACTAACGAGAATATCTTAAGCACCAGTCCAGTGCACTATCCATCAGCACAGCAAAACACAACTTCTTCACTGCAGCTGACAGAAAGTGAAAAAAAGTGTGCTTTCCAATCCACATCCTTCCAGATTTCCTAAATTATAGCAATTTCAGACACACTGTAGATGTTTTCTGGAACACGAGTCCCACCAGGTTTGTACGAGTTCTTTCACAGACTGCTAAGCACATGTTTTTCTGGCACCTATTCCAGGTGACATTGCCAGTCAGGGGCCCTGTTATTTCATGTACCGCCTGCAACTATCTCACAAGGTACACATGGTAACCCATGCACTGCACTTTGCTTCCCAAAGACTGTTATTCACATAAAGTTTCTTCCTGAGAGATTATATTTCAGCCAGAGCATCAAGTCCTAAATGTTGAGTTATTTAAAACTATAATGCTCCATGGTTGACAAACATACAGGTGTTAATCTTAGTAAGGATTGATCACATGGTTAATTATCAGTTGCAACTGTACTATGTCATCTATTACAATAGCAGCAATGCCAGCCATTTTATTTTGTGATTCTCTTCTGAAATTACTAATAACATAAGTTAATGATTTGATAAAGTTCAGATTGCTGATATAATCAGATCACAGCTGCTCTGGTAATGAGTGCTATAGAGACATCTATAAGTAGGCTATCTAATTAAGTATTAGCATATCCATTGCAGTATCCATCATTATGCTGTAATGCTGTCCTTCCCAAATACCCATTTTGGGAATCCTTGTTAATATAATTTGCTCTGGAGCCCACCTGCAAAATGAAATATATTGACACTTACCTAGCAGGAATCCCAGTGGAGCATTTGAAGGTTCTGCTGGTACCACCACATGGGGAAAAACTGGCAGTAGGCTAACTGCACAGCAGGGGCTCCACTGCAGGTGCTCCCACTGATGCCTTGATAGCCAGGAGCCTTCAGCAATTGTGGGTCAGTTTCTCCAAAACCAGGCTCATTTTTATTCAACAGCTTTTTATGTTTTACATTTGGGTAAAACGCTGATGGCTTTGGGGTCTTCCTCTTTGAGTTTCAGAATCTCTGGGTCTTAGAGCAGCTACAATTTGTGGTTTGGGGTTATTTCCTCTTCACCTCCCCCCATTAAATACAAAGGTTAAAAAAATATTTTCAGGTGAAAGCTAATATTCTAACACATAGGTCAACAAACAGTGGATTTTTAGAAAACACACCAAGGTCAGAAAAGGGCACACAGAGGAGTAAAATATAATTGAGAGCACTACAAGAACAAAAATATCAACAAATATTTTTTCAGATACATTAATGGCAAAAGGCAGTGTAGAAATAACATCAGGCCAACACAGGATGAGGTGTCCTTGCAAACAGGGACACAGGCAAGGTAGAGGTGTTTGGTGCATTCTTCGCCTCCATGTTCAACACTGATGACAGAGGCGGGTTTCAGTGCTCTGAGCTGGGTGACCATGACTGCAAGAAAGATAAACGCTCAGCTGTTCCTGAACTTATGTGGGATTTACTGCTCCAGCTGGATCCCTAGAAATCTATGGGGTCTGATGGGATTCACTGGAGAATCCTCAAAGAGCTGGCTGATATTGCAAAGCTTTTCTTGATGATTTTTGAGCAGTCTTTGGAATCCAGAGAGGTCCCAGCTGACTGGAAGCTGGTGAACGTTGTCCCGATTTTCAAGAAGGGTAAGAAGGAGGACCCTGGAAACTACAAGTGAGACATGAGTCTCACTTCAGTGCCCAGCAAAATCATAGACAAGGTTATTCTGGGACATACTGAAAAACCTGGAGAACAATGAAGTCTTTGGTCACAGCTGGCGCGGCTTCCTGTTTGTTGAATGCGTCTTCCTTCTGTGACAGGATAAGCCATTTAACTGATCAAGGGAAGCCAGTAAATATAATCTTTTTGGACTTCAGCAAAGCTTTTGATACTGTCTTTCATAGGATCCTTCTGGACAAAATGTCCAGCACACAGCTGGATAAACACATCATGCGATGGATGAGCTCACAGGTTTGGCACAAAGGGTTACAGTGACTGGGGTGATATCAGACTGGTGACCTGTCACTAGTCTGTCACTAGTGGGGTTCCTCAGGGCTCCATAGGCCCTGTGCTCTTCAACATATTGAGTAATGTCTTGGGTGCAGGACTGGAAGGGATATTAAGCAAGTTTTCTGACGACACTAAACTAGGAGGAGCTGTTGAATCCCTCAAGGGCAGAGAGGCACTGCAGAGAGACCTCAACAAATCAGAGAGCTGGGCAATCACCAACTGCATGAAGTTTAACAAGGGCAAGTGTTGGATTCTGAACCTGGGCTGGGGCAACCCAGGTTGTGTGTATAAACCAGGGAATGAGAGAGTGGAGAGCAGCACTGTGGAAAGGGACCCAGGAGTTCTGGCCAATGGCAAGATGAATATGAGTCATCAGTGCCCTGGCAGCCAGGAGGGACAACCCTGTCCTTGGGGCATCAGGTGCAGCATTGACATTTGGGCAAGGAAGGGGATTGTCCCACTCTGCTCTGCACTGGAGCAGCCTTACCTCGAGTGCTGGGGGCAGGTTTGGGTGCCACAATATAAAAATGACATTAAGCCACATGAGTGTCCAGAGGAGGGCAGCAAAGATGGTGAAGGGGCTGGAGGGGAAGCCTTATGAACAGTGGCTGAGGTCATTTGTTCTGCTCAGCCTGAAGAAGACTGATGGGAGGCCTCATTGTGGTCTTCAACATCCTCATGAGGGGAAGTGGAGGGGCAGACACTGATCTCTTCATTCGTCACCAGTAACAAGATTCAAGGAAATGGTATGAAGCTGGGTTGGGGTAGGTGTAGGCTGGATATCAGGAAGAGGTTTTTCACCTAGAGGATGGCTGAGCACTGTAACAGGCTCCCCAAGGAAATGTTCAGAGCATCAAGTCTGTCTGAGTTCAAGATGCATTTGGACAATACTCTAAGGCACAAGGTGTGACTCCTGGGATGTCCTGCCCAGGGCCAGGAGTTGGACTCAATGATCCTAATGGATCTCTTCTGAATCAGCATATTCTATGATTCTATGAAATAATAGTGGGACAAGCTAAGGCAGAAAGGACCTATATACAGAAATGGCATGGTACTCTGCCCTGAGATTTTCTGAAGACAAAGGAACACAACAGCCTCACACATACCATCTCACGTGAAAAGAGTTTTCAAGTGGAAAGAATTTCAAGTTTTATAGTGATTTAATATAGAAATATCTTAGAAATTTGGTTCTTGACTAAATAAAAAATGGAACACCAGTGTCTAGCACAAGAGCCACCATGTGCATCTCAATATATTTAAGCTTTAGAAGACTGAAGTCCTTAGAGTAGTGTTACACCCTAATTGAAATATGAAGATTGATTATTCAAGCTGTAAGTGAGCATAGCTCATCCATAACCAATGGCACAGGGCCTGGATGGAACCCCTAGTTTCCATAAAAAGTGTAATTGGATAGTGTCACTACTGGAGATATTTAGGCACCATGTGATGTATGAATCATAGGTTCTACCATACACAAGTAATACAAAACACTGAAGACTTAAAATTTCCCCTTTCCAACAGTAACCTTTGCTGGATTAGAGAACGCATTTGTATTTTTTTCTCTTAATTCTTCTTCCTTTTCTATAGCTTTCCTGCATAATTGCTTTACCGGGTTGGTTGTCACCAAGGATTTAGAGAACATTCTCAGAAGCTTACAGGCAGAATCTGTTGACAACTGCCATTGTATGAGCAACATATATGCAGAGAATAAGAGATCTATGAAGGCGTTTACTGTCTTGGAAGTGCAGAGTAAGCAAGGCCAGAAAATAGCGAGGTAGTCTCTGAATCGAAAGATGGGAGAGCATCATGGCTACCTTCCAAACAAGGAAGAAGCTAAACAGGGGAGACTACAACAGATGCAAGGCTATTTTGTTTCGGTTTATTTTAAACAGAGACTTTGTCTTTGTGGAGTTTCTTAAAATTTGGTGAGAGAGCATAGTAAGATTTGATATGAAAAGACATTCCTTGGCTAATTCATATTCTCTGCCTTCTGATTTACCACCCAAATGGCCTGGTTTGTCTGCATTTTTGTTGCATGTTAAATAATGAATATAGTAAGTGTTTAGCAATACAAAATAGCATTAAAACCCTGGAGATTGGTGAATAATGCATTAAGAAATGTAATTTCATTAGTAGTATGTTTCCTTTTTATTATATAACATGCTCAATAACTGGATGAAGAATAGAAGACTGCGTGACTTACTTTCTTACTAAGAGAGTGAGCAGAATTAGGGGAAAAGCTACAGAAAAATAACTCACTCTTTCTGCAATTAAAATGACTGTTCTTCTTGCATCACAAGAATCTCTTAACAGTGAGTGTGTTTAGCCAAAGATATCCCCAGCTAGCAACTCAAAGCATCAAATTAAGCGAAACAGAATCTTTGTAGATCACCTGTAAGAAATCATTGAGAAAACTACACTGGGACAATTTAAAAAGGATTCTGTATTTACAGGAAGAGCAGTAAGTTCTAAAAACGTTACACTTACTCAAAAAGCTACAAAAATGAATTCAGAAAGATGAAGCGATAATGGATTGCATGGATGATCTGAGGAAGGAATTATTTTGTCAGAAGTTCCACAATTGGATAGGTGCATTAGGCAACATTTTCTTTGGAAGCATAAGGTGTAAACCACCTAGAGTGAAGGAGAAGAGCAATTTAAAAGCTTCACTTGTCCATATAGGCAAGAAGTCAGTTCCAAGTCACACTTGGAAAAATTTCACATCCCAAAAAGCACAATGCCTGTCATCAAGCACTCACAAAAAAGTATTTTATCATAATTCCATATATTGTTAACTTCATCTGTCTCATACTTTGGTTTAGCATCTACCACTCTAGTATCTGAGATCTTTGGGTCCAATGTACCCAGTGTCCAACCATCTCAGTCTGCTCACAGAACACCTTCCAACTAAAAAATAGAGTTCATATTTATGATACATCTTAGAAGGATGAAAAAGAAAATCTGGGTCTAAGAGATTTATTGCACTGGATTTCTTTTAGTATTTTATACAGAGGGGAGACTTTTAAAGAATTCTCCTTCTCAGAATTTTCACTCAAATTGATTTTACAAAGAGCCATAAATTTAATTTAAAGGTCCTGTATGCTTCTCCATTGCATATCATCTGTTTTTACCGTTGCTTTTGGGTTTCTTTCCATTCTCCATGGAAATCTTGGCTGGAGAAGACATTAGGTAAAAAAATGTGTAGGTACAAAAAAGACTAGCAGAAAAAAAAATCTTTTCCAACCATAGTAAGGTGACATCTGAGTTCTCTTAAAAGTTAAGACAGAGTTATGGTGGCTGATATACTTCAAATGCTGTCATATTAGGAACTGAATCAGTGTGTAAAGGAACTACAAAAGTAAGATTCAGCTTTGAGTTTCAGACATTCAGCTTAAAATGTCTTACCGCCTATGTGTCTGTAAGTGAAGTTTGTCCAAGCTCCTGTAACAGCCAGAGGAGGACCTAGTCAATAGAGCTGATGGAGGCTGCACACATACTGAGATCACACTAAAACAGACACTGACACCTGCCCAGCTGAGTGGCTGCCCCATTCCTTTGACTGCGGAGTAGAACGGGACAGTTTGCTTGCATGGTCTGTGCCTCCCGTATAGACACTTGATGTTAGGGAGAACTAAATTCCTTTGACTTTCACTTATGGTGATGTGGCAACCTGGCTGCACTTGATGTGCTGTTTGACATCTCAGCAATCCCTGGCATTGCAACACCTTCTCCTGAGCTTTTTACTTAGTGAGAAAGTGGTACATTTGAGAAAGTTTAAATGTTGTAATTTCCACTTACACCCATTAGAATGTTCACTGTAGGTCTGCACTGGACATGTCTTACATCTGTACCTGTGTATTTGTATCAGGACCAGACTGTCTCCCTGTACTAATGTTCTAATATAAACTATTCAGTCTTCATCAGACATCAAATTTTTCACAAGTTAAGGATGAAAAAGATGAAAACTACTATGCAAATAATGTTTACTGAGAGGAAAACCAGGGCCAGATACTCTACCAATAACTGTCACTGCATACAATATACAGATGTTTCCATCTGCTTTGTTACTTCTAGCTAGATTTGTATTATTTAGGATATTACAAGTCCAGCATGGATATGATTTCTAATAACAAGACACAGGTGTTCCCTTTAATTCCCTCTTTCACTATCTGCTTGACAACACATTTTACTTCAGCTGTTGGCTGTTATTGCTGTGGGCAGCCTAATGTTATAAAGCAAACATAATGTATAAATTATATTTTGAATCTGCTGAAGCAAACAGCCTTTTAAGATGTGCCATTTAAATAAAAATATAATAAAAAAAAAGTATTTCATGTTTTCTCTCTCTTTTTTAAAATTATGTAAATTGAAACCGGAACTCAAAATTCATATTTTGTCTGACAGTAGTTTGACTGCTATGTAATGGAACCCTGCACTTTTCTAATATTACTATTATTTTGAAATCAAGCTGAAGCAGCAGTTCAAGACCCTTCCTAACTACCCTTATCTCTGGAGATTTGTCAATTATTTAAATACAGAGATAAAATAGAGACATTAACTAAAGCCAAGAGGGCAAATGGTCTCTGAGATCTGAACTACATCTCCAAAAAAAAAAGGAAATAAACCATATAGGAAGTAGACAGACTGCGTTTCTTTTTTTTCTGGAGAGATTAACAGAAGCCTTTCTGTTCACAACAAAGTAATTCATAGCCTGTTCCCATCACTCTCTTCCATGCAGCTCATTTACTCCAGTTATTCCTCCCACAATCTTACTGAACAAATTGCTTGCAACAAATTGGCTGACAAACTACAATTGCCCCATTTACAAATAACAGTGTAATATTCCATAATTTGGGGAAGACTTTGCCTAAAGTGAGACAAAAATTCAATATAAGGGATATAATTAGGGGGAAAATAAAATAAATTATTTCCTCTAATTCTCTGACCTGAGAATCTTAGATATGTCTAGAAATGATACTAGTCTTCTTTTAAAGAGTCATTAAAAATGAGAAAGAAGAGAAAAAATAACCAGAGATGTTGCTGAAAAAATGTCTAGGAAGTTGACAGTAAAACCACCATTCCTGAGAGTATAATAAAGGTTCAGTTGTGGAGGTACAGAGCAGAGCCAAATCTCACACTGTTTAAAGAAAAAATAAACTTCAGTCCATTTCCTTCTCAGAATCACTTGCCTCCTTTTCTCTACATTTTTGAATCATTACCACACTCAAACCAGATCTCAAACACAGCTGTATGGAGACAGCTCTGCTTCCATAAGGCAATCCACCCTTGGAGAACCAAAGACACAGTTTCTTCCTGGTGTAAAACAAAGGTCACCTCTAGCAAATACAGTATTTCCTGAGGCTTGGCTTTAGTTAATCATGACGGATGAAATTTAAATATGCCCTTTTGTCACATGAAAAGGATCAGAAGATATCATAATCATAGAACAAGGCTCATTTTCAGCTGTAAAAACGGAAGAAATGTGAGCTGCATTGTTAAACCAGTAATGACAGTGCTATTTCCTTCTGTGATAGCTCCACACATTCGAAAAAGAATACATTTTTTTTCAAATTTCAAAGATTTTATTCAAGGGACTACTGCATTTAAGAAAGTAATAATAAATTCTCAGGTATCATAATATCTGACATGAGGTCTGAGATATCCCTTAAATACCTTATATGAAACTGCTTCCTGGCAAAGAAGTGAATGCTCCTATTAACTAGCACTGACTCTACAGTAAGCACCATTAAAGGGAGATCATCAAATTAAAATTGAATCAGTTTCAAGAGATGAGTTAAAAGTAGTTCCAAGGACTGCATCTGCCCATTAATTACCCTGGCAATGGGCCTGATCTAGAGGAGAACTTTACAGAAATGTTATTTTTCGAAGCATGCAAATAAATATAATTTTCCTCAGCTTTTTTATGCTTACATTTGGAGCCAGGTTTTAAAATAAATCTGGATTGAGGACAGGTAGTAAAGAGAGAAAGGCACAAAAATTTTCCCTTGAGAATGATTTTTCTCTTTGTTTTGAACAAGATCCCTACAACTAAAGGTGACACTGAGTAGCTGGGGAAACCCACCACATATGAAATGCTGTCACACGCTAAATAAACAGAACAAAGGTGAAATATTTCAACCTCTATTACTTTATTGCTATCATATCTTAATGTATGCCTTTAAAGAGTAAAAATACTTTGAGATGCAGGTGAGATTTCAAGTTGATAATGTCCTCTTATAAAAACAATGTTTAAATCTACTAATATATCAAGCAGTCATAGCGACAGTACTTGCACCTATTTAATGACACCTTTGATAGTCATACAAACCTTTGATAAAGGTCAAACCTTTGATAGTCATACAAACAGTCTTAACACTTGTGCATGTTTGTAAATAATGCACATGACATGCACACACATGCACATGGAAACATCTGCAGTAAAGTCCATGAGGATCAGTTATTTGGTTCCCAACAGCTACCATTCCTGAATCCCTTATCAAATGCTTCAGGGGTGTCCTGGCTTTGGAAGGTGACCAGAACAACATGAGCCTGCACATCAGTGCAATTGCAGTTATACACTTCACCTCATCCCCTCCCCAGGAAACTCTGCTTGCAGCCACCCTCATTATTCCTCAGAAAAACCTCCCGTGAGACCGTGTTTCCCCAAGCTTGTGTTTTCAGCTAGAGCTGCTTACTTTATTTCTGTCAGTCATTGACTCTGTGCAATCTTTGATACCCTACTGTGGGTTCTCTTTATTTATGTTAGTCCTTGAAGTGTGAAGAATTCATTGTTTTCCAGGAGATCATGTTCCTACCCAGCTGTGTTTTTATTTTCATTAAAACTGAGGGAGAGTCTCCAGCTGCAGGGGAAGATGAAAAATAAATCAAGTAATAATATTCCAGTAGAAATGTATCTTGGAAGTCCCATTCCACCTATGCACTGGGCATAACACGTAACTTCAGATCCTGTGGCAGTTTTTACTAGCTATGTCCCAATACTCTCTTCTACAAATAATTTTCAGGCTTATTTCATGGGTCCAGTGCTGCTTTTGCTTAATCCCAGTTCTTTTGCATGTAAAGTTTCATGGACTTGAAATTAGTACTGTTCTGCAGAAGCTTTTCAAGAGAAGATTTAAAACACTTCTAAGCACTTGCCACATCATGTTTCCTGGCTTTACGTGATTTGGTGTAAACCGGAGCTAAACACAGGAGGCTGGGTTTCCCCAGCTAGTGTCAGCCATGTCAGGTCCTTTAAAATCAACGGAGCCAGGCTCATTTGTCTCTGCACCCAGCCTTTACTGATACATAAAAATGGTAGGTTTATAAATATGCAAAATACGTAAATGCATAAGCTTGTTTTCCTTAATTTTGATGCCACATGGGCACTAACTCCAAAGACAGCTGGGGTTAGTGTTCCAGATGTCATAGCACACTATCCAATCAACAAATAAAACAGATAAAGTTTGCAAAAAGTTATTTCAAAGTTGGTGAGATCCCCCTCCAGATTGCAGAAGTTTGGCATTCAGTGAGTAGAAAAATGAGTGACAACACACATATGTTGAAAGAAACCATCACTGGAATTGTTTATTGTCCATTGTGGACATAAACCTTGCGGACTCAAAAATTATTTTCCCTTCACTCTTCACTGGCACATGCCCTCGCCACGTCACCAAATTCAGAGAACTGAAAGGCTGGGACTGGAAGAATTAATTACTGCCCACCACAGGAGAAGATCAAGCTCTAGACCATCTACGGAACCTGAATGTATATAAGTCAATGGGACCTGATGAGATGCATCAGAGGATCCTGAGGGAACTCATAATGAAGTTGCTAAGCCGCTAGCCATCATATTTGAGAAATCACAGCATGCTCGTGAAGTTCCCCTGACTGGAAAGGGGGAAATATAACCCCACCTTTATAAAGGAAAAAAGTACAGGCTGATCAGGCTCAACTCTGTGCCTGGCACGTTCAAGGAGCAGAACCACCTGGAAACTATGGTAAGGCACAAGGAAAACAGAGAGGTGACAGGTTGGTGACAGCCAACATGGCTTCACTAAGGGCAAATGGTGTTCGACAAATTCGATGGCAAATTTCAACGACAGTGTTACAGCACTGGTGGATAATGGAAGAGTGACTGATGCCATCTACCTGGACTCATGTAAAGCATTTGATATTGCTCTGCACAGCATCCTTTTCTCTAAAATAGACAGATAAGGATTTGATGGATGGACCTCTCAGTGGATAAGGAAGTGTCTGGATGGTCACAGTCAGAGTTATGGTCAATGACTTGATGGCCAGGCAGAGACCAGTGAGGAGTGGCATGCCTCAGGGGTCAGTACTGGGAACAGTGCTGTTGAACATTGTCAGTGACATGGACAGTGGGACTCAGTGCACCCTCAGCAAGGTTTGCAGATGACACCAAACTGTGTGGTGTGGTTCATACTCCAGGAGGAAGGAATGCCATTCAGAAAATTCTTGGCAGCCTTGACAGGTGGACTCAGCCTTGACAGGTGGACACATGGACAGGTGAATTTCAAGAGTGAAGGTGAACTTCACTCATGAAGTTCAACAAGGCCAAATGTAAGGTGCTGGTCTGGGGCAATTCCAAACATGGATACAGGCTGGGTGATGAGTAGATTGAGAACAGCCCTTCAGAGAAGGACTTGGGGGTGTTGGTGGATGAAAAACTGAATATGACCCAGCAATGTGTGCTCACAGCCCAGAAAGAAAATCAGCCCCTGGGCTGCATCAAAAGAATAGTGACCAGCAGGTTGAGGGAGGAGATAATCTCTCTCTACTCTGCTTTTGTGAGACTCCACCTGGAGTACTGCATCCAGCTCTGGGGCTGCCAGCCTAAGAAAGACCTGTTGCAGTGAGTCCAGACAAGGGTCATGAAGATGATCACAGGGCTGGAGCACCTCTCCTACAAAGACAGGCTGACAGAGTTGGGGTTGTTCAGCCCGGAGAAGAGAAGGTTCCAGGAAGACCTTAAGGCAGCCTTCTAGTACCTAAAGGGGGGCTACAAGAAAGATGGGGAGGGGCTTTTTATGAGGGGGTATAGTGATAAGACAAGGAGTAATGATTTTAAACTAAAAGAGGGCAGACTTAGATTGGAGTTTAGGAAGAATTTCTCTACTGTGAAGGTGGTGAGGCACTGGAATAGGTTGCCCAGAGAAGTTGTGGATGAAAGTGTTCAAGGCCAATCTGGATGGGGCTTTGAGCAACCTGGTCTAGTGGAAGGTGTCATCTAGCCCAACTTTCCTGCAAAGAGTAGAGGCATCTTCAAGAAAACCAGGCTGCTCAGAGCCTCATCCAATCGGAACTTTAATGTTCCCAGGGATGAAGCATCTACCATCTCTCTGGGCAACCTGTTCCTGCATTTCACCACCCTCATAATAAAAAATTCCTTCCTTCTGTCTACTCTGAACCCTACCCTCCTTTTGTTTAAAACCTCTTGTCCTATCTCTACAGCCCCTACTAAGAAGTTTGACCCTGTCTTTCTTAGAAGTCCTCTTTAAATACCAAAAAGCCTCAATAAAGTCTCCTCAGAGCCTTGTCATCGCCAGACTGAAAAAACACAACTCTCTCTCAGTCTTTCCTCATAGGAGAGGTGCTCCATCTCTCTGATTATTTGCCTGAGTCAGTTCCTTTCATAATTTCATTGAGTATCTTTTCTTACTAGAAGGTTTGTTTTAACAGAGTCGTAATGACCGTGATGTATTTCCCATTCTGGAGATAACCATATCACATTCTGCCATTCCTGTTGAGGCAATCTGCTTTGCAAGTAGCACTAATAATATAACAAACAGTCACATAATTTTCTATAATAATTTACTGTTCTTCATGAAAAAAAAGAAAGACAAGCAGACTCAATTTGCTCCTGATTTTTCATCCTTTCCGATGAGTTGCATTTTGAACTGCATGACAGTAGTGGACAAAGACATTATCAATCAGGCAGTCCCACTGACCTTGAAGCGGAAGAAAGCAAGCATGTTATAACTCCAAGTGCAACCCACTCGCTTGCTTAATAGAGAAAGAGGCTATACACAGAGCAGCTCCCCAGGACACATGATTTCCTCCTGCTACTTTAATGGAGGTAAAGTGGGACAAACAATGTTAACTGCCACCTCCAGTAGAAATAGATGTTTTGTAGGAGGAAGGAATAACAGGATACCAATACTACATTAGCTGCCCTTTCTCCTCGCGCAGAAAGGCAAAAAATGATAAAGTGAGACTAAAAGTGTTTCACACTGATACTGTAAAAATAGTTTTATCTTGAAGTTAAGAAAGATTATCTTCACTATTCTTCTGACTGAAATGAAGCAGCTTCAATTTTGTTAACCTTAAAAAAAGCACCAGACAGGAACCTGTAAATAGCACAGTGGTTTTCAACACTGGATAACTGCAAAGAATAGTCCCTCTCAAAACACTTGTACAAAATGATCAGTGAGGACAGTGGGATTAGTTTTCTGGAAAGAGGATCTATTGCCAGTTGACCAGATGAAATTCAGAGAAGTGAAATCCACAGTTTATCTATGGATAATAGCAATTCCTTCTGATTTCTTTACTGAGCTTGACAACGTATAGAACATGAGGAGAGTCCATCTGGAGCACAGAATAGTGACACTGATTTAAACTTTGAAGTGATTTCTGGTGTTGGAAAATAAGAGCAGAATCCAGCACTTGAGAGTGAGGTTAATTCTTGAGAACTCCACAAGAAAGGAATTAAAATAGTCAAACTTCTCTAAGTGAAAATAGATGTAGAAAACAAGAAAATAATAAAAATTCATAGCTTGAAAAGTGATTAGGGAAACATTGAGTTAAAGATGATCTCAATAGTATAGACACTGGAAGAACAGAAATCAGAGAATCTTTTACTGACTTTAGGATGCCCCACTTGTCATAAAGGCCACTCTGAGATTTAATTAGATATATGTATTAATGACCAATTACCAGATGGAAAGAAACAAACAGGAGAGAGTGCATAAAATCTTAACTAAAGAGGGATGGTATCATAGCAGAAAGGAAACAGAGGGAAGGGCAAGAAAGCACTCCAGGAATATAAATTAATTCTGTGTCAAGGGGTATTATGTTGGAAAAATAATTTTTTTAATACAGCTTATTCACAGTGTGAGAGATACTTTCCACACTGCTCTCCAGTTGCAAACAGAGGGTTTGCAGTCAAGGGCAAGAGACAATACAGTGACAGAGAAAATAACAGAGGCTGGAGATAAGGCTGGGGGTGCAGCTAATGAAATGGGTAAGGAAAAGGATATTCTCAGAGGATTCAATGTCCAAGAAAATTCACATGAGAGGATGCAAATATGCAAAAGGGGAAGGGAGTGGTGGTTACAAGAAAAATATATGTTCGAAGGGAGAAATGCCCTGGTTGAGAACTAAAGGCTATCTAACTCCTGCAATGTTATAATTTAGATAACTATTTATATATATGTATAGTTTTATAATATTTGCCACAGTATAATATATTTACAGTGGGTACAGCTTGGACTTAGACCCTAATTTGTTAAGAGTGCACACCATTTGATTTCTAGGCACTTAAGCATCTATTTTGAAATGTCTGGAGACAACAAGGCAAACCTGCCACCCAGTCAAGCTCTGATACACAGAGTGGATGCAAAATCTCAGCTCTCATCTGACCTCAGCTTTCATCTGTCTTTTCCCAGCAGAGAAGAGGACATGGCTCCAGGAGCATTTCCCTTCATGGGAGACAATTGCTAACTGCCTCTTTAATCTGAGACTACTGCTTAAAGAGAGAGGTTTCTCAGGCACAGAGCAGAGGAAGAGTGGAAGAGTGTCATCAGCCTCCTGTCCTGGATGGGAACTAATTCTACAGTACCCAGGTTGATGCCTCAGCCTCATTGTGCAAAGGTTTTGTTCCCACACTCCTCCTGAGAACTACCCAGCAACAAACCCAAATGCTTTAGCAGAGCTATCTGGAAACAGAAAACTGTGCAGGTCTGAGATGAAAAGTGACAGTTACTAATGGTTGCCACAACCCAGAGAATCTGCTGCCATCTGCCTCCCTACTGACTTTGGATGCATTTCCACCTGGTAGGGCCACAGCCCACAGCTGAACCTTTGCTTGAAAAGCAGGATGTAAACAGAGTCACATATTAGGATAATGAAACAAAATTAGTGTTCCTGTCCAGAGACAGCTTGGGAGTGAAGGGTCCCAAGGTTATATAAGGAAGCTTAGCCTGAACCTCATTAAGGACCACTGCAATCACATCTTGCAGTATTAAAAGTTACCTAATACTGTTTCCACGTCCTGTGGTGGACAAGATGACAGCACGTGGCAATTCTGCTTTTTAAGGTGCTGGTGTTGAAAATAAGCCCCCACAACCTCTGAGAATAGTACAAGCCAAAATTTTAAGCTTTGGAGGGATTTACATCAAATCAGCCACTATCTGTCTCTTTCCTGCATTAACATTTATTTCAGTAGCACTACTTTTCAAACTTACAAATGCAGAAGAAAATAAACAAACATATAAAGATCATAAATATTTCTGAAATTACATTATCTGAGTACTTTAAGATAGTTACCTATTTGCCTTTCTTCCTACCTTGTTTTTGTGTGGATTACTTAAGAAACACACAACCAGGAACAACCAGTCTTTTACTTTGATAATATTTTATGACATTTCAAATACTTGTCTTTTAAATGCATTGAAGAGTAACTGTTTTGAAGCTAACTGCATATTTTTCAATAATTTCAACCTTTTATTCTCTTTTATAATGAGCAGAGGACAGATAATTATGTTTGGTGTTGCACCTAGAGCATTCACAAAAGCTTTAGAGAAGTCTGCACACAAATGATTATTGAATATTTGCAGATATATGATAATTCAGTGTCTACAGTCTTCCACAGAGTCCTGTCTCTGTCTTGTTTTCAACTTAACAAAAAATTCCTGTTCTATCTCAGCAAACAATACAAATATTATAATTTTTTTATGATGTACCTTTTGTGCTAAAAAGGATAAGCAAAGAGACAAAGTTTTACATGCTTCCTACTCAGAGGCAAATGCAACAAGATGTTCAACTTGATACAGCATCACACATTCCAGTATGGATTACATTTACTTTTAATAAACTAGATAATCTTTAATGTCCCTTCCGACTGAAACCATTCTGGTTCTATGCATTTGCAAATGCCATTTACGTAAGTCATTTTAGTACCCTATGCAAGCATTTTAATAACAAATGCCTCCTTCAAATCTCCTATATCATTACTGGTGCAAAAATAAATGACCTGGTTTTTTGAAGTACCAAGGATGGCGTCATTTATTTAAATGCCCATAAGGACTTTTGGGCATACATTTAGGTTGATGTTTGTTTAAACCTTAGTGTCATAAATTCAAATTATTTTTGTAATCTGACATTCATAAATAACAAATTGTTCCTCTGATTCAAATATCCATGTTTGACTAGTCACCGATGCTAAATGCATATTCAAAATATCTTTTAAACTAATCTGCCTTTCATGGAGACATCTTTCTAGATCAGTTGACTCCATAGTCTTTCTACCCTTTTAACTCCAGGACGGATCTTGTGCACCTAACATTGCAAGAACTGACTCACTGAACAAGAAATATGTATACCTCAGATAGCACAGCGGTTTCTCAAGTATCAAGGTGATTTTTCCAACAAAAAAAAGTTTTTAACTGGCCCCCTTGAAGCAGGGAGGAATTTGAATAAAGACATTTCCCACTTGGCTAAACTGTTGGAAAGGTTTAACTGTACTGAAAGAGGAGTTATTTTTCTTTCTTTTCATTCAAGCAAAGGTTATACCAAAATCAAAAAGTTTTTATTGCTCTAATGCTTTCTTTGAGAATACAGTACACTTTCCAAACTTGTGTATGCTTTGAAACTCCCAGCAGGGTATTCTGCTGCATAAATCCAGGTTATACTCTGCGGTACAGCTTCACAGCTCCTGTTCAGTAAACAGGAAGGACCTACATCTTATCACCAGGCTTACCCTGGAGATGAGATTTTGGATATTATGTCCTCCATGATCTAAAGAACTATTTTACATTATGAAATTAAAAGCAGTAGGAAGGGATTTTTTTATTTCATGGGCCATGGGCACAGCTGTTAAAACCCACTTAGCCTGGATGGAATACAATATCCCTGAATTAGAAACAACATGAGGCATAGGCTTTGGTTTGAAGAGACATGGTTTGTCCTGGTATAGGTATGCAGAAAAAGCAAGATGGGTATTTGTACCTTCATAGAGCGTTTGTGAAATGAAAATCTGCATTTGTATAGTACCCAGCACATGGAAACTGTAGCCTAAGACTGAGGTCTTATATATGCTATAAAATTACAGATTATCAGTATTAATGGAGTTGAGAGAGTTGGGATTGTTCAAACAGGAGAAGGCTACAGGAAGATCTTAGGGCAGCCCTCCGGTACCTAAAGGGGGCTTACAAGAAACATTTAGAGGCACTTTTCATCCAGGCAAATAGTGATAGGACGAGGGGGAATGGCTTTAAACTGAATGGAAGTAGGGCTATATTAGATATAATATCTAATAATAATAACATCACTTCTTTATTGTGAGGGTGATGAGGTACTGGTTGCCCAGAGAAGTTGGGGATGCCCCATGCCTGGAAGTGTTCAAGGCCAGGCTGGAGAGGCTTTGAGCAACTTGGTATAGTAGACGGTGTCCTTGCCTATGGGAGGGGTGTTGGAACTACATCATTTTAAGGTCCCTTTCAACCCAACACATTATATGTTTCTATGATTAATAATAATAGCAGGCAGTCTACATAGCTTAAATACCTTCTACTATACTACGTGTTAAATTATTCTGTGAGGGTCTTTCAGTTATCTCGAGCATAGGATCAAAATGCTACAAAAATTACTCCAAGACAAATCTCCCTCACTGAACCTATTCTGTGCTGTCTTATCTAGGTGCTCTAAGTGGGGCCATACAATTTAGCAAATTAGTTTGATCAGATGAAGTTTTCACTTATTAAAGTTCAGTACTTTCCCTTTATACTGGTAGAATTTTAAACCCAGAAGGGGCCATTGCAGTCATCTGATTTCAAGAATAGCAAAACATAGCCAAAAAAATAACTAGGTTAAAAACACAGCACAGCTTTTTGAAAAAGCTATTTCAAAAAATATCCAATTTGATATTCAAAACTTCAAGTGCTAGGGAGGCCATCATAGCCTTTGAATAGCTGTTTCTATGGATAATTACCCTCGCAATTAAAAATGTGTGTAGTGAAAAGAGCCTGAATTTGCGTAGTTTCTGCTTCCAGCCAGAGAATCTTTATGCATCTTAGTCAATTAGGAGAAAGCCTCTTCCATCATCAAAATGCTGTTCCACACTTGTGTGTGTAAAATCCATGATTAAACCACCTTTTATGCAGTTTTTTTTTTTTTCCTGAAAGAAGTGTATTTCACTCCTTCAGTCTCTTCCTGTGGGATATAATTTAATTACTTCTAAATATTATTATGACATTATTCTGAATCTTCATCAATCTTTCAGTATCTTTCTTGGATTGTGGATACATGGATACTGGGAATACTTTTTCAAATCAAACTAGAATGTGCTCAAATCTTTTTCAGACTGGACTAAATACAACCCAGTTACCCCAACTCATATCTAAGCAACTTTATCCTTTCATTTTATGATCTATTAATGTTTATTTGTCAATACTCAGTCCATTTTCATCTAGAGCAACCTTTCTGAGTCAGGAAGTTGCTAACTGCTATTCTTCAGAATAAATAAAATACTAATTTCTGCACTTTCCACATAGGAAGGGAGTCTCCTATGCCCCTTCTCAATTTTGCTTTGTATTTTACAGACAATCGTTTAAAAAGCTGGGTTTCTTTCACTATACCCATGCTGTCATAAGGTTTCTCTGTACAGAGATCCAACTCTGTTCTTCTAAAGGCAGCGGACCAATTTTATAGAAAGAACAATTCATAATTAATCAATAAGAATTCTGTGTTTTTAGCTTGGCTTGATGTAGGAGAAACAAAACAAAGAAGAAGTCAGAGAGGACATATCAGTCAAAACTAGCTTTATTCTAAGATCCTCCCCCTCTAATCTCTAAGCTGCTGATTCTCAAAGTACCCCAGCCTGGTGCTCGTGTTACCTAACTGTTCTGGGAGAAGAATGCTCTGAGACTGTTAGGTGTAAATATGCAAATAATTTTGAAATAAGGAGAAAGAGAACTTTCCAAAGTACCAGGTCAGCTTGCAAGCCCTAGTAAAACAAATATAAATCAGAAGTATAGGTATGGCTATACTCTAGATAGTTTGCAATTTCCTAAAGTAAGGTTTACATATTCTAGCGAAAAAAATCTCCTCTGTCTCCGGATACTAATTTAGTGCAATTTGAAGTGCTCATTCTCTGGCCATCTGGATCTTCTGAGTCCTAATTTTTAGAAATTACGGAGTAGTTTCAGTATGCAGGGAAACCCGCTTCAGTGGTGTCTCAAACTGAACCACCCAAATCTCTACCTGTTTTAATATTCTTAGCCTTAATGGCATCTGTGTAATACCCAAAAGTGAATCCTAATTTTTTGATTGCAGTGTGTCCTGGTTCCAGCCGGGACAGAGTTAATTTTTTGCAGAAGCCAGGAGGGGGCATGGCTAGGACACAGAGGTTATTCTATTCCACCTCACATCATTGACAGGGGTGGGGTGAAGGGAGCCTCTTCCCAGGAGAAGGGGTCTCTTCCAGTCAGAGTAGTGTGGCTGGGTCAGGCTCCGAGGTGAGCATTTTGCACGTGAATCCCTCTCTCTCTTTTGCCCACTTCTGTTATTAGGATTGTTGCTGTTACTATTCGTTTTCTTACCTCACTGTTTCCAGTAAATTGTTCTTATCACAACCCATAATCTTTACCTTTTGTGCCTCCAGTTCTCTTCTCCAGCCGCCCACAGTGGGAAGGGGGGACAAGGAGAGGGAGAAAGCAGTGCCATGGTTTTAGTGGGAGCACTAAATTGGAGAACACTATTCCTAAACCATGACACAATGAAAGAGCAAAACCTTGCATTAGAGAGATCCAGGCTTCTCTCAAACTCTAGAAAAACATCACGTTACATAATTCAATCATGTATATTTTCAATCATTTTATTGTAAATATTATAGTAGTCCCAATTCTCAAGCACACTAGCCTCAAAAAGAAATGTTTTAATTTAAAACAGGAGGGATTTAGACTCAGCAATCTTTTTTCTTTTTATTTATATAATAAAAAAATAAATACACTTTATCTCTAATCCTTACTAACCTGCCATAACAATGAACATGACAGCAGTCTCTGAGTACTAATTATTTAACATTATTTCTGATAACAATGCCATCTTGCACTGGCATGCTAGAAGCCATGAATCACCGGTTGTAGAAAAAATACTTATTCTTTCTATGTGTTTTCTGCTAAATAGTAGTGAAACACTCCAAAAACACTGTGTGGAAGTAATAAATCTTATTCACTTTAAAAAGGAAAAATCTATTTCTGCAAATTCAATATTTATATTACATTTTATTTGTGGAGAATCTAGCCCTGATTTAGAAAAATATTTAAGTGATGCTCTTACTTTTGAATTAGTACCTCAGATTTAAAGATGAGTAGGTTTTTAGGTCTTTTGCCAGGTCAGAACTAATGTACAAAGTCAACATACTGACACGTTACAAATAGTAACAGAACAGCAAGTACAAAAAAACATAGAATGCTCCTTGGATAGCGCAATAAAATATGCTTTGAATGTTATATTCAGAGAAAAAGTTTATTAAGAGATTATTCTGTTTCTTTTAAGCTATAAGATTGTCTCAGACATCCGCCTGAGATTCGTAATACTGTTTTGCATTGATTGTCATGCCCCTCGGTGTGTAATATATTGGTTCCTCATATGAATAACATCATCAGCATCTCTTGTATACAAGTGCAATTTTCCAGGGAAATAAAAAAAAACAACCCTACAAAAAGAAATTTACATAGCCACTGAATACAAATAGGATTAGAGTACAGTTAACAAGAACTGCATTCAAGAGGAGTCAACAGCATTTGCAAGATGTTTAACAGCCAGCATATGAAGTAATGCTGAGATGCAGCTGCATCTGGATCATTTCATAATTTCTTTGTTCTTAGCAGGATGCTCTTATACTACTATTTTATGTGCAATTAATCAGCCTTAGAGGTCTTGTAAACTCATCATAACAGCATTTCCATCTATGCAGTAGATCAAGAAATGTACAGAGAATCTCATCTCTCTCTTTAAAAGATAAAATAATTGACATCTATAATCCTTTCTGTGTGAGGATAGCGTGGAAAATGCCATAAAGCCATACTCTAATTTGCTTTAAAATGTTGCCAGAATTATTCATAGGCGTGATGTCTCTCCTGGAGGAGCGGCTCAGTGGTCCAGACAGACACGGATTTATCATGATGGGAGCAGACAATGTTTAACCTTCCCATTAGAATGTGGAAGAGGTACCTTCACACAATACCACTCCCGTATCTCCTTGGGTGCACAGCACCACTCCCTGCAATTAGCACCATCTCTACTGCCTGAAATAAAGGCCTAGAAAGCTTGGCAAACAGTGAGTGCTAATTCTTACAGGGAGTTCACCTTGTGAGCTTAGTAATGTGGGCTGACTTTATAAAACAAAGGGGCATAAACTTGAACACTTCCACCTACTGAGATTTCAGTTATTTTCAAAAAATTACAGTCCTAAGGTTTTTAAGCCTGATTTCTCACAACCTTACAATGCACTGAGTCAAGTGCTGACAGCATACTGTTTTCCTTTTGTGAATTTGCTGCTTACTGGAATGCCCAAAGATTTCATACTGTTTGCCCTGTGTTTGTAAGAAACCTGCAGCTGGAGAGACTGCACTCCAGAGATCCTCAGAGCGGCTGGATGAGAGCCATATTTCGGATGTGTCCTTCCACATGGGGTTCTCATGTACTTGCCCACCCTGCTGTGCGTTTTCTCAGCCCAGCTGGCAGCCAGCTTATTGTGTATCACTGCTCTGCTGGCAGTTACAACACAAACCCCAGCCGAAATTCAACATGATGATCATGATAACATTTTGCTGTGAAAGGATGTAGAGGTGCTGAAAACTGGCACATACCATTCCCCTTCCCCCCCACATTTTTTTTCCCCCAGCATCCAAGCTTCTCATCCCTGTTAGAAAAAAGAAATTTAGTTTGTGCATAAATGTGTGAGACACCGTTCACTCCACATGGTGACAGGGGCATGTTAATGTGAGTTAATTTGTGCCACTCTGAAGGCAGGATTCACCCCCCCCATCCCTTTTTATTGAGCCATGTACCTTGGGCTGACTGGCTAAAAGTATCTGGGAAAAGTGAGACAATGAAAAAAACCCACAATTAAAATGTTCCAGCAATATTGAACAATTGGGGGGCAGGGGAGGGGCACTTCATTAGCCTTTTTCATAATAAAACTATATGAAGCCAATAATTTAAAACCAACCTCGACTTTCATATTTTCTAACAAATACCATGTCACAGGGAAAAGAGACTTTGTCAGCTGCCCAGAGACAAATGGAGATAGTATTTAGAAAAGGTCAAATAAAACTGCCCTAAAAACTGTGTGATAAATCAGAATTCATTTCTAGTCTGAGAATACAGTATGCAAAAATGTCATCATGGTATTAGCATTCCAGCCAGCTATATGCATTCAGTGTCTGGTAAGAAAAATCAAAGACCAGTCTTTTTCACACTTCTTAGCCCTACAAACTGCACAGAAATATAAGAGAATTAATTCAATTCTATTCTTGCTTTTAGGTCTCCATAACTGTTCAGTGCAGCATCCTAATCTTTTTCGCAAATGTCCCATTCAGCTGGAGACACGACAGAACTATGTAGGGACCCTGACTCAGTAAATCTTCATAAGAGCCAAACTGAGCTTATTTTAACATTCAGGTTTGCTAATTCAAAGCTCCTTCTATTTTATTTTAAGAATTCTGTTAAAATGGACTAAATATGATAAATAAATCTATGAAGACAAATTAATTCAAAAGGTCTCCTGGCGCATTTTTCAGACCAAAATCACATTTTTAAATGGTAGCTAAGTTTGCCTAATATATGCTTTGCACTGCATTATTTCATTGCACTATCTGATTTCCTGGTTAAGAAAGGTATGGTCTGCACTCATGACTATGGGCAAGACTCAGATCATTCATGTCCGTCCTACCTTTTGTTCTAAAAAGACAGTGGAATGAAACATTCATTTATTAACTTTGATAGCAGTCTAGTTTACTACTGACCACAGACTGCTTCTCAGAGTATGGGTAAGATAAGACATCAAAGCCAAAAATGTTCAGTAAATTTTCTGCTTTTTCAATTCAAAATATTCCTGAAAACTGCCTATCTCCATCTATTCAAGAAGGAGCACAGATATCTACGCTGTAAATATTGTATGGAGAATTACTCTTCAATTTAGACTTATTTATGTGAAAGACAGCAGGCAGTGTGCAATAGAGACTTCTGCATTTAGCAATAAAGAGAATAAAGACTTCATGCTTCTAGCCAGCCCAAATGACTTGGAATCAGTCCTTGAACGTTAACAGCTGATATTCATTTGTGATCATTTTGCTGCCGAGGTGCCTGATTGTCTATGGATGGCAATATGCCCCTTGCAAGGTAATATGCCAGTTTTCTAGGACACAGCTGCCAGTCAACTGTGGGCTGAGGTGGTGAGAGTATTTTGCACTGCCAAGGCCATCCCATCTGTAAGAAGAACATTGTTTTCTCAGAGAGTGGCATGCCAGTGCCAAAAGCCCAAGCCAAAATGAGATACAGGAACAACAGAAGAGAGGATGATGTGGTGTTTTCAGGCACTTCACTCTGCCAGAAGGCGATATACTGTAGGTACCCCGAGCAGCCCAGGAAGAACACTGGTGTCCAGCATATCCAGCAAAAGGCACAATCTTCAAGTGCTCATACACATATATTTATGGGAGAAAGCTGTCTCATGCAGTGATATGCTGTAGTAAAAGAACACAGGATTCACAGATCCCATTTGCTTGAGCAATTTCTAAGCACATGCTGTGACTGATTATAGGATACTGGGTATCAAAAAAAGACTTCAATAGATAAAATATTTGAACCTTAATCACGTTTCCAGTTCCTATTGGTCACGACTTTTTCTCCAACCAAAGTTATGTATCCTTTTAGGTACTTACATAACTTTTTACATAACTCTTATAAGTTGGGTTTTAAAAACCTTTCCAGCAATATAAATTCTTAAGTTGTACAGACAAGAGCTATATTCCCAGGACACTTAACACTCATGCTAATGTTATGCTTTTAATGGAAGTGCTACAAAGACCTCTGTGCTAATTGCAGTGTTAACCACGAACACAGCAAAAGCCAGCAGTAAAAAGATGACTAAAATCTAAGTACATCCAATGGGATCAACAAGTGAGGTACTGCAGTAGTACTGCATAAACTCATGTCGAACTTGATCTATTTCACGACTTACCTGCAGCATTACTACACGTGATTTATATCCATACTGCTGATTGTAAGTAACTGAGTTTCCAGTCAATAAGCCATCTAAATTTGCTTGAGTTACCAGGTTCTTTCTTAAAAAAAAAAAAAATTAAAAAAATAAAACAACTTAATTACTATGTGAGTCATCTAATATGTGGAGGAGCAACACAGAGAATGTGAGTTACAGACTATGATAAAAACAGAAAATATATTACTAAACAACTTTTGTGGCTAGAACCACATACAGACTCTATGTCATAACCCTAATCAGGATATCTGATGAAATACCATTGCAAGTTGTACAGGTTATAAGATTCAGGAGGTTTCTCTAATGCTGATAATTTTCTATTTGTGTTGATGTCCTCATTATTCAGTAGTATTTGTATCCAGAATTTAGGAAATTGTTTCCAATTGACTTATTTACAGACTGTGTATTTTAATTAGATAATTGTATGCCTGACTAGTTAGCCATGTATTTAGATCTCTTATGTAAAAGCAAAATTCTTTAGCTGCTGACCAACTAACAGCAGGTTCCTCACATAAATACTGTGATTAACTCATTTACAATTTACAAAACTGAGCATTTTCAGAAATACTGATTTACATAAAGGAAAATTGGTCTACTTTTACTGAAACATACTCAAGAGTCTATTTTTTATTATTCAGTCAACTCTGTTAATACACCAGAACACTAAACTGCATTAAAACTGTACATTTGATGCCTTTAAAGCAGCCGATTTCTACAGAAAATCATTACCTCAGTCTGTTCTCCTTTCAGAATAATTTCCACAATGACTAACCAATAAATGCTGAATAAAATGTCATTAACAATTGTATTTAAGTCATTTAATTAAGCTGGAGCAGCTAAATGTAAGTACCTATGATAAAATCCTAACAATCTCTAACTTAACAGCTACAAAATACTATATTGCACATTAATATCGGCAGACTGGATTTTTTCCCCATCTAATGCCATGCATATAGATAAAGAATGTAAAGAAGAGTTATTTTCTTCTCTATAGTTGGTAAAGAAAGAGAGCAACATCCTAAGGTTAATTGATGTGACTGGAGATGAGAACTGCTTTCTGGAGATGCTTAACTCTTCTCACTGCTTACTGAAGAAGCCTATGACAAATACACTCCAAATAAAAGGTGCCTTGGTTAACCAAAAGTTAGGATCGTGTGAAATTCTGGTACATAAAGTAACACACTCTCGTTAATGAACCACACTAGCTGGGCTAACCCAAGGGCCTCCAAATTTGAAGAAATACGATGCTGAATAAATCTCTACAAAAATAAATTAGCCAGTTAAGATCAGCTTTCTACTACAAGTCTTAGTTTCTTAGCTTAGTAAGTTTGCTGAGATATTTTTTTCCTTTGATGAAAAATATACACTAAAACTAGAAAAAAGTGTATAAAACCTGTATAAGAGAAACAGGAATGCATTTTTTTTCCCTTTTGTAGAAACAAAAAGGTAAGGAATCTTTCAATTTGTGTAACTAATCTCTAGCTCAGAAAGCAAGCTGTGGTGCAATGTAAAGTTTTAATCCCTTGAATAATAGATTCAAACTCTATTACTGGACATATACAAAATTATTAGACAAAGGAAAAAATTTTTAACTTAAATTTTTACTCTTTAGTCCACTACACTATGAAGTAGGGTGACTGACAAGGTGCAGAGATGAGACTACATGATCAAAAAGATTCTTCCCTCTCACAGTATGGCCAAGCTAATGTAGGCTTTTACCTCCAACTACAGCTCCCTTTTGAACACCGTGAAATGGGGGCTGAAATTCCACAGTCTACCATCTCCACAGCTTCCTGAGGAAAAAGAGATTTCTCTCACAGTAAACCAGTTTACACCTTTCTGACTAAGCCAGAATACAATTTATGGAACAATCTGAAGTCAGTTCTCTCATTAGCTGAACCGCATGCTTTGAGATGAGACCCACTAAAATTTTCAAGCACATCCCAAAAAATGGCTGTTCATATTTACTGAGGCAGTAACTCCTTTGCCAGGTTAACTTCATGTTCTGTAAAAAAGGAAAACCCAGCAATCTATCAACCCTTATAAAGACAAACAAACAAACAAACACACACAAAACCCAACCCAAACCCGAAAAAAACAAGCAAAAGAAACACCAAAAGGAAATTATGGTCCCAGAGTGAAAAACAATCACTCTCCTCAAAGTGAATAATATTCAAAGGCAAATCTGGTTAAATGGAGCATAAGTATTTGGAAAAGACAAATACCAAGGCAGAGATGTACTGATATCCAAGTAACTCATTTATCTGCAGAATTTTTTTTTTTTTAGTGTGGATATTTGCTTTAAAGAATCTTACATTTAGGAAAAAAATGCTCTTACAAATAGTTCAAATTACGCCTGTTTTCAGATCCTACCAGCAGCAAATACTACCATCTTTATATTTACAAGGGCAGTTCTTGGCTGCTTTATGGCTGATACATGCCAAAGTCTATTTCTGACCCACTTCATTCACAGTAAAGAGATGGGGAAGTGAGATTTTCACTCTTTCCTGCTGTTACTGCTCTCTGACCATCATTTCAATTGAGGCGATAGCTCAAAAATCCTCCCCTTTACCTCATGCCAAAAAATCAGGAAATATTTTTGACACCAATCAGAACAAAATTAGTTGTGTCCTAGGATATAGATTTCTATCTTTGGAAAAGAGTAAGTCAATAATATTAATGCTGAAAAATATTATATAATCAGGCACTTCTCATCTCCAAAGGTACTGACCAACAGTTGTAAGTTTTTTGCCTATTACATTTGTAGTTATGGTTTAATGTCACCAGTTTAGAAATTCTTTTCCATAATGACTGCTAAGAAAATCAAATTGCAATTCTGTCACAAGTATGCATAGCAGCTGAACTTTATAAACCACAGACTTCCTCTCCTCTTTTGTCATGTCACCTATTCTTTAATTTACAAGATCTCCTTATTCCAGTAATGAATAACCTACGTACACCTGGAGCAACAGATTAAAGAGGACATTTCCCATTTCATTTCAACAGCAGTCCCACTTTCTAAGTTAATTATGAAGCACCACATTTTACATATAAAGAAATTAAGGTTGATTCTTTTCTATTTAATCTTTACCCACCATCTGCAAAGTTAACTTCTGATCACTGAGATATTGAATACTTAGATGAATAGGGTTTATAAAAAAAGAAACGATAAATGTGAGTTTAATCATATTTTTTTTTATAAGAATAACTATTATAGACCTATATGTGAGGCAAAAACTAACCTTCTGGGCTCTTAAGAAGTGTGTGAACATTATTCTTGACTTCTCTAATGATAACCTAAGCATAATAAATAAATATCAACCTACAGTCATTTAAAACATGAACTAGAAGTCCATTTAAAAAAAAAATCACAAGTAAAAAGCACAGTGTGTTTTCTAGAGTTGTGCAAAAAGCAAAGGGAAGAATTTAGGACTTCTGTGACAAATGGAAAACACCTTAGGCAATTCCCATCTTTGCATGTAGAGGAAGCTTCATTAAGTTTGTAGGATGTCCACATTATCGGGCAGTTTTACCTGGGGCTAGTTAAAGGCCAGTTCATGCATTAAATGGCCTCTAGTGGTTCTCTGCTCCCTCTCCTTTGCTGATGAGAGACTGTCCACTCTAGAACATGATTGAACTTGCACAAGATGTGATTTTCTGCTGGAGATGCCTAGTTTTCTGCAGAGATCATAGAAACAGTATCAGGTCACTCTATTTTTAACTTAGTTACCTCAGATAAGTGCCTATCCTAGGTGATACAAACTTCTGACTATTAAATATTATGCTTGATCTTAGCTTCCAAGAATATCTTCCTTTTTCCATATCAAGCTTTATGCTTCTTAGCAACTTCTCAACTCATATAATACTCTCTGAATTATAAGCCCTTAACTTTTCTTGCTAATAAACACATTTATAAGAATTTTCATCTGCCAAAACTTCCCTTCTTCTCAACCCCTGTCCATTTGCCACTTTCACATTAAACACAGCATTATTTTTGAGTATCTTAGAGCATTTAGGAAACATTTTACTTCTGAGGCTTTTTGGATCATGCTGCAAATATGTTTAGGTGAAAAGATAATAGTGAAAAATGGTTCCATTACAATGCATTTGTTTATTCCCACTGTTTTTAAAGGATGTCAACTTGACAGCAAAGCATAATTGAGTCCTTAGTCACAGATAAAAATGAGCAAGAAAATGTGACTCTGAGCAATGCTTCAGCTTTGACCCAAAAAGGCAAAAATAAAGCTACAAAAAGCAGAAAAAAAACCTAAAGTAATTTTCTGTACTTGTTGAGTGTATGTTTTCCTCTGTATTAAGACTGCCTTCAAAGACACTGGACTGAGTAGTGCTTTCTGTGATCTGTGTATAAATATATCAACATTTCATGATACAGACATAAATACCTATCAGGCGGCAATAACACAGCCATTACAAACTCAAATAGCAGCATTTGTATGCCATTACCTGCAGTTAGTTTGGGTGCTCATAGGCTCATATACACTCTAGTCCTGTCCTTCTATTAGTATTCTGAAATATATTTGATCACAAGCACAGGTGAGTGAACCTCAGCAGCCATGAGTTTGTGCAAAGGAAGATCGTCCAGCTCACCTCTCCTATAACACAGCAAGTTCTCCCACTACTTTAGCTGCCAACATGGCACCTGGGAATCTGTATGTGTGTGCGTGTGCATGCAGGAATGGGAAGACAAGACGAGAAAGAAGTGCTGAAATTTATCTCTTGATTAAGCAGTAAGCTCAATCACTGCAGAAATCTAACCTTTTCTTGATAGGTACTTACTCCTCCTACTGAGGACCAATACACAGTCACCAGGAAAACAATTTTGATAGTAAAAAAAGAAAATAATTCAATACATTTAGTTAACATGTTTCTTTCTACCGCTAAGTGACAATCTCTTCTATGCCATATCTTAGTCAGGAGGAAGAATAATTTAGTGCTTTACATGCCCCACTGCATAAGTTCTACCTCACAACATCAACACTATTAATACAATATATCTGTCAAGGCTTATTAATTTTGTGTGTGTGTGTATAGAATGATAGAATCATAGAATTGTTTAGAAAAAATCTTTAAGATCATTGACTCCAACCATTAAATTCACACTGCCAAACCCACCAGGAAACCATGTGTCTGAGTGCCACATCTATACCTGATGACTGAACCACTTCCCTTGGCAGCCTGTCTCAATGCTCAACAACTCCCTCCATTAAGAAATTTTTCCTAATACCCAATCTAAATTTTCCCTTGTGCAACTTGACGACATTTCCTCTCATCCTATTGCTTCTTACTTGGAAGAAGAGACTGATCCCCCCCTGGCTACACGCTCCTTTCAGACAGTTGTAGAGAGCAATAAAGTCTCTCCCGAGCCTCCTTTTCTCCAGGCTAAAACAACCCCAGCTCCCTCAGCTGCTCCTCACAGGACTTGTGCTCCAGACCCTTCACCAGTTCTGCTGCCCTTCTCTGGACTCGCTCCAGCTCCTCAGTGTCTTTCTTGTAGAGAGGGACCCAAACTGGACACAGGATCCGAGGCGTGGCCTCAGCACTGCAGAGTACAGAGGTACAATCACTGCCCTGGTCCTGCTGGCCACACTGTTGCTAATACCACTGGCCATTGGCTTTCTTGGCCACACTGGGCACAGCCCTGGTGGCAGGTAAGGCTACAAGCTTCAGAAATATATTAAACTTCTACAGTGTGTTAAACTAAATTATCATGTCTGAAATTCCACTCATGATGATTTTATCTGAATTATACTACATACAGATAGTATATAAACATTTTATCTATGTTTACGTGTAGCGCTGTTCTTATGCCCTTAAGTGGTCATTTCTTGACTGAAAATCTCTTATTCTACGCAAATTTCCTCAACAATGTTCCCATCAGTAAGTTCTTCTTCTTCTTCCATCATCCTGTAAAGACCTTTGCCTTAAAACCTTTGTTTTCAACCTGATTTTATATACATCTGAACAATCAGACTCTAATCAAGTTCAGATTGAAGTTGATGGCTAAGGCACTTTTTACTGATTCAGTCAAAAGGAGTTAAAGTGGGAGGAGGGAGAGGGAGGCACAGACTGAATCTTAAATAGTGAATAGACTTTTACACATAGAAATATGTACTGTAGGAATATGTGTACATTCCCCGTGCTCCAGTACCAGTCTAAGTCTAGAAGATGTTTCTCTCAGAAGCAGTTTTAGGGAATCAGACTGAAAACACAATATGGCCATAGGATGCTTTCTTTGGGGTCAGGATAACAATAAGACAGTTGAGCCATTTTGGTATTAACATTTCACTCTCTGGCTCCCTGCCCTTCTCCCCCTTTTCTTATTTTGAATAAAATTTATTGTATAAATTATTATTTCACACTCCTAATATTCTTTTAATATTATTTCTGTAACCATATGGAAGAAGAAAAAGTATTTGCATAGTGGTAGAGACTGGCAGCCAGTTTCCTCTGTTAACTTTGGAGACTGCAGAGTATAAATAAATCTGCAAACATTCTTCACCCAAAATTGTAACTCTGATTTAAGTGAAAAACTGAATTGCATCCATTTCCATTTGGCATATTCTATTACAGTTTTAAATGTTGATGATATTGCTACATAATTATGTAGCAATAAAAATATTGTATTTAATTAAGAGATTTCTTTAACCTCGCACTTATGGCCAGGAAACATTCTGTGGGCTAATGAAAGAACTTCAGTTTTGAGTGTGAAAGTTTCTGACAGCAGTTTGTCCTGTGTTTTGGTTTCTAAACATTGTCCTTGAAAAGCAGATGTACACTGTTCCTTACAAACAGATGTGCGATGATGAAAGATACACAGGTGCTTGTTTTTCCTACAAAACTACACCTCACTCATGATGGGTAGGTTTCCAGGTGCTTTCTGAACATGTTTTGGTTCTGTCTTCCTATACTCTGTGTGGTAGCAGTTTACCTTGAAGTTTACCTTAAGATCTCGAGGACCAAAGGCAGCAGTGTGCCTTGAGATGTCTCTCTGCTGGATTTCAAACTAAGTGTTAAAATAGCCACCACTTATTCAAAGACAAGGTCAGTGGAAATTCAAAACTAACACTCAGACTGGAGGAAAACTGATTTTTTTCCATTTATACTATCCTTTGCACAGTAGCACACAAAATTAAATAGTTGCTTCAAATAAACAATGGATTGAATGGCACTCTAATATTAATATAATCAGGTAAAGCCAGCAACAACAAAATATAGATTTAGCCTGAAGAAATCAGACAAATAAATACCTCTAACAGTTCCTTCACTGACTAGGAAATAGGCAGGTATAAAAGGTGTTGGGGCCAGATCCACCCTAATTCCCAGAGAAGACCTTAGACCTAAAAGAAGATGGCAGTTGAGCTGAGCAGCTTTTCCATATATATTTCCACAGCTCCTAGGCTTGAGCTCATTTGAGTTAATGCAGCTTGGATGCCGCAGACCAAAGCAGGTCAATTACTGCATTCCCCAGACAGAGAACACCAAGCGCTTAGATCCATATGCATTCACTTGTTTCGGGACATGTCTGAAAAACAGGGCTCATAACAGCTGACTTGGTGTTCCATAACACCAAGAGAGAGTGGTGATACTGCTGAGCCAGCAAACTGCCGGAGAGAAGAAGAACACAGTTTGTCATTTCTCGCTTTCTTGTACTTAAACACTTAAGGCTACTTTTGTGAAATTCAAATGATATCTTTGGCTGTTCAGGCTTCTCTCTACCAATTAGATGCATAAAACCTCCATTTGAAATAGGAGAATTAGATTGGTGTCTTCTCTGTGGAGAGACCTGCTGATGGTTTTGCATAACAACTCAGTATGCAGAAAGCTTACTCAGAAAACGCGAATTAGAGTGCACTAGCCCTGCTCAGCTTTGTCAGCTTGCCAGAGATTGCCTTATACGCACTCGCTTGTGGATCCACAGATAATGCCAACACGTGAACATGAATTTAAAGAACTGTGGGATGAAGAACACAATAGACAGGTGTAGATGCAATTCTGTTGCTTGATGATACTGAAGATCACGTAAGTGGGGGTTAAGTGGAGAGTCTGTATGTGTTTCCTGAAGAAATCCAGTAATTTCTTCACTAGCATGTTCATGCAAAATTGCTAAACCTTCTAAAATCGAAGACCAGAAGTCAGACTTGCACAATATTGGGACAGACCAGAATATCAAAACATCTCTGGCAGTTTTAAAAGAAAAAACGTTTTCAAAAATGGGGAATTTGTTTGCAGGCTGTCTTGGGGTGACTTTATGATATTGTAACCCCTATTGCTGCTCTATGTGCAGATATGAATCCTGTGCCTTTCTGTGCCTTTAAAACTGGGTATGAGAGAAAGAAAAGAAAGCCAGACAAACTTTTCAAAGCAGTTTGTGCTCCAAGGACACAGAGATAGCTGCTGCGGCAAGAAGAGCAGAGGAAGCACCCTTCTTGCTTTTCAGCCACCTTTCGGCTCTGTTTCTCCGGAGAGAGACTGTGAGTTAAACCTTTTTCCCTGGAACTTTGGGACTTTTTCCCTTCTTCTTTTCTGGACTGTTTCAACAACATCAGAACACAGTGGGAAAAATTTCCACCGAGGCCCAGAGGTGGGCTCCACGCTGACCCAGTCCGGAAGAGGAGGACAGAGACCACACCCACAGAAGGACTTTAAAATCTTCCCAGGTTTCTCTCCACAGCAAGAGGTTTTATTATTTAGTATTATTATTATTTTCCTGTGTGTTTGTTAAATAAATACTTTTTTCCCCTTTCACTTTCCCCCCAAGGAGTATTTCTTTCCCAAACCTGGTGGCGGGGGGCGGGCTGTAACCTGCCTTCTAAGAGAGAATGTTCAAATTCGGACGTTCCTCTGAATTTTGTCTCAAACCTGGACACAGGCTAAAACCGCACTGAAGTGTTTGGCAACTGCAAAGTCTTGTACACCAGCGGTCAAAGGATGCCAAAGCATTATGAAGGACAAGCAGGCACGTATTGCATTAAAATCCTCACCCTATATTCTTAATTTCTGCTCTTGGCCACTTAAAGGTGACAGGTGTGCAGCTGAGGTCAGCTAAGTCCTCCTATCTTATTCAAAGCTCTACTTCTTCCCAGTTTGGTCTGGTACATTTAATTTTTGCTCAAGAACTCAATCCTTCCTAAGGGCTTAAAAAATAAAACAGAAGGAGAAGGAGGGAAAAAGAAGAAGAAGCAAGAGCAATGATGTTCTTAAAAATGTAGACTGAATGAAAGTGACATTTTATCTTTTCCAGAAACAGTTACGGAAAAAAATCTGCAAGCTTGCATCATAAAAAACTCCCCTAAGAAGCAGATAATGGAGTATGTGGATAAGTTTAAAATTTTACAGATGACCAGAATTATTTTCCTGACAATGAAGTTCTTCATTTCATATTCCTATGTTCACATAATCTTTTTTTTTTGTCTGAGATATATTTTGAGATGCAAGACTTAAGCAGACAATGAAGCCAGTTGCAACTGACCCCTGAATAACTAAGAATTGACCTAAGATCCACACTGTTGATTACAGACTTCACTGTTTGAAAGTATCAAAGAAATTTGACATTTTCAATATGTTGCTGATGACTTTGTTGACTGTAACATTTAAGGAGATATAAATTTAAATTACTGTTAGTATTCCTGATGCATTTTAGGTAAATCAAATACTTTCTTGGCTAATGTTTTCCATAGAAACCTGAAGACCAAATAACCTACTAAAAATTTTTTGCTTCTGGCTCACATGAGAAGTAAAATTAATTGCTTTTCTCAAATCATGATTGAAAAACAGTGCTTCCATAGGCTGTCTTCAAAACAGAATTAAGACAATCTGTAAAAAGAGTCATTCTAAAAAGTCAGCAAGTTGCAAGATGATCTAGATCTCCTTGCATTGCTTAACCTTCAGACTTTTTAATCTCCTTCTTATTTCCATTTGATTCCTCTGAATTTTCTTTCACTCTCCTGTGCTAAACCAGCAAAAATGTAAAACCTGCTGTAAGATTAATTACAGAATTTCTAAATCTAGTGGGGTCAGCAAGCTCCTAGATGAGTTTGCTTCTTCACCATTATCTTTATCATGACTTGATTGTGTAGCATGATATGAATTAGGATACTTCTTTTTTCTAGGAATGCCTCTGAAAAAGTTCTAAATTTTTTCTTAATGTATTTTCTGCAGGTGCCATATTAACATCTTTTGTAGGTGGTAAATACATCTGGTGTGAGAATTTTGAGGGATTTAGTGTAAAATGTGCATTTCAGCAATCCTAAAAAACCCCTTGATTAAAATAATTAATTTTCTAATGGGTCATGACAGTGTTTAATAATGTTGTTGAAATAAAATACTCTCATTACAGTTCTTAATTTATAATTAGAAGTTTCATGCAAAGCTGAACTACAGGGTATTTGCTATGCAGTAGGCACGGAGCAACACCCAAAACAAACTGAGCAAAAGTCCTGTAATCAGAAGATCTTTGTTTATGAATGATACAAAAAATCCAAACAGACAGGACTGCTTCAGATTCTGAGATGTGATGTGGCACACAGTAGGAATAAACCCAACCAGCAGACCTACCTAGAGGGATACTCAGCAAGACTGACTGTCTTACTGAGCAACACGACTCAGTTAAACTTGGGTTATTAAGCTCAATACGAAGGTAGCTGAATGATATTTAAAGACCTATGAAATAGAGAGGCCAGGCTGGATTATATCTGACAATTCTCACAGGCAGGACACAGACCACAGCTTTTGTAGCCCTCCTACTGCCTTCTTCCATTTGTTGAAGCCGCTGTTTCATTTTAGGCCTTTTCTCCTGAACTGCTCTTTTGGAACATCTGATGATTCCAGTGCACACAAAGTGGAAAATAGATCAGTGCACCTGCACTATGTCTGGGATATCTGGAAGGCATCTGTTTTATTTCTCCATTAAATGTGTGCAATTAACTAGATCAGTTTATGTGCCTTTTCTTTCCAAAAAAAGGAGAAAAGATATTCAGCACAGCTGAAGAACCTCAGTTCAAAGGATACTGCCCAGAAAGAACTCAAATGTGGATAAAATTCACTCGTGCTTTTGTGCCACAGACACCTTAGAGCTCTGAAACTCCCCTGGCTGGATAATGCCTGGACTCCCCACCTGAGGAGCACCAAAGGAGAAGAAGAGGAAAAAAGAATGCAGCCCCATTCATGTCACAGTGTGATCGAGTTCTTGTAAATATATATAAACTCAATGAAAACACAAATAATTAATGACTGAAAAAACCCTAAAACAACAGTCAGAAATGCAATCATAAAAGCTATGCTTGCTCAGCTGGGCTGTTCCTAAACCAACAGTTTGAACTGAGGGTTAAAATTTACTGAAAACTATAGTCTTTTTAGATTTCCTTTCCTTCTGTGGCTTTAACAAGCCAAATCTCTTCAGCCAATGAAGTTAAAATATACAGGACACATAGCTCTTTATCTGTCACACCCTGCAAATCACATTTTCCAGGCTTAAAGTACAATTTGTTTTGGCTTTTAATTACCTGACTTATCACCATGTCATATTCCCTCCCCCCTACAATAATTACATTCTGAATCACTGTGTCATTCAATATTGGCCTTTATTTATGCCTCTCACAAAATGTTGAATGTTTATTTATAAACCATGAAAAGCAGAGTTTGTAAGAATATTGATTCAGCATATTAGAAAAGCAGTGGCCTGGCATTCTGCAAGTAGAAGTAATCACAGGCAATTACTAGAGACTGCTTTTCACCACTAATCTTGGGTTTAACCTTATAATTGTGTTACTGAATTTATTTCACTTTGCTCATATATCACCAGGTTCCTAATAAGAGGTCTGATATCAACATAATTTAATAATATTCAGGGGATGAGTGGTTTTAATTGGTTTAAAAAGAAGGAGATATATAGCCTATGCCATGCAACGAGAAAAGTATTGTAACAGCCTCTTTTTATTTTGTAATAAATGATAATTAATATTTAAATGCATTAATGAAATAAGTTCTTAGTGGCTGGGTCACAAATCTTTGATGTTTATGCCACTAACAAAATCACTAACTGCTCTTAATGATGCCCCTGAGCTAAGTTTCACTTTACTCCTGGTATAAAAACTACTTTGGTTGCCAGTAGCATGAATTTTCAAGTGTGAAAGTCAAAGCCAAACTCAAAACAATTCTTCTTGTCCTTATCCCAGTATACAATGGGAAGAAAGTGCTCAAATTCAGACAAAAAAACAAACCACAAAATGGCCAAACTTAGAGAAAAGCAAAACCAGCAAACAATACTTAAAACCCTAGATTTCTGTAAATAAAAGTACTCTGCATTCGCTGTTCCTTGGGAGCCAGATCCAGTGCAAGAGACAATGAAGATTTAAGTGTCTGCCTAGGATGGACTCAGAGCTCTGGGCAGCACTGGGGTAATGGACAGCTGGTGAATGGCTGTGCTTCGGACAGGATCGACTGGTTGTACCTTATAATTTGTGTTTTCCTATTAAACTCACATGTTCTCAACGTGAATTTACCCAGGTTAACATATGAAATCAGCACAAGTCAGAATTGAGAAGTTAGGCTCATGAAACAGAATGAAATGTGTTGGTTTTTTTTTTGTTTTCTCCTCTTTTCTATAGCTTTCCATTAAAAGTATATGGAAAGAAAATATTTCCAGGAAATATTACCTTTAGTTGGAATGCCAACCACATGGGGTAACACCCATGTTAGAGTACTGCCCTTATCAACTGGTACAATATTTTTGGCAATTTTGAAATACCCTTAGCTTCACTCTTAATCTTTCCTTGGGAACTGGTTCTGTTTTACACATGCCATGTTTGGTTCAGAACTCTTCCTTACTTAATGAAAAAAAAATCCCATTACAATTAGCTTTATAATTGTTGTAATTTAGCTACTAATATATCTGGGAAAGGTATTTCAGGAATCATATGCTCCTTCAAAGTCATATTGACCCTCCTGTTTAAAAATTTTAATTCCTTATGTGTTTTTCTGCTTACACCCTCCACTACTCAGTGACAGTTCAAAGAGAGTATTACAATTACTGAGAATGCTTTGTTTAGAGTCAGAGAGAATAACTTAGCATTATTTTCTCACAAAGTATCCAGAGCTCAGACATAGTAAAAGATGAACATGAAAAGTATGCATATGTCTTTTCTATCACATTATTGGTAATCACAGCTAGGAGCAACTTCAGAAATATTTTCAGCAGCTTCTCCAGCTTAACATTAGATACTAAATCACAGCTTGTCAGGAAAGCTTGGTTTTTATTTTAGTTTTTTGTTTAGTTTACTTATTTATTTTATCTAGGGAAAAAGTTGATAAAAAACCAAATTTAATAACAATAACATGTTATTATGCTATATTTTCACAGAGGAATAGGGAAGGACAGAACCCCCCCTTTTTTTTTTTTCTTTTCTTTTTTTTTTTACCAAATGGTAGCAAAGCAGAAAAGCCAAGTTTTTAGAATCTAACAAAGTACTGGAAAAACAGGTAACAGAAAATTTAACTAATTATTTCTGAAACTGTAATTCAGAAAGTCCATAAACATTTACCTACCTACAGCTTAAGAAAGCATACTAGTTGAGAAGCTCTGCTCCTACACTGACCTTTAAACTACTGGCACTGAGGCAAAATCAACTAAACAGATCTTTGACATATCCAAAACGGCAGGTCTGATGTTGCATATTGAATATTATATATCAAAGATGCATCAGGGCAAGTTCAGATTGGACATCAGGAAAAGGTTCTTCACTGAGAGGGTGGCTGGTAACTGGAACAGTCTCCCCAGGAAAGAGGTCATGGAACCAAGCCTGTCAGAGTTCAAGGAGCATCGGGATAAAGCTTTTAGTCATATGGTTTATTTATAGTTACTGCCGTGAGCAGCAGGGAGTGGGATTCAATGATCTTTACAGGTCCCTTCCAAATTGAGATATTTTAGGAATTCTTCTATATTAATGAATAAATTTGTTTAAATTTGGAATTAATTTTCTCACTTTAAGAAATAATTACTTTATGTTCATATGCCTATACAGCTTTCTAGAATATATATAGAATTTAGCAAGCTGGTCCATTCAAACCAGTGGAAATATACTGCATTGAGTGGAGATTCAAGCAGCATAGCAACATAGCACTGACAAATTTAATGCATTAGAATGAGAAATAAAAATATTTTAAAATCTCTGAAGATTAAAACTGTAATTAGACCTAGAGATCATGAAAATACTGTTCAACTAAAACAGCATAATAAAACTTCAGGCAGATGGAAGCAACTATGTCTGCTTACAACTGAAATATAATATTAGAAAAAATTTACAAAAATAAGATGTCCTAACCACCCTCCCTCCCCATTTATCTAAATGTGACTTACTAAATTATAATCTCACTGACAAGCAAATTGCAAAATTGCAAAATCCTATTGTAAGAGGAAAATGTTTGCGATATGTGTTGCCTACTTTGAGTATACTTAAGTGCACACTTCACTGAAAAAAGGAAGTGTAGCTTCTTTGCATGGAATACACTGACTGCATTGTTTTCAGACAATTTTTTCTCTCTCAATTTCAGACAATGTTTTCTCTCTGAGGAGAAATCTTTAGACAGGATATGTCCCTGACATTAGAGAGGGAACAAATCCTTCTGCGTGTGTGACCCACCAACTCCTCTACAGAAATGGCCCAGAAGATGATGAGACAGTAAAGGCCCGAAGATGTTGTTACCAACTTCTCATTAGTCACTCTCTTTCTCATGGTGTTTAAGGTGTAGGCTCAACATTTTTCTGTGTCAGTGGCAGTTCAGTGAAATAGTGGGTCCACAAATAGAAAGCAAAAAATCTTTTAAGCTTGTGATGTTGCAGGTAGAAGATCCCCCTCTGTTCCCAGCCAGTGTAGACAATAGACAAAGGATTCTGTAAAAGAACTGCAACAGTTCTTCTTTTCATTTTCTCTCTTTATTCATTTCTCTTGACTTACCCAGATGTGGCATCCTTATCACAGAATCTCTCACTATTAGAGTACAATGAGAAAGAAATCTGTCCTGAATTTGGATGACTTTCAAAACAGCAACAAAAGATGTTTACCTGCCTCATTTTTGGCTGCAGTTATGTGCTAATTCTAAGAAATGGCTGTAGTCTTTAAAAATCAATTTTAAAGAAAAGGATTTGTCATTTTCTACAGTAGATAAACCAGCAAAAATAGTTATGATATGACAATGAAATATTCATTCCCAGAGCAATCACAGCCTTTCCACAGGACAATTATTAATCTTGAATATTTGGTGCCACTTGGAGTTCTTCATATCTGCCTCACCAGGCTGCATGTAACACAAAGTCCCTAAGGCCAGGAATTGTTTTGCATATGCTATGGGTACGAATACAGCCACCAAGATTTTAATACCAAAGATAGTCATGCAATCAAAGCATATTCTACATTTAGGCAAAAATGTTCATTTTATTAATTTTTTAATAGGATCATAGGATAATGATCCTAAAGACAGGTGACTAGCAGGTCACCTGTACTCTGCTCTCAGAAGACCCCACCCAGATGAATACATCCAGCTCTGGAATTCTCAGCATCACAGGAAAGACACGGACCTGTTGTACTGGGTCCAAAGCAGGGCCACAAAAATGGTCAGAGAGCTGGAGCACCTCTCCTATGAGGACATGGCTGAGAGATCTGGGGTTGTTCAGCCTGGAGAAGAGAAGCTCTGGGCAGATCTTATTAGCAACCCTCTAGTACTTAAAGGGTGTTTATAAAAAAGATGGGGTTGGGATTTTCATTATGGCCTGCTATGATAGGACAAGAGGAAATGCTTCAACTCATGCCCATCATATCATACCATGCCCCACTGTGAAGAGCTTTGCTGCATTTTTTTAATGACCTCCCTAGAGGCACCAGGAGCAACTGATAAGTGCCCTTGAAGTGGCCTCTTTCCAGGATGAAGAAGCTCCAGTCCCACAGGGTCTCCTCACAAGACAAGTAATCCAGTCCACATGGTGATGGTGGCCTCCACTGAACTTGCTTCAGTTTATCAATGCCATTCTTATATGGGAAAGGCCAAAAACTGAACAGTGTTCTAGATGTAGTCTAATGGAGTATCACTATGTATCTATAAAGCACACAATCTGGCATCTTGCACCACCCACTGAGCCCTTTTAATGATGATTTCAAGTGTTTCTTTCATGTTAAAAGAAAAAAAAAACCAAACAGAAGCACTGTTGAGCTATTGTTATCATTTTCAAGTGACACTACAAAAAGACCCACTTTATGACTGCAGAGCTAGCAGTTCTCATTATAGGATCATAGGATCATTTAGCCATCTTGTTAAAACCCTTTTCTTGAAAGGGCTTATGTACCCAAAGCCCAGAGGCCGAGATGAAAACATTTCCTGGATATGTGAGAGAGGAGACACCTGCACATTCTGTACAGTCATGTACATACACAGGGAAAGTGACATCTCAGCAGACAATTCAGACCTTAATCTGTGAGGGATTCGCAAGTTATGCATCTGTTACATGAATTTCATAGCTTACTCTCTAGTCTGATCCAGCAAGACGTAATGCCTGCTGACAACAGTGACATCACAGCTCTGTACTTTCATTTCAAACCTGACCCATGGGGACATCATCACTCTTCAGAGGAAATCCAGGAATGCAAATATATACACATTTGGAGGCTAAAAAGCTGCATCCGCCCTCAGCTAGGCTAGGCAGAATGAGGTTTCCAGATGATGCCCTGTCACCGTTCAGAAAGACTGCAAGAACTGACAGTGCCAGAAATCAAAGAAAGGCAATCCTGAAGCCCAGGAAGACACTTGGAGGAAGAGACTTTGGTTCTAGCTGACTAAAAAGGATCACATATCTCATCCACCGACTTTTAAGTGCAAAATGACCTTTTTCTACCATGCAGTCTCCTAGGCATAAAATCAGGCTCTCCCTGACTATGTCTCTGGCTCTATGGCTTCTCAATTTGTAATCACAGAATATCTCATAATGCAGTTTAAGAAAAGTTTAAAAGCCCCATCTTGTTGAGTGCTTGAATTGCAGTCTACTGTACAATGTATCGGCTCTACCTCATCTTCTGCTTGTGATTTAAATGAAGCAAATGAGACGGTTCTCTTGAGGCAGAGGAATGGCTTAGGCTTGTAAATGTGGGAAAGCATTGGATGGGCCAAGCATCAAAATCATTCATGCACTTATTGTTCAGAAGTGAATATTTGAGCATTTCACAGTGGATCTCATGAGAGAATTTCAGAATTCAAGGTCCAAATACACTACGAGGACTGTGAAATAGCAAGATCACAAAACAAGTGCTAGAACATCAATTCAGAAAAACACACCTGATTTTGAAATACTGTATAAGAGAAAGTCATTCAGGCACATTTGTGGTACCCAGATGGGTTATTTTTGTGCATGTTTTTTTCTTTAATTATGTGAAGCCCTCAAGGATTATAATTGCCATAAATATTTGCATAGATAAATAATTAAAACTAAAATAAATGTGAGTCAAATCATCCTTTAGGAAAGCTCAAGCTCCAGAGGTGTCACTGTTTGTCTATTTTCTCATCAGAAACATGACTAGACATTTCTAACAAAATCCATCACCCAGCTGCATGATGAATGAATGCTGAGAGGGCTGCACTTTCCTAATGAACAGCAGAATAAATTTGCTTGAAACATTTAAATTCCAATCCAATCCCCATCTTTTATATATGTAGCCAGTTTTGAATTACAAATGACAATCACTACCATGCTATAACACTGATGTATATTGGTATTTCATTGTGTCCTAAGCACAGAGAAATGCCTTCCAGTCAATATTGCCTTAACATCCCCAGAAGGAACTGAAAACAACTGTTGCCCCTATTTATGAACTTAAAGTGGGAATATTGGTAGACATAAAAACCAACCAAACACACTGCTTTATACTGGAAAAAAAAAAAAGCACACAGACAGATTTCAGTTGTCTGGCAAATTTAGAACAAATTCAAGCTAAAAAAACCCCACCCTGATTTTAGATTACCTTGGATACTCTGTTCGCAACCTCTCTGCCTACTGTCAGCCCCTGAACAAAGGTCCGTGCAGCAATGAACGCTCTAGTCACTTGAACCTTCAGCTTCCTGGGAACATCTCCAAACGGCTTCAGCTGGTCTGTGTACTTGCTTACACACTCCAGGTAGTCCTCACTGAAATGGTACTGGGGGTTTATAAGCTGGAACATCCGCTCCAGCAGCCGAGCCCAGAAGTCGTTTAGCATTTCCTCCAAGTTCACGTTGCCTCCTGTGTAATAACGCTTCAGCTCTGTGAAGAGGTCCTGGAACACCTCCGAGTTCTGCATGTACAGCATGCCATACGTCCGGACAAACATGTCATTTAAGGATCTTTCCGCATTCTCCAGAAGTTCTCGGAAAAACTCTGCAGGGAAAACAAGCAGGTGTTAACAGCCATAATAGTAAGGTACAAAGGGCTTTCTTACTGCATTCCTAACTCATCATAGTTTGTCGCAATAGGTTGTTACCACAGCACTTTACTAGTGAAATTCATCATTTGGATAGGAAATAGCTTTATTTAGAAGTAAAGAAAAATAGAGTATAAACTGAATTCCCCCTCAAGGTTGGAAGATGTAGAACCTATAACACCGAGCAGAAAAACCCATTTAAAAGAACTTCAGTGAGGGTAGTTCCACTTCTTTGTCATGAACTATTTGAACATAGCAATCCCTGTCCTTTGCAATATCCTCCACAGCCAGTAGTCTAAACCTTCTAAGCTAAAAGTGAAGTCACTAATAAGATGATTTAACTGAAAATTTAATGATTTTAGAAGTTCCATTTTGATGGAGTTTTTACAATGCAGAAGAAAACCATGGAAATAAATCTGAATACTTATTTGCAAATATTCTTGAAGAGAACTTGAAAGAGACTTGAGTGGAAATGAGAAGGATCCTTCTTAAAAGTGTCATATGTCTAGGTAATGCTAAAAAAATGTTAGCGTTTTCAATAATTTTTTACTCTACTGAAGAAAAGTGCTAGAACCGTCCACCAGTCATGTCACAATCATCCTACTAATTCCAGTCTGCATGAGCTGTTTATTTTGGAAGAGCAGGCATTAAGGTTTTCTTGAAAGGATTTCAGGCTATTGCTTCTGTGCCTTTTATCTACTGAGGCCCAAACCATAACCTATTTCTAAATTTTGGCTTGTGGAAATTATTCTTACTGGAAACTGAGCCCATGGGATATAGTAGAAGTATGTAATCATCTCTTCCTTTTAGAGTTTTTAATTGCAATATGGTGCTTAGGGTTTCCCAAAAAATTCCCTGAGTTCTTTAAACCCAGCTGACCGAAGCAGGCAGAGTACCTCCTGGCTTTCAGAAGATCCCATCTTTCCACAGGGCTTGTTGTCAACCTTCTTAAACCACCTTTGGAAAAGAGTCCTATAACTGCTGTGGCTTGTAAATGAGGCATTGCAGACAGCAAGGCAGAGATGGCAAAACCTTTGGCAAAACATGTATTTGCTGCAATTAAATGATTTGCAGTGAAGCAGGATTCATCACACACCAACTCCGGGATACCAGATTCTTAATTTGTGCTCATTGCCCATAGACACATCTGTGTGTGTTAACTGCAGGGATGTGCTGAGTTCTTACACTCTTGGCTAATGCTATAAAGCGAATACTCTTAACATAGGGCCCTGCTATGGCTACTGTGACTCATAAAAATGCAGAACCACTGCAGTGCTAAAGACAGGACAGATATAAGACTAAGCAAGAAAAAATCTACACTAAATTTAAGGATTTGCAGCTGTGATCAGTTGAAAGGAGAATCCTTCGAACACTGTGGGCCAGTCTACAAGGACTCAGTAAGAAAAGAATCTCTTATTTTTGGCAGCAGTTGTGCAGAGCGGCAGCCTTTGATCTCCCAGATAACTGGAAAGGGGTTATTATGAAAATGTATACACAGAACACTGAGAACACACTTGCTACATCAAAGCATTTATTAAAGGGAAAATATAGTCTAATAAATATGTCAATGTCTAAACTGTCATTAAAACTGCAGCTCCTCATAAGGAATAAATTCCATTTGGAAAAGGATATGCTTTTGCCAAATAGTTTATGTAGGGAAAAAAAAAAAAAAAGAAAGAAAAAGAAAGGGGGAAAAAAGCTCACCCACAATCAAAATTTTGTTGCCAAATAGAATAATTTGATGTCCACAACATACAGGCTTCTGTTTAAGAGGCAAGTGAAACAAAGCTGTTTTTCACTGCTAACCCTGACTTGGTGGCACCTTTGATATCTCAATGACCATGATTGCTATTTTATACATTCAGCATTTCATCTAGAAATAATGCACACTGACTTCACTGCTGAATACATCTAATTCTCTAGTCACACAATCCAGAAGGTAAAAAGATAGCAGAGAACCTGGGGCTCAAATAAAAATTTGTTTTAAGGTTGGGGCCAGGCTTTCCTACCAGTGTAATTGAATGACAACTGGGAAAGATAGTCACAAAAACAGTGAATCCAGGCCCCTCAACTTCTTTTCCACAAGCCTATATACGCTGGGAGGCTGCTATAAACAGCTCACATACTGGCTCCTCACAATCCATAGCTATATTGGGAATCCCACTATTTATCTTAAAAGATCATGCTATTGCATAAGTCAGTCACAGTAAAGCTTAACTGAGTTTGCTGACAGCTCCTCCTTTCTGAGATTATTAGCTTACTCTTTCTTTGTGCAGGTGTATTATTTAGCAGTCTCACAGTCAGCTTGTTGGAAGCCAACCAAACTTTTCAGGGAGGGGTAGATATTTATTCTCTGCTTGTACAGCATCCAGCACAGTGTGGTCCATGCTGGTCACAAGTTTTATTTATACTGCGGTACAAACATTTCCAGTAACTCTACAAGTTTAAATTTCATGCTAGTCCAAATGTGACACCATACATATTAATTCAGTAGGAAAGCTAACGTCCTCTAAACAGCACATTTATTTAATTTTTAGTCTTCTTATAGGTCTCTAGGCTTGGAGAGCTACTTCTAGAGGTAAATGATGCCATTAAAAAGTTGGAGTGTTTTTCTTTTGTACACTTTGACACAAAAGACAGTTAGTTAAGAGAGCTATCTGCATCAGTAACCCCATGAAGCATCAGAATAATAAATCAACAGCAACTACAAAATTGGATACCTTTTTAGTTCCAAGCAGAAAGAGATTTCCCACGTTGTGCTAATTTCTCAATCAACTCCCATCCAGCAAAACGAATGCTGCTGTGAAGGATTGCTTGCTTTTTTAGTCTGCAAACCTCTCATATATCAAGGAGGTAGTCTGCTTTGCAATGCTTATGTGTAGAAACTGTGTCCTGGCATAAAGAGCACTTGTTCATTTACATCAGTAGAAACTGTATGTGGTTCTGCAAAGGCTGAATTTTTCCATGGTCTTCACAGTAATGTAAAAATTTTATGTTCATTTCAAAGATGATATTTCATCAACTTGCAGGTAGTTTTTGAAAAATAATGTAATTTTTTGAGCTTCAAGTAAAAGAATGAAGATGAGACAGACATTAGTCATGTTGCTTAATGTGCTTCTGGAAGGCACTCAAGTACTAGAGTGGGAGAGGAGAACCTATATAAGACAGAGCCATGCAGCATTTTAACAGATATATCTTGTGATTTTTTTTTGCTGCCAAAATAGGTTGTCATGAGCAGTGTTAATGTTGGAAATAATTTTTCCTAATTTTAAGTGATGATTCATTCATATGACAGTATATGTCCTGGATATGTCTTTTGCTGCCAGCACGTTTTTTATACAGATTTCATTTCTTAACCAGAGGGTCTCAGGAAGCCCGTTCACTTCTATGAGACAGTTGAAAAGAATAAGGTCTAAGGCACACAGAGATACTGAAAAGCTGGAGAGGAGACTGCTGTTGCAAGCCATTACATGCTCTATATAAGCTTAAATGGTGGGTTTCCAGTCCATGGATCACACTTCAGCTAGTTTTCATTTTTAAACATTATTTGTGAATTTAGGATGCAAGACTGATAGTAACAGTCTCTGCAAATGAAGTCTGCATTGTTTTAAAATGATATGGCTATGATAAGACAACTCAGTCACAAAGTGAAAGGGCAGAATTGCTAGAGTTCCTTACTGAAGGGTAGGAACAGCTCTCAGATTAAAAATAATGTCTTGTTAGCTCTCACACTGCTTTGCCAACTGCAAGTTGACATTCTCACTCTCGTTTGACAGAGGTAAACTAGTGTCATAATGCAATTCAACATGGGAGCTGGTCTATTTCCAAAGTGATAACTAGCTGTCACCGTAAGTCAGCGGATCAAGATTAGGGATAATACTGCAGCATGACATGATGTGGTAATTGCTTTTAACAAAACACGTGCACAGATATCTAGAGGCAATTTTTAGAGACACAAATTTGTATCATGTTGGAGTGGATATTCTATGATCATTCCCAGCCTGATAAGTTCCCTTGCATTTACTTTTCCTCTGTAATTTAAGCAAAAGCAACGTCTGACTGTAGGACAAGACGCGAAGCTAGACATAGTTTGTTGTCTAATGACTAAAACCAAAAATATTAATGAGCTCTAGACCAAGAAGACAAAAAGAAAATTTCATTTAATTATCATATATTCTGCACAGCTTTCCTTTTTAGCAGAACTTGAGACCCGACTGCCATACTATGGTGCATCCCATACACTGGTCAAGCAGTCTCACTACTGGCAGAGAACAAAACAGCTCAGCCGCACAGAGCTCTTCAGAGGTTCTGGACAGTGATGTATGTCTGATTTTACATTGGTCTTTACATAAAACACTGCTCAAAATGACATCCTGATTTCATCTATCACTGACTAGCAATGCCCAAAACCTACTGGCAGCTCCCCACTATAGCCTTGTTCTCCTTGTGGGGCCATTGCTTTTCCAAGAGCTCTAAGGATTTAGATATATAAATTCTACCATTTTTCTACCGTTCTACCATGAGCTATCATTTACTGTGAAGATCTGCACATATCTACACCCTGTGTGGACTTTGTGTACCTAACTATATTGCACATCCTTGAACTTCCCAGTCCTAATAAGGCTGAGGGTAAGAAGAATATAAGAATTCATGTAAAAGGACTATGCTTTTTGACAGAAAGGTTCCTCTGGGGTTCTTCAGGTACAGATACTTGCATTCATTACAAATATCAGTGTCAGCCTTTCCCTGCATCCTATTTCTGTCTGTCTTTCTTTGTTCAGGAAGTCATTAATGAAACAAAAATGTTCTGGTTAAATCTTCATCTTTTTTGCTGGATCCTTGCAAAGGCTTTTTTCTTTTCTTTTTTCTTTCTTTAAAGATATTTCACAATGGCATCAATTAGTGAAAGTTGTGATTTATCTCAAAGAAATTCAAGGGAAATTGACCTCTGTGGGTTTTATGCCTTTTCATTTTCCAACTGCTTTAGGTTTCCAGAGACTTTCATCTAACAGTAACTACCCTTACAAAACAAAATGAACTCAATTTAACTTCCTGATTGAGAAAAAAGTTGCTGTAGGAGAATATTTACAGCAGATGATTTTTTCCCCTAGTTTTGACATTACATTTGTTTTATATTAAAGAGCAAACAAATCACTTGCATAAGGCTACCAGTGCACTGGTATTACTTTTTAGTCAGCCTGAATAACTAATTTTAAAATTCCCTTATAGCTTTGACCTTTAAAAACACTCAACAGTCACAACCGGGAAACAAATTTCATTTCCCATTAGGAAAAACAAAAGCTGCAGTGTGAAGAGATTTGTTGAAAACTACTTTCCTTTTTAAACTCACTTTGAATATATATACATTGCATTTAAAGCCAAGAAATACAAGTCTGATAATTAATTGTGCCCTGTAATTGCGAATTTCGGCACAGGTGATTTACATCCTCTAGTTATGCCCTGGGTAAAATCACCTATGTGTGAAATTATCTAGCTGTTAATGGATATTGATAGCTTTCTAGACTGTCCCAGACCTGTAAATATCATGATATTAAAAAATCTTTTGGATGCTACTAAATTTTTTAGAAGCCAGAGCAGTCTCAAAGGTTGTGAGTAAAGATGAGAGTCTCTTCCCTCTTTAATCCCTCCATTTCTCAGACTACTGCAAGACTTGGTAACAGCAGATAATTCACTGTGATCTTCTCCCTGACTCCTGTCCAGAGTCCATGACTTCTTCCCCCTTATGGGTCAGGATATTGCAAGAAAGGAACGAGAGCCAGGGGAAGACGAAACCACTGAAGCTTCATCCTTAATCACTCCCCACTGTGGAGCATGGAGACAATGCAAACAGGACTATCCTAAGCTAAAATGAGGGACATGAGGATGGGGAAGGAACACAAACGTATCTATGATGGGCTGGGTCGGACAAGGTAGATCTGGTACAGGAAAAGAGAAAAAAAGCTATGCTGCTTTTTATGCATCAAATGCCATTATCACAATGGGAACCTAATCTGACAAAGAATTTAAGGCAATTATTTAACGCCAAAGCACAAAGAAGCTATTGTACAAATGAACATTAATACAGAGCTAAAGGATGTCATCTACTCAAAGCTGATTAAGTGCATTGATAAAGGCTTACAAGCCTTTATTCTGCAACGAAATCAATAAGAAGATTATCAACAACTTCAGGGGATGCAGGTGCAACCTTCAAATGCTGAATCTACTGGTTTTGCATTACAGAAGGTCATTTGCCAACACTTGAGTATGTATGAAAGGGAGACTTCATTATGCCAATGATTCTATACAAACACTCCTGCAACAAGCTGAAACACATAACTTTCATATGAGGAATATTAGACATTAACATATACTTTTTGAAGTCTTTACTGCACTCTAGAATCTCAATTCTGTTGCATGTGGTACTTTATACTGATAATATATCCTTGGCTATAAATATGAAACCTGAAATTCCCAAGATGCCCTCAAAGAATTCATTGAACTTAGAGGAATAACGAAGAAAGAAAATGCCAGGAAAAAAAACAAAGCAATGAGATAGTTTTACGCAGAATTTATATATACACCAATAACTGTCCCTGAAGGTTCTACTTTCATTATCAAGTGGAAAATGCCCAAGTGAAGTACTCATAAAATGTAAGCAAAATGTTACATGGCATCAGAAGGTTACATTCTAGAATATTTATGAATGGGCTTTTAAATGCTTACAGAAGTAGTATTGTCATGAATATCCATGACCAAAGAGAGACGTGTAGCACTTCATGGATATCTGTGAATTTGAGAATGATGAATTTTACATCATATGTTCATAAAAATGCATAACACCTCATGAAAGATTCATGAGTCACCACAGTTTCTTCTGAAAAACATTTAAAGCTTTCATGAAAATATTAACAATATATAAACTATGGGACTCAGTGCAACAATTGTTTTAAAATATAGAGACTGCACCATTTCTCGATACGCATCACTAGAGGCTATTAAATATCCAGTTCAGTAGTTAAAGAGATTTACCATCTAACATTTTGTATGAAAATTCCTTGCCATGTTTATAGTTTATAACCATCTTCTAAACGTATTAAAAGTTTGTTCACTCTTAATACAGGAAGTGTAAGGTGGACCAGAAAACATAAGGGAAAATTAATAACAAATTGCCTTGCTACAGTCTAGATAAAATTTAAGCCAGGATAATTTATATAGTCTGTCAAAAAAAAAATTAAAAAAAAAAAGGAGGCAATTTTTTGACAAGCAGGTCTGAAACCAGAGGCAGTATTTGCTATCACTATCACTGTGCTTGTTCAGAGGTCACAGGTGTTGTGCTGGGGAGGAATGTGGCCCTGAAGTCACTGAGTGCCTTCACATCTGTTCTCAGAGCATATAACTTGAACTGACTGTGGGCAGGAGTCATTCGTCAGGAAGCAGGCTCTGGCTGGCCAGAGGAAAACATTGAAACCTTCATAGCCTTTTGTCTATAATGGGGTGATCAGCCACAATTTGACAGCAGTGACACTGGGCTTCGAAGGCAGAAATCTCAGCCTGGGTTTAGGCATGTGTGGGATTGAAGAGGGCTTTGCACTTCTTTTAGAGTAGTGTCTTTGTTTTCTTCCTCCCACTTTGAACAAAATAGACTATTGTGCAGAACTGTCCTTGAGGTATTTGAAAACAATTTCTTGAGCCTTATTAAGCTTCAAGAAAGAGATGTTTTCTGAAGCATCTACTAGATTAGATCCATTTGGTGAAGTACCCAGTGGGAAGTGCAGGTCTGAAACCCAGTGTGGAAAGGTGGGGTTTAAACAGGTCAAACTGGCTGCATCACCGTATGTTTAAAATTGTAACAGCAGCTACTTTCATGCCACAGTTGCAAGTGTAGAGAGCTAAAACATGTTTGCACAGTTGTATTTATATAATGTAACTGCTGTAAATCTGTTGCAGTTTGCCTTTCCATCTCATTTCACCTTTTCCCCTTTCAGAAGAAGGCTCATTTTAGTATTTAAAAAGAAATCAGTATATTACATAAAAACCCCCAAAATCTTTAGATGTTTGACCTGAGACAGATACTACTAAAATAACTGCAAAGACTTCAATTTGAGCTAACCAGCAGAAGCCTGCTGTAAGAACAATTTGAAGTTTGACTTCCTGTGGAAATCATTATGTACATAAAATCAATTTTGTGTATAAGTCTGCAGTTTAAGAGGTAATGAAGTCATTTTGATGGTTTTTCCAGACACCTCTGCATGAAGCTAGTAAGTTCTGTTATGGTTTAGCAGTACTAACAAAAAATATAAAACCAAGAAAATTTACCTACTTTTTGAGCTTACGCAATTTTTCTACACCTACACTCAAAGGAACCCAAAGCACCATTAAGGTCAAGCAGTATTAAATCCAGGCTGGTTTCCCAATTGTTTCTTGACTCTTTGGGCACTGAGCACATTACTATTTGGCATAATACCGATGTGATCGAATTTCTTGCTTGTAAATTGAGCTACATGTTCAAACTTCACTGAAGCAACAAACTTCCTTTTAGTTTTATGACATCAAATTAAGCTAACTTAAAGGTTCTCAGCTTGTTAGAGGGATGATTCTAACTTTTTTCCAAGGCAATAGTAGGAAAGTTAAGGACAAGCAATGGTCCTAGAGATCAGATTTGGGCAATCAGTGACTTAAAACAAGGTAATGCATAAAATCCTAGATTAAGGATAAGGTTAAGAATTAAGGTTAAGGATAATAGAGTTGGCCTCAAATAAACTACAAATGCGAAAAATAGATATATTACTTTTAGAAGGAAACAGTTTTTCAGATCCTGGATCTGCATTCATGTGCTGGTAGAAAGACCTTGGGTCCCCTAAGGAGCTTTCTGAAGTCAATAAACTTTCCTACCTGGTTGTTTCAAAGATCAGGGATTAAAAAACAAAGTCAGTATTTGAATAGCTTTAAAGCCAACACAAATCTTCATCTACAGACATCAGTTCACTGGATCAAGATGCTGTGTGATTGATTTTTATCTGACCTACCTTCTCAACAGAATGGTTTTTTTCTCTTACAAGGCTGTCTAGTGGGAAAGCTTTCTAGTCAGAAGGAAAATTATACCTAAGATACAGTACAATGAACTGAAAAACCAGCTTTACAAGATTGGCATATATTTGGGGTTACGTTAGATTTCAAACAATATAATCTACTTTTTATTTGATTGAACTACACAAGAGTGGCCTTAAAACTCTCAGGCCAAATTTATTTGGGGAATTGTTTCCATTTATTAGCTGCTGTGTTGCATATGATGTTTCCACCTAAATGGGTATGTCTGTGTAGTGATATCAAAGTTTCATGCTTCTGCTGCTGGTGTGCTGGTAAGTTGATGAACATATTGAACGTATTGACAAGAATATTTCAATGAACCCACAAGCTGTTGACTCTCTAAGCAAACAAACAATGTACTTGACTGCTTGCTAGGGCGCTGTGAGAAGTGGCGTGGCTCAGTGGGAGCTAGGAGATTTAAAAACTATTTCTGGATTTTTGTATAGTGTTTTTATTTGCCTGTTGGTAGGGGGTTTTTTGTGCAGAAGTCACTGGAATTCCAGGCCTTCTGCCATTTACTGCTTCTTCCATCTCCTCTGCAATCTTGAGACCTTACTGTCTGCCTTCTTTGCTATACAGTCTTCATATCTCTCTCTCAGACATGTAATCCTCACATTACGTGGATTTTACCTTAGAGCTTGATGGAGAAGTGTAGGTATAGGCCATGTTTTCCACATTAGTGTCCAATGCTTCCTCCTGAGTTGGAAGTGAAATGGAGACTCTGTATCACTTCTGGTGGCAAGGTCTTTCCGTTCAGTCCCTAGAATTATTGCTGGACATTATTTCCTTGTGTAATGTTTGGGGGTTTCTCCAGCTTGTTTGGCCATAACAGTAACTCTGTGGCACATTTGAGAAGAAAACCCCACTAACTGCTTTTCTCATATAAATCTTGCCAGCTGAGAATCTCAGCCCTCTGAGATGAGATTTGAAGAACAAGTTGAAAAGCTGATCAGTCCTACTGGGCAGCAGGCAGCGAAGGGGCCAGGGTGACCTGTGCTGACTAGAGGCCTTGTACTTGTTTTCCTGCACTTCACTTACTGCAGAAACTCTAAAATAGGGGAGGATAAGCACAAATGAGGCAGTACAGGTGAAACAGGAAAGCAAAATTAGAAAGGACAATAATAGCTGGAGACAAGATAGAGAAACAGGGAAATGGCTACTGAATGAAACAGACAAAATGATAAGAAGCGAGCTCAACTTTAGTTTTCCAGATGTTCCTCTGATACAGTCTGTCAATACTTCCAAAACCATCACCCTTGAACACACAGGCAGAACAAGGGTCTCAAAAACTGAATGCCCAGGCTACACACCGATTCACTTCACTTGCTCCAGCTCTTCCTTTATGTTCTCCATGGGGAGAGAAAGAAGGATTTAGATCAGAAGTCTGGCTTGGGCTCTAAAATGGGGGCTCCCCTTCACATCCTGCAGGAGTCTGTCCTTTGTATCAACCCCACTGGATCAGGGCTAGTATTTTCATTTAATGCATGTATGAATATATGTGTGTAGTGGTTTTGTTCACATTTCTTACCTTCTGTGAGATAAGAATTAGGAGAAATGCAAAGCAGGCTCCATAACTTTAAAGAATATGAAGAAGTTTAGTACTAACAGAATTAAAAGTAAAACAAAATAATAAGAAATTAAAACAAAACCCCCTTTTCCTCCAGCACCTCCCTTTTTTACCTAACTCACACAAAGGACAATAAACTATGATTTTGGTCAGTATTACAGTTCTTAAAAGTCTCTCCAATATTTAAGGAAAAAAGGTTTCTTTTGCTTCACATGGTTTCCAAATTGCCCAAAATGCAACAGACTCGCCTGGAATTCTGCTGTCATGAAAAGCATCTCTCCATGAATCTTGCAGTCTTCCTACAACTGCCAGCATGGGCCACATATGGGGTGTTTCTTTTTTTAAGGATAAGCAAATTCCAGCCTAAAAGCAACTGCTCTCTTCTTCACAAAATCTCTCAAAGTCTCTTATAGCTCCGAGGTGACCTGGCGTGGTCACGTTTCTTTTTCCGCAGGCTGCACACAAAATTCTCATCCCCCCATGTCTTTAAGTGGGTTAAAGAGAAAAGAACAGTTTTTGATAATACAGTTTTTACCACGGCCTGCAAAAAGTATTTTTAAGCTTCGCACTGGGCGCGACTCCACCCTCTTTTCCCATCGCCATCTTCAGCTCCATCTCTCATAACTTAGTTTCTCTTTCCCTCTGACCTTGAAGTCGCCATGATCTTCTTTGGGCTTTATGTTGGAGAAAAAGCCTCTTTCTCTTTATGCGGCCGGCTGCTTGGTGGTTTTTTCTAGTTCGATATATGCCGCGTTGGCTGCAAAAAGCCTTTCTGGCTCCCTCCAGGTCTGCGCGGGGGCTGCGTGGAGAGGCAGGAAGACCCTCTAGTCCTTAGAGGCCACACTGAGCGGTCTCAGCTATGCAGCAGCTTAATGGTTGTTTCTTGGCTGCCTGTGGCTCTGAGGGGTTCTCCCGCAGCCACCTGGGGGCCCGTGCCCCAGGGCTGGGGGAGGGGAGGCCCAGGACCGCTCCAAGAGATGGAGCCCGGGACCCATTCCCCATCCCCCTTCCTGCGGGAGGGCTCAAACACAAAAGGGAAGTTCCCATGTCTCCATGTGGTTTAAACATGTAAATTTCAAGAAGCGTTATTGGTCTAAACGACTGTCCATCTACTCAGGTTCAACCCACCACAACGTGTTTTTATTCCTTGATAAAGTGATTTTAGGTCTTCCATTATTGCATTACCCAAAAGACTAAATTTTTCAGTGGTTTCGTGAGATACAGAAGCAAAATGAATACTTATTGTAAGAGATTGTTGTAAACTATTTTATCCAATAATTTCTTTCTTTATTAGTTTCCCTAATGTATACATACTTAATCATTTGGGAGAAACATTCAGGCAATGGACAGAATAAGGGTCAAACAGCACAGCTTGAAGAAACAGGGATTCCTTTGAAAAGGACAAGAGAGAACATGCTCTCTGTTTTTTAACTGAGGCAACATTCAACATTCTTTTATGAGGACCTAAATAATTATGGAAGGACTTTCAAACTCACCATAAAACACCGATAACTTCTGAAAAATGTAAATGTTAGGTATGTTACATGTTAGGTGAGACTAATTACCCTGCTCCTCTGCCATAATAATAAACATCATAAGTACATTATAATTTTATGTAGCCTAGACGGCCTTGTATTTTAAGTGCTTCCACATTTACAAACCATATAATTAGAAATGTATTTCCAATAGGTGACTTTTATATTAGGGTTCAGCATTAAATTGCATCACTCATTCAACCCATTATCTAGAAAATAATTCTCCATTTTCACTGAAGAAGCATTATTTTATTAGTCACACGTTCCTCTCTTGTAAAGAGCATATGTTCACTCACACTTGCCCATAATATGTGCAAGCATAATACATTTTAATTGAATTTTTTACATTTTAGTGTCACAGTAACTGCAATAGGTGTAATACTGCCTACCTAATACGTACTTATTCATTAAGGACCTTAATTAATGCCATGTATTAGGTATAGTTTATACTGTTAGTCCCTTAATACAGTAAAACTCAATTAAGTAGCTGAAAAAGTAACTGTAGAGGGTACTGAAAAATCATTTTCGTTGATTACACAGAAACAGCAGCTTTTGTCTCTGGAATCAAGACTCATACCAAAATATTTCATAACACCATGAATACCCTGCATTTTTTTCTTCTTGTTGCTACTACTTGGTTTTATTTTAAAATTGTCCTCCTCTAAATATTTTTACTTATTCTGAGGTGCCATCTAAGTTTTTACACCTGCCACAGGTCTGAATACTTCTAATCTAGCTGAAAGTCAAGATTTCTTATACTCTCAGCATCATTATAACTTACTAAAAATTTAAATTTATTTTGGCATTATTTTACTTTGTTGAGTTTTTTTAAGGGTTTCTTTTATTTTTGGTTTGGTTTGGTTTTGTTGACTTGTAGTTTGTGACTACACTGTGAGTACTACCTAAGAACTAAACAGGTTCCTACCTTGCACAGCTACTATTTCTACTGCTTTAACATGCCTCTGTCTCTGGAAAATCTCAGACCTACCCTCTATTTCTTTTTCCTTTGTGATGTTATGAAATTTGACAGCAAATAAAAAATTCAGTCTCATGTTGTTTTGCTGCTGGCTGATACATTGGCATCCGGTCCAAAGGGCCTCTTGTTATCCTTCAAAGCCAAATGTGAGAACATAAATACATGGTCTGCTCTGCACGGATAGAATAGCCAGAGGCACAAATCCAGACCCACCAAGAGGAACTAAAGGATTAGAAAAATATACACATTTTAATCCTTCAAATTCTACATTCTTGAAGCAATGCACAGGTCTGGAGTTGACACAGAACGATGAAGAATTTAATCATATTTCTTTTTTTAGTACAAGAAGTAAGGTCATCACTGTTATTAACTTAATCATATATATAATTCAGAGCATAATATAAAATTTAGAAAGTTCAGGCAAACAAGGACATGGAAAAATGATGCCTTTTCACTAAAGCTTTTTCCAAAATGTCAGGTAAGCTTTAAAAAGACATAAACGTTGAGAAATCATTTTTTTACCAGATGCAGGAGAGGAAGAACTTCTGAATTAATAAAAACAGAATTTTTTTTTTTTTTTACATCATAGGATCTGCATTCTTCACTTTTGTCTATGCATACGAGAGTCATGAGCCCTGGATCTGTTTCTTTTATTATGTTCTCACTTATTCCTTTAGTCTTAGCTTTTTCTTGAGAGATGCGCTGAGAAAGTGACTAACATTTCAGCCTAGGAGGCAGCAGCCATTTGGGTCTGCTAATCTGTGACACGAAATAAAAGGATGGGAATAAGGTAACATTGCTTCATTTAGATTATTGTTAATAGCTTTAAATCTTTGCTGATATTCTGCTCCTTTGATTTCTGTTATCCTGACCTCCACTGTATGTGGTCTATAACGTGAACCTGCTTCCCTGAGCATGTTTACCCAACCTTTCTTTGAACTGCTGATGGTAACGAATCCCCTTCCTCCAGCCACAACTGCTGCATTCAGTTATCATCAAGCACAGGCATCAACTAGAGCTCTAATCTTGCTCTGATGGATGGAATACTAACCTTTCACAAGATTAGAGACACAAGGTGCTCTAGAGATAATAAAATTCAAATAGGTTTATTTCAAAGGGCAACTCAATCTCGGTTTCGTTCATGGGTCACTTGACAGATCATTTGCCAATGTAGTTTTTGTGTCCTTCTGCAGCTGGCTTCTGTGCAGTGCTCCAACTATTTCATATTAAGCGGGCACCAACATGCAGAGTTTGGCAAGGGTCTGGCTTTAGCAAAAATAGCAAGGTATTCATTCAGCATGGAGCTGGCAACTTTATTAAAAGTTCATCTTAGGAGGGCAATGCTTCGATGGTGGGAAAGCTTTTCTTAGCATTTTCAGGAATGCACAGAAATGACTATCATGATAAGCATCTTGAACACTTCGAGTTTTAAGCTTCTGTTTGATCAAAGAGCAAAAATCTTGCTAGCACCCTGACAGCCAGCTGTGCAATATATGCAGTGGCTGTAACTTAAGAGATTTGTAGCTTGTGAGCAACCATTTTTAATGTGCTAGTCAAACACTTCTATGCAAAAGTGTTTACAAATCAAATATTTAAGTCACGTATCTACAGGCATGAAGATAAGGCTCTTACAGGTGCTAAAAAAAGATTCCTCCAGATGACAGCTTTGGTGTTACATACAGTAATTAGGATCCCATGACGGCAAAATAGGTGAAATTTCCTGCAACTTTTATGGTTGTAACTTGCCCCTAATAAATATACCAGTTGACTTAGCCCTGTGGTTTAAAATTAAACTATTTACAAAAGCAAAAGCAAGACCAAAATTAAACTATTTACAACTAGACTGCTTAGAGAACAAATATTATTGAAGCCAGTGAGCATAATGTCCGGTCTTCATTTAGGAGAAAGATAAAAATAATTAAAAGGCCCACATAAACCAGACAGCTAAAGCTGCAGGTGTATAAATTACACACAAACTGCAGCACATCAGTGAGTTAGCCAGGAATCTAGAGGCTGGTAAGTGTGTGCAGATGCTACCAGCTGGACTTCTCTCCAGGAGAGAGAGAGAGGGGAAAAAAAGCATCATAAGCACACATAAAGAGAACCAGGGAAGCTCACAGAAAGTCAGAGGGATGTTGTATGCTCAGATCCAGGACAGCACTGAAAAAGAGTATATTCTAGGAATTAAAAAAAGAAAAATTTCTCAGAAATATTAAACCCTGTATTTTTTCTTCTACAGAACTTGCTTCTTTCATAATTATTATAGGGGTGAGAATTTAGAATAACAAACCCTTTGGAGGTAAGATTGCATGCTTTTACTTTCCCAAAACAAGGATGACTACAGTGTATTTAAAATTCAGTGGCTGATGAGTTTGCATGATAACTAAGTAGGACAGATTTCATGGCATATGCATCTAAAATGTGTCCTGGACTAACTCTGAAATCTGGAAACTGGAAAATAAAGTTCAAGAATTTTTTTACTGTTTTTAAAGCCTTGGAACTACATGAAAAATGTATTCTCATTTTGGATATTTTAACTGTGACAGCTCATAAACTAGTCTATTCCTAGAATTGCAATCGTATCTCCGGAGTCTATTTACAATGTTTAAATTTCATAATTGAATGAGCTCTTAATATTTCAAAACTGTTTCTCTTTTCATGAAGTTTTCATAGAGACAGTTCACTTGTCATTGTTGTCCTTTATAGTAAGAAGCTCTTGAAACTAATTTTATAGTACATGTTTTTAAAAATTCCAGAAACAACCGAGTACATATGAATCCTGCTATAGATTCAGGAACTTATGCACTTATGTGTTTCTTTCTCTTGCCCCAGTACTAAGAGTTAGGCATTAATTTTCTGGAAATATATGCAAAAGTAATCTTTAGGCATACAAGGTGGAATCCATACTTGAGGATTGAAGTCTTTTAGTTAGAGGACATGAATTTTTCAGGTAATCATCTGTCTTTGCCACTTCACTACCAACTCTATCAACCTGTATGCAATTTTCTACCCATAATAGATGCAAAATGGGCTATGAAATTGACACAGGATCATACAGACCAGAGAATAGAGAATTAAATTCTGTGTTACTTAAATTGTTCACACAAAAGGGGACTACATCAAATCAAGACCTTTCAGGAGTATCAAGGCTCCCAATCAGCTGCCGTGGAGATGCGTGTGACAACTAACAACCCAGGCTGCAAGCAGATGCTGTAACTTTCCAACAGTGAGGGGCTGGGATGGAGGAAGCAGAGATGGGGAAGCAGTCACTGTGATCAGCCTGTCAGGCTAATCCCTGACTTGCCTCAAACTTTTAATTATGGAATTTTTACTGGTATTTTTCATCCTGATGGCATGTCTGCGTACATCTTCCTACAGGCTTTGAAATCTTCAGACAGTCTATGTGGGGGAGATAAAAAAGCTGAAGATACATAAAGCAGGACAGGGAAGTGTGACTGTGGAAATAATTTTAAATTATGTCCTAAATAGAGTATGTATTAGAACTTGGAAGATTTTAACTTTCAGAAAAGCAGTCATTCAAATAAACCAGGTGTTTCTTCTTCTAAGTTTTACACATAAAGAAATAGCATTTTACTGCAAATCAAAATATGCCACATAAAAGTACCAATACTAGTCTGGTAGGCTGTCAGGAAATATAGGATACCTGCAACTAAAAAAATTACTGAGGAGCTCATCCTCTGGTTCAAAGCCAGGACCAGCTGCCTGGAAACATGAAATCTAGCATCAGACCTAGTTCCAAAGACAACTGCTGAGCTGACTGCTCAATAATCTTTTTTTATAAAGCCTGATCTGCAAGCACACACAAAGAAAAGTCAAAGGACTTTATTTGATTTAAATGCAGCTGCCCTAATCCCACAGAGAAACAACCATGATAGTCAGAAATAGTCAGACTAAGCTCTTTTCCAAAGAGCAGCACTTGGCCTAAAACATGTAACATTACCCTCTTCATCGTTAACTTTGAATTTTCTTGCTTTCGTGGGATTAAGTCAGACCCCTACCATTATGTTAATGTAGCTTTTTGTGGTTTAATTACAATGTTTCCTCTAGAGTGTAACATAATAACAATTAATCAGATGGTTCTTAACTTCCACAAAAGGAAACGTCATCTGTTATTATCTGTGCTGCTATCCCGCCACAATGTCAGCAGAACTAAAAACAATTATTCCACAAAAGCTACATGCAAATAGTGTCTGCAGCTAAATCAGATGAAAGCCAAAATCTCAGACTCATCCCTGAAATTCTCCTTTGTTCACTTTATTTTATATAAACAGCACACCACTAAAATTATTAAAATGAATACTAGGCAGTAGGGATGTCCTAGCAACGCACAGACTGACTGACGCAAATTGTGGATGGAAAGTCATCTAAAGAAGCAGAATTTGAAGTTGATTCTATTTCAGGATTTACTGCCTTCTTCCATGATATCTAGATGTAAATTCTCTGGTTTATTTTTAGGTCATGCTTATTTGCAGAGCCAGGCTGATTATATTTGGCAGAAAAAATCATTAACGGATGCAGATAGTAATCGACATGATAGATTAAAATAATGCTTTTTAAATACATGAATGTGAAAATCAAGAAATTCATTAATAAAAAAATGGAGACAAGACATTAAGAGCAAAGGAAGAAACAAAAAGTCACTGTGGGCATTTAGCATTTAAAAATATGAAAGACTCAGTCCTATCAGCAGTGAAATATTCCCAGGTTAAAATTCTCTCTTCAATATGGACTGGGTACAGAGCTAGAAAATATTTTATGTAGCTGGATGGCAGTGGGAAATGAGAAGTGAAATTCTGCTGCTGTTATTCCTTTTCTTCTTCCAGAGAGTAGTTTTCTCTAGGGTGCTGTTTGACTCTTAGAAGTCACCACAAAAAATGGCAGTTTGAGTCAACAGATTTGTTCAATGACAAAATATGTTCTTAGCACTCTTTAGTCCTGTTAGCCCTGAAGCAATAACATGACAGAGGGGGCAAAGAATGTACTAGTAACTTTTGTTAGGCACGAATCTCGCCCTCCCTCCCACAGAAAAAAAAAAAAAAAAGAAAAAGAAAAAGATGGTTGATTGTAAGATACAGCTGGAAGACTATGGGGATTCCCAGGAACTGCTTCCCGATTCTAGGGATAGATACTTCTAGCAATGTATGTCACAGTACCTGTGCAAGCAGTTTCATAGAGTTTTCATTATTTTAGAGGAGTTATGGTCTTTATCATTTATCATATTTCATTTTCTTAATTATGTATCTCTAAGTATTAGGAGGGTTTTTTAAAAAATCCTGTTGGGAACATTAGCAGATACCTGTAACGGACAGCCCTTAACACCTGCTGTATTGCATTCTTTTATTTGTAGCTACAGTAAGGTTCAAAACTGCAATCCAGCTAACAAATTTTATTTAACATTTCCCCAACATTAACTGGTATTACAGATACAGAATCTAGCTACAGCCTTTCTGTGATTGTGGACTCTTCATACCAGCTTTTCAAAGGTACCTCATTCCACTCTCTGCTGCATAAGTTCACAAAGAAAGATAAATTTCACATTCCAACAACAGTTATCACTTTATTCATTAATAACAAACACCTGTAGCAGCAGGAGCCACATACACTTTAACTGGCTTGGTTTTGCACCTTTAAATTTCTTGTCATCATAAAGAAATGACAGCAGTTCAATGAGAGAAGAGTAATGCAGCAAGAAGACTGAAGCCCATTTCCAGTGTTTAATTGCCATTAAAAAAAAGCTAACAAGTGATTAAAAAGATAAATCAAAAGTTTGCAGAAAGACTAAAGCACCCAGTCAGTTTTACAGTTTCATTTGAGCTACAAACACGTTATACATCCATTTACAAAACAATGAGCTCTTACAGTTTATGAAAGTTTAATCTCTTGGTTTATTGCTTTAATATATCTAACATTGGTGAGGTTTACTTTAAAATGAACTGTCTGACTATATGATGTTGATATTATTTTTTACATTTCGTCTGCAAATGGAATGAATAACAATAATTGTACTCATCTATGAAACAATTAAAGTAGGGGTAATTGCTGCTTCTCTCATGTCTGCATATAAAATAAAAGAATTAATATTTTATCATTTGGCAATGCTTCTTGTTAGCACAATATTCTGAGATCAATTTTTTGTTTGGCCACAAGCATTTGAGCAAATGCTGAAAAAGTTATGCAGAACCAAAATGCACATTGCTGGTAAGCTTGTGCTAAAGGAACATATCATCTTAGGCTCACATGTCTGGAAAACTTTGGTCAAATAACATCAACAACAGAAAAAACCCCCCACACCAAACCAAAGAACCCCAACTATATTTCTTAATCTAATAACCTCATAATTTCAGAAAATAAGCAAACAAATGAACAAATGTGTTTTTGATGATAAACTGCTGCCCCCAAATGATATGTTTATCCTAGACTGAACTGCGAAATGACAAAAATTCGTTATGATAACAAGTAATTATAGCAGTTGTTATTAAAGAGGATTTTAAACACAGGTTTAAAAAGCCCAGAAAACAAACTATGTGTGTGCTTTCACTGTTGTAAATTATCCTATCATTTCCGAAGGGAACCAAAAACCATCCTGAAAAATATTCCCTTTCCTTTCCTACCTTGTCTAAGAACATATTGATCTTGGCATTTGAATTGATTTTTATTTTATTTTTTATCCACTATTTCAGGAAACTGCTAATGACATGCTTTTAAATTCCTGAGTGTGTTCTAATGATGTGATGTGGGAGACTGTCTCTTATGCACCTTGGAGATTGGCTTGGGGGGAAAAGGAGATTCTGAAGATCAGAGAAGGGAAAAAGGAAGATGCTGATCCTCTGAAGTGCCAGAGCTGTTTCCTCCCTTTCAAAGCTGTCAGGTCTTTTACTCATTTGCTGTTCCATTCTGCTTCTCATTTGCACATCAAGTCCTGCAGCCGGAATCTGGTTCTCTTTAATAGATGTGCTACAAGGTCAGCAGTATGAGCCAAAGCTTCCATGGTCCCTTCAATTATTCACCATGCGGACACAAAGCAACCATTTCAGACCTCTGGCAAGACTATTTCTCCATGTAACTACCAAGATAGAGTTTCACTTCATCAAGGCTCTTAATGAAATGATGGAATTATCATGTGGGGTTTTTGGACTAAGGGCTACCTCAGCGTAGTAAATCACACACACATTGAGAATCACAAAATCATAGAATGGTTGGTTTGGAAGAGACCGTAGAGATCATCTAGTTCCAAGCCCCTGCCATGGGGGATCATATACTATTAATTTTGAGTAAAACATACAGGGTTTTTTTCCATGAGAGTTTGCTAGAAATGTTAATAATGCAAGATATGCATAAATAAAAGGAAAAAGAAAAGTATTAAGAAAATAAAATGCAATTCTTATACTAAATTATAGAAATCATATCGTTCACACAGTTCTTCTGGAGCTGGAAGTCTGGAACCTTGAAGGAAAGATTATACCCATCACTATCCAAACCAGTGAAGATCACCATCAATTAGGAAGAATTATAATTAGTTTTTAATAAGCATGTGACTGACCCCTTCCACACAGGAAAAATAACCTCCACAAAAACCTGTGCCACAAACAAAAAAATAAAACCCAGGAACCCAGAAACTGAGGAAGAGGCCAAAACCAACCTGAACTGTGCAGAATCGCAGAATCAAAGAGGTTGATTCTTTCTCATTTCCCACTGAGCATGACTCCTAACATACGACTTACCCCAGTAAAGTCAGTGGTACAAGATTATGTGGCTCTAAAACTTTGGGGAAAACAGATAATATCCTCCTGATCACCCTAACATTCTTATATATCTTCCGTGCTATGCTCCCATATGTGGATGTTAATGCATGTGCTAGAGACATAAATTTTAAAATTAGTATTATATATTTTTATGAACACTAATATACTTAACCACAGAAAACTTTAGCAAGTAAGCTTAAAAATACACAGTTATGCATCAATCAGAATATACCTTGATATTTTTCATAAAACTTCAGAAATTAAAAAACCTATGACTGTTAAAAATAGACATGATTACCATCTCATTGACATCTTTTAAGACTACTGTTACTGAGATCCACACTTGTAAACTTTAAGTGCAAACCTGTTCATGACAAAATAAAAGTAATGGTAAAAATCTTAAACTGACCACCCTGGAGTAACATGCATTCTAGGCCTCTTCTAACTGTACAGACTACAGAATTTCATAATTAATTCCTCTCCATAAAAGTGCCTAAATGGCAAGGAAATGGTTATTTTTAGAAATACTTAATCAGAATTTCTGACTGATTAATTGTTTCTAGATAGCCATGTTTCTTCATTCATCAATAGTACTTTACATCTTTATAGTCAGTGAATGAATGTTAAATTTTCATTTCGTTCTTAACCTCTTATGACTCTCCTTTCCTTTTTTGTTCTGAATGTTTATTTCACTAATACAGGACTTCTAAACGATCTCTGGTGAAATACCTTGAGAGTGATAAAGAACAGCATTTCCCTATGCAGTTATCTATTACAGTTACAAAGAATCCGGGGTACAATGATCAGCTTGTAAATAAGAAAAAAAAAAAGGATTAAATTAGTAGAGGTAAAAGCTAGTAAAAATATGTAGTAAAAATACATAGTAAAAAGATCTTTGTTTTACTAATAATACCAGGAAAAAATGCCTAAACTTTCCTTTCCCTTCTCCTTTCATAGCAGAATTTACCCATAAAGAGGGTAGATTTAGGCAAGATATTAGGAAGAAATTCTTCACTGTGAGTGTGGTGAGGCACTGGAACAGGTTGCCCAGAGAAGCTGTGGATGCCGCATCCCTGGAAGCGTTCAAGGCCAGGCTGGATGGGGCTCGGAACAACCTGGTCTAGTGGAAGGTGTCCCTGTCCACGGCAGGGGGGTTGGAATGAGATGATCTTTAAGGTCCCTTTCAACCCTAACTGTTCTACGATTCTGTATTCAGCGAATGTAAACTGTGCTGCATCGGGGAGAAATGCGCACGTCTGCCCTCTTTCACTGACAAGGTGTAAAGGTGGGCGAAGCTTGTGCTAATTCTGCATGGTTCAGTAAAGACACAGTTGCTCTCTGATATGGAATTCCTATTTTCATTCCTTTGTCACAATTCATGACACAGATAATACAGTATTCATTTCAACAAGTCTGTGTTTATACTGCAAGGTAAAGAGTGAGTTTGGGAAAAGGTTTGATTTGTGACTTAATTATTTAAAAGATTGGTTTCACATCACCTAGCTTGGCATGCTGTTAGTGCTGATACCTGTATTCAAATTGGTCACAGTAGAGTCTCTATTTAGCTAGTGAGTTTAGTTAGTGCTTCTCAGAATGCAGATGTGGAATGCAATTTAGAGACACAGAAACTGCACCCTGAAGTGCCCATTTGTCTTAATTGACTGTAACAATACCAAGAGTGAGCAGTGAAGATGTCCACAATGTACACGGTCATGTGAATCTCACTCAGTGTTTGCTCTTCCTATTTGAAAGCTAAGGTTGTGATTATCTGTCAAAGTCTTCAGCCCTATCATTTACTTGATCTATCCAGAATGCTCAGATAAAACTTGGTCTAATGTTAAGAGTCCAAGTTAAGTGTTCCCAAATTTTCCCTTCCAAGGGTGTTCAAGCATATTAGAAGCTGTTTTCAACTATGGGAGCTTCTGAAGCCTTTCTAGAAAGGAAAAAATAAACAACAAACAAACCAAAAACTCAACCCAAACTAAAATGCTAGCTCTGGGAGTTGTGTTTGTTCTTTTTATGGCATTACCATCAGGATTTTGATTCTGGCAGTCACACTTTTGTCAATGTTTCTAAAAAATGACAATCACAGTCTTGGTAATATGTCTCAAGATGACAGGACACTGCAAATCCTGGGAGATGGGAAAGGCAAGTAGGCATGTGCTAATTGGTTTGATTGACCAGCAAATCTACTTTTGTGACACGAGCCATTCCCTGTAGGGAACAGAAACATTGTTTCTAACTTCATTCTAACTATTAGTTTTGGGACTTTCCATGAAACAGACCTTGTTGACCTGTAGCTGGAAAATATAGTAGGTGATAGCAGTTTGGGAAACAAACTGTCAAGGAATTATTGTGCTGGAGCTGGATTAAAATAAAGTGAAACTTGTTGTACTGGAGTTACATTTGTGTGAACAGCTCTAGCAGTTGCTGATTTGATGGCTGATAAAGAGAAAAGAGTCCCAGTAGGCAGCAACAAGCTGGTGAATCACAGCTGCCTCCTGATGTTCATTTGATTATAACCACAGCTTATGAATGTCATAATTGTGCAGGGGTTATTTGCTAGTTAGGGAATCTGGTTTTCTATTAAAATAAGGACAGGCAGAAAGGTCAATTGAAAGGAATGTGCAATGAATGGATTTAATTTATTTATGGTTGTCTTCTCAACACTTTGGAAAGAAATATAATAACAAATTAAAACTGTCAACAAGGGATTCATTGGTCATTTTCATGTGATCACTGCGATAAGCAAAAGAACAGAGAACCTGTCATAGCACAGGACTCTAGAAGAGCATGTCATGCTTAACCTAACATTATGAAGGCTGGGCCAGGGCCAGATATGATTACTCTGTAGTGCATATGAGCATTAAACACCAGGGAGAAAATAGAGGTATTTAAGATGATGGATAAAACAGGCATAATAACAAAAGGCCATTAATACAGCTTGTCTGTGAATTAGATTATTTCTATTAAACAGAATAGAGAGTTTCTGCACAAAATAAAACAGTAAAAGCAATTGGACAATAAAACTGAGGAAGAAGAAGGGAAGTTTGTGCTGTGGATGTGGAAGGCCTATGGTATTTTGATTTATCCTGAAAACTGGTGAAAACTTATCTATACAAAATATTCCATTACAAATGGCTAAAAAAAATATAAATTATCCTCACCCATTAATATAGTGATGTTTAGAAAACACTGGCAAGACCACATTTGTATTATTACACACATAAAAGAAAGACTATTTTGCTGTCTAGTTACCTTTCCTTGGCTTAGGAGAAGACAGTGATCCCTTAGTAGACAAAAACAGACAAATTTTTTTACTCATTAAATTGTAATGGATAAAATATTTTGTCTATTTCTGTAAATATTTATAACTATTTTCAAGACAAATTATTAGCCTATGACAACAAGAAATATGCATAGAATAAAATGAAGCCAGTTTCCTAACTAAAATGGAGACAGTTTTCTAACCTATTACTTAAGATGTTAACACAGACTTTGTTTACACTGATAATTGTCCTTATTTTACATAACATATTTCATATATTTGATTCACAGATAGAAAAATTACAAGAGACTGCTCCACATTTTTGTAGGTATATCTGAGGCAAAATATATTTCAGAAAATTTACTATATCATAAAATATTCTGTCCAAGTACCTACTAGTTTTTCAATCAGGTTGCATTGTGCATTGCCATCTTTTTGAAATCTCTTTTGCATACAAGATTCCTCCTTTCCTGCCCTACAGTATTTACTGAAGCCACTTTCTAACATAACTTGGCATATTGACAGCATGCTCAGGTGGTCTCATCCATATCTCGTAGGTGACGTCAGGATCTCGCTTACCCACCCACTCCAAAACCCCACAACTTGTAAGAATTAATACTTCTGATAATCTAGTAGATGCCAGAAGAAGGAAGCTTGTGGCTGTCTGGGGACACTATTATCTACATTTTGGGGGGGGGGTCTACCTCAGATGTTTTAGTTTGGATCAGGTGTGCACTTTCGATGCACATACCCACACTTCCTTTCACATGGCAGGATGGTCTTGCCTGGGCTGTGCAACTGGAGTCCTTTGAAATGAGACCAAACCAGAAGATGTTCTCTGTGAGCATAACTAACCTGGTCCAGCTGGCAATGGGATCTCAGCCAAGAAAACAGCCTTTTACTTTTTTTTTAGCTATGCAACTGAACTTGTATATTTCAAGTACATTTTTGCTGGAAGATGTAAAGTTCCCACAGTATGCAAGAAAGAAAGAAACAAAGAAGTTGCAGTAGCAAAACCCATCATTTAGCTTCGGGAACGGTGAAAAACGTGTAATTAGGATTTTACAATAGTGTGATGCCCTATGAGAAATCAACAGCAATTGTGATGCAACATCTGGTTCTTCCAAAGACATACATCCTGAAACAAAAGCTACTAAGAACCAAAATTTAGCCAGAATAGCAATGCACAAGAAGGGATTCTACGTTTGTTTGTTTGTTTGTTTGTTTTCAGGTTTGGTTGAGGTTTTTTTCTTCTACAGCACAAAGTCAAAACTTAGCACAAGAAACGTCTGATCCTATGAAAATTTTCTCCTTTTTTAAAGTATTTTTTAAGCTTGGTGATGCATGGTACAGATACATATTTATCATTGCTGAGCATCTCTGATGTACTATCATGAGAAGCCAAAAAGCCCGGATCTCTGACTGTGTGGTTAAAACCAGAAGCACTTAGGCAGCCCATATAAGCAATGGTGGCTTAAAGTTTAAGGAAATGGTGATAAGTAGTGATTTTGTCTCAGAAATAAGCTGTAACTATGGAAAGGCCTTATATGATGAGATTCCATATGTTATTTCAATTATCATTGGGTCACTACCATACATAATAAAAGTGAGTGAATTCACAGTAACCAGAGATGAAAAGGATGTTTCTGGACACTTCCAGAGCATGTATTGGCCATAAAAGGTGACAACTCATCCCTTTAGTGCTTGTAGGTATGGAAATCCCATTATATACAGCATTTCATATTGCTGCCCTTCAGTACTATACGACTATTTTTATTGCTGCCTGTGGCAAGCAAGTACCTCTGTCTCATTTTACACAACACCAGAGAAAAAGAATATCAGGTGCTCATGTAGCCTCAGATGTAGGTGTCCAGTGCTGAAATCCTAGTTCCTGCTTTGATTTTCTCTGCAGCTGTGCACACAATCTCCTGCAAGCAGAGACAAGTAGTGTCTGTCTGCATTCTGCTTCAGCAGTTGTCCAAGTGCTAAAGTACACTGACTTCTCCTAAAGATCCAACTGAGGAGGCTATTTGTTGGCCCAGCAGAGTGAGATGTCTGCTTGCAAAAGATCTATACATAACTTTATGCTTAGCTCCTCATCAGCATAATGGGGCTAACCAGACTGTGCGTGCCTCAGAGAGGATTTGAAAGCTTTAACAACGTAGCCAACCTGTCTATGAAGTACTTCTGTATTACAGTGACAGAGATCATAAAGTATACTTCAGGAGGTTAAAAGTTAAGCACTATACAAACATTTACTGCAGCCAAGCTTCAGTATTTTTAATACAGCTTGGGGTAGGAACAGCAAAGAAATTTGGGTCTTGGAATAAAATGCAGCACCACTGCTTATGTGTTTCTTCTGTTGTAAAATCTAACAGAATTGGATTAAACATTATCACTTGCTCTTTAATCTTGGTTTTACAAGGTGTTGGTTCCTTGACCTGATTTTAAAGGATTTAAAACTCAAACCTGTTATCCTTAATAGTTATTCTATTACTTCTATAAACTTCAAAGTTTTGAAGGAGGAAGAGGAAATAAGATCTGCTGCATAGTTGTTGAGATTAGAATTCTCAGTGAGTATGCATTCCTGTCATGTTCAGAAAGACCTATATGGCTACATGCCGGGAAACATGACATGCTGTTTGTGTAATTGAAAACTGAGAACTGAACAGGTAACTAGGAACTTTGGCTGTCCCGCTTGAAATTAGATGTGTACAACAACAGTTACAGACAGACCTCAGATTCAGGTTAGAAAACAGAGAATAACATAGAATACTTAGCCTAATATTTTCTGACATGCTGCTTAAAATTGCTGTGGGGAAGTAACAACCCTGTCCTGAAAGTCATCTTCTTTTCCATTTTACTCCTACTTAGGAACCAGAAGCTAAAAGTAGTTATTTTGGACTTTTCGTTCTTATTAGAAGGGGTAATTGTACTCCAAGGCGGGGAATTGTTAGCATTAGCAACAAAAAACTACAACGACATGGGCTTCTTTCAAGAGCCCTTTTATTTATCAAAAATGCAGGAGCTTTTGCAAGAACCGCAGCGCTCAAAAAGCACTAAAAATCACTTTGCTTACAGAGCTAATTGTCTTTATCCTGTCACCATCTCCACCAGAAAACCTCTTTTTCAGTTTTTAATTTGGACTGTGTTAAAGATGTTTCTCTGTAACTTCTAGTGCCATGTTCCCTGAGTGAATCTCTTTTAAAATAGGTACTTTTCCCAAGTTAATATCACTGTCCTGTGAGGATTTCCCAAACCCTCTGAAAAGCATCATATTGCAAGCAGCTCTGGTACGCATAAAATCAGCATTCCTATTTCCACTACAAAGTTTGAGCTGGTAACTAATCCCAGGCACATACCCTGTTATGTACAACTCCAACACTAACTCTTGGCACAGTATTAATCCCCACTTCCGACTTAGGTGTACACATACTGGATAAAGACCTATCCCAGGTTTTCAGTAAAATATTCTTAAAATCTCACTGAACTGAAAGAACTTGTGAAGTTTTAAGGGGTGAGCTAGGGAGTGTAGCTGCAGAGCTATCACAAAAACCCTGAAGGGGGTTGTTATTATTATCAATCCTTATGCATCACTTTCAGTGAAGGATCAGGTTAGTCACAGAAAATGTAAGTGCTTCTCTGGGTCCTGCTGGCCAGCAGTTGATGTGAAAAACTGAAAACCAGGATAGCAGCAGCAAAGAACAGTGTGTTCGCTCTCTGGGCATGGTGGTAGGTGGCAGAAGGCAGCAAGAGCTGGCTTCTCACATGGATATTGCCTAGGAAAACTGGTCACATTCCCATTTCAGTATCTGATTTTGGCTGCTCGTTCATGTTCTCCAGTTACTATGCAGAGGCATCAAGCCTTTTCCATGAAGGCTTTGTATGAAGGATAAGAAAAAAAAAAAGGAGGGACAGAGGCAGACAGTGGAAGAGAAGACAGGAGAGAAGTGGAAGTGCAATGCGGCATGTAAGAAGAAACCAACAAATAGAAGCAAGACTTACAGGAAATTTAAAACCTAGAAACAAAGACCTGCAAAATATTAAAATATCTTTCAAAATATGCGCTAAGCCCCTGACTCTATGTAACTGATTTTTTTAGTTACATAAAATTTCTTAGCTCTTTTAATCATAATAAATCTACAGTGTGGTACAGGATGAGGTAACGTGATTTGGCACAGACTCTTAAAGGGAGACTAGGAAAAGGTTATGTCATTCAATACGGGAAAAAAAGGGGTTGCTATTCAGTTGGATATTGCTTCTTTATTTCATTTCTCAAAGAACACAGGGCTGGTGCTGAGATATCAGTTTTTCTATACCATAATCTCTGAACAGTCTTCTATACTCTGCAAGGTGTTATTTTACAGAAACATAATCAACATCCCTAAGTAAAGAAATGTGATGGAAAACACCAATAAAACCCCCCAAACCATAATATCACAACAACAACAACAGCAGCAAACAAACCCCCCACAAACAAACAAAAACAAACAAACCCCCGAACCCCCCAAAAAAACCCAAAACCATGAAAAAGCCCCCAAACCCCCAAAACGAGTTTGAGAGCTTTGTGTTAGAGTTGGATCCATATCCAGAACACTTTTATTAAACATTATCATATATTATTAAAAAGAAAGGATGATCCTAACACTTCACAGAAAATAAAATGCTATCCACTGCACATCTCACCAATACTAAAATATTTTCCTCAGTTTCTGAAACCTTACAGGCATGAAAGACTCTGAACTTCTACTTTTGTCAAAGTTCTGAAACTTAAGGTCTATTGTTTTAACTACTAATTTCCATGTATTTTGTGTAAACATTGTTTTCCCAAATGTCTTTGGTTTTTTATGATTTCATCTTTTATAATTTTATTTTTTGAGCTTGTTCAGCAGTCAACAAAATATAATTTGCATTATGACTCCTCCCTCAAATTCCTGAACGCTAACGTTTTCCTTTAAAAAAATCAATTTATATGTAAATTATCGCATATCTTTCTATAGCCCTAAATATTTCTCCATGCAAACTTTTTCAGGACAGATCCTCAGTATACCTCAACCCACTTGAGAGTGCATTGATTTTGGTAATTCCAGTTTTCCTTCTTTCATCAAGACTTCCTGAGTGAGGGAAACCAGCAAAATTACCAAGGCAAAAACAACCCCCCAACAAAACACTCAATTTTTTTCTTTAATGTAAATACTGCTGAAATATATGTACAGAAAGAAGTGAAATGGACACTAAGCCCCCAAAGTAGTTACTGATACTAGAATCCTATGAAATAGGAAGTACAAAAGGATTCCCAGTTGCACATCATATCCCATATCAAATGCTGGGATCAATCAAACTTGATAGCAAACCATCTAACCAAGTAACGCTGCAATGAGCTCCCATGGCAGTGCAATCAGAGATGCTCTCTTCTTTACTACGAAGAAAACTGTTGATTTCTTTGATTGCAACTGTTCAGACTCTACTTTCTAAGGATTTGAGAACTTGTAGGGATATAACTTTGAGCTGTGGTAAATCACTAAGTGTCCACTTCAAGATATGATATAAGGTTAGAATTACATGTTTTCTTAAAAAAATAACCTTCAATAAGAGTACAAAATGTACAAAAGTATAAAATAACAAAGTATATTACAAGGAATGTAATAGAATCATAGAATTATAAAATCATAGATTCATAGAATGGCCTGGATCAGGAGGAACCTTAAAGATCATCTAGTTCCAACCCCTCTGCTGTGGACAGAGACACCTTCCACTAGACCAGGTTGTTCAGACTCCCATCCAACCTGGCCTTGAACCAGGATGGGGCATCCACAACTTCTCTGGGCAACCTGTTCCAGTGTATCACCACCCTCACGGTAAAGAACTTTTTCCTGATATCTAATCTAAATAGATAAACCTCCTCTCTTTCAATTTAAATCCATTAACTTGTCCTGTCACTACATGCCCTTGGGAATACACTCCATCTTTTCCCTACGTTCCCTTAAGGTACTGGCAGGCTGCAATTAGGTCACCCCAAAGTCTTCTCTTCTCCAGGCAGAACAATCACAATTTTCTCAGTTTTATATTGTAGGAGAGGTGCTCCATCCCTCTGATTAACTTGGTGGCCCTCCTCTGGACTTGCTCCAGAAGATCCATGCCCTTCCTGTGCTGAGGACCCCAGAGCTGGATGCAATGTTCCAGGTGGGGTCTCACCAGAGCAGAGCAGAGGGGCAGAATCCCCTCCCTCCCCTTCTGACCACACTTCCTGTGGTGCAGCCCAGGATACATTTGGCTTTCTGGGCTGTGAGTGCCCATGGCTGGGTCATGTCCAGCCTCTCATCCACCAGCACCCCCAAGTCCTTCTGGGCAGGGCTGCTCTGGATCTGTTCATCCCGCAGCCTGTGTCGATACCAGGGATTGCCCTGACCAGGTGCAGCACCTTGAACTTGGTCTTGTTCAACCTCATGAGATTCCCATGGGCCCATGTTTCAGCTTGCCCAGGTCCCTCTGGATGGCATCCTGTCCTTCAGGTGTGTCAACTGCATTTCAGTTTGGTGTCTTCTGCAGCCTTGCTTAGGGCGTACTTAAGACTTTTGTCATTAATGAAGATATTAAACGACACTGGTCCCAATATGGACCTCTGTAGATTTTCTTTATTTTTGCCACACTTCAAGTAGCTCTTGAAACTGACTAATTTTCAGTCCACATGAGTTGTTACCTCAACTTTTTTAGAAGTCTTGAAGCATAAATATGCTGCTCCTATTGCTCTTTTAGACACAGCCGCCCACAGACAATCTCTACTTCTATCAGGAATAATTTCCTTTTTCAGGTTCTTATTTTTCTGTCCCTAATTTAAGAATGTCTGACTGTAGCTGAACCATATAGGATCTCACATTGTCTACTCACTACCGTAATTCCAGTCATGAATTATAGGTCACAGCAACGGTGCTATACGTAGCTCTAGCTATTCTGTCACATCTGCCAATCTTGTGGGTGCCCTGAGGTACCTCAAATGGGCACAAATGGCCAAGAAGGGCACCTGCATCAAGTCTCAGGTCTCTTCTGACTAAAATCAGGCCATAGGTACAATGTCACATATAGACACCAACTGCTAAATACCTAAATGCAGACACATACAGTATAGAATTGGACATTACCTGGAAGGGTGGCTGATCTGTGTTTGGGAAGGGGGGACTGGCATCGGTCAGCGGGTGGGGAACAATTGCATTGTGCATCACTTGCTTTTCCCTTTTTATTATCATTATTATTATCATTTACCATTATTACTGTATTTTACTTTATTTTGAATTATGAAACTGTTCTTACCTCAACATACAAGTTTTACTTTGATCCTCCTCTCCACTCCACTAGGGTGGGGGGAAAGAGGGGGGTTAAGTGAGTGGCTGCATGGTGTTTCATCTCCAGCTGGGATTAAAACTATGATAACTTGTCACCAAGAAAAGTTTGTGGGTGCAAGCTGATGTTTTAGGGAGATACTCATCAATTTGAATGTTTCCTCACTGCTGTCAATCAAGTCTCAGCAGAAGGAGTTTGTAGATTCAAGATGCTTGATACAGACAAGAACTGATATGAGCTGCAAGAGCAACAACCATTTTTATTATATTAATATTATGTGATATAGCATTTTAAGTACATTAATCTAATGGGTTCAGTCTTGGATGTCAACATGTTTGTCTGCCCTAGAGTATTCAAATAACTTAAATATTCCTTCTTGATATATGCTTCGCAATATTATAAAACATCTATAGCATCAAAAGGTAAAGGAATAGAGCAGTATTTCTTCTTTTCAAGGTTCAAACCCACTGTTCTAAAAGAGCATGATAACAGAAAATGCTTGGTAGTGGCCTTTTTCAGTCTGCATCTTCATTTCATATTCATTTCCTTAAAATACATTTAAGGGGGTAAGAAGAGCAATGAAATGAACTTTGAAGAGGTAACCTACTTAAAAACAAAAGGAAGTCGTTTTACCTGGAAGCATTTCTTTTTACGGTCTTCGTGATAAGTAGTTCTTCACTGTCAACATGCAAAAGAGTTTTTAGCACCAAAGCTAGTTTGATCTACCTTCAAAAGTAACACTGAATGACCTCTACATTGCAATACCTAAGCAATCAGCAGAATGGCTCCAAGTGAACAGATTTTCATATTCTCAGCAGTAAAGTGGGCAAGAGAGGAAAAAATTAATTTCAGTAACATGTTTCCATGTCTTAATAAATACACGCTGTAAAGCCACAACCAACTGAGATACTGAGGGAGAGTATCCACGTTAAAGAATGCTTATCATGGCTAAGCACTTTTGAAAGATAAGAAAGGGTGCTAAGTACTACTTTTGGTTACAGTGTGGTCAGGTCCCTCTCAATACAAATTAAGTTTATTCCTAGCATTTTATTTGAAAAGAATGTCAGCTATTCAGGCTCAAATGTAATTACCTTTAAAATGTACTTTTCAAGTATGAGCAACTACCCTTTCTCAAAAACAACCCAAAACGCCAAACCCTTAAAGAAAATCCCAAATGCAGGCAAATTGCCATAATAGTGGGCACTTCTTCAGCCCTATGGAATATAAACTGCACTAAATAGAGGCTTTTTAAGGGCTGGGTCTTGGGAAGGTTTGTGGAGAGATCCAAAATCCAGCTACTCACAGTGGGAGAAGTGACACCTCTGGTAAATGATATGCAAAACACATATCACATTTACCTTACTCAGCACTAGGTTAATCAATGGCAAGCCCAATGGGCAGTATTCATCTGTCTTTTGAGACATCCGAGCCAATTCCAGAAGATTGAGTACAAGAAATTCAGAGATGAAGTGGGATTTCTGACAGCATAAAATATTACATGAGAAGCCTATAGTTAGGAAAATGTTTCCCACAGTAGGAAATGTCAAGGAATGAAAGGAGGCTGAACTGTCAGTCCTTTCTTTGGCTTAGCCTTCCTATACATAGGTTCCCTTCCTGATTCCTCTGTACAACCACACAGCTTCAAGAAAAGAAAAACCAGTCCCCCAGTGTTGAAACACCAATATCCTCAGGACCTGAGCAATACAGAGCTGTACCTACGTATGCCAAAGTAGGTACAGAAGGTAGGTTTTTCTAGGAAAGTGCTGCAGGTATCAACAGTTACAGCAGAAGCACTGTGATGGGAAGCAGAAATCCCCCCATGGCCTTTTTGGGGGAGCCACATCCTATAGGTTGCATTAGAGATGCTCTACAATTAGCCATTATCTGCAGCTTCTGGTGATTTGGAGGAGTATCTATGTTTTGTGATTCTGATTCGGTCTGTGCTGTTTTGAGAGGTGTGGAAGTGCAAAACTTGAAGGTCAGAAAGTAAGGTGTATGTGACGGAAGCTCTGTTTCTCCAAGTACAGGGCAGAAAACCGATGTAAAACCTCAGAACCACAATTTTGAATGCACATGCTTAAATGCTGTCAAATGCTTTTACTGGATCTTGCTTTAAAAAAAACAAACCCAGAACACCTTGCAAGACATTGCATCTGGGGGCTGTGACTATTCATATCTTTTATAAGTGGGCATAGGGTGCTATAATGCACTTCCACCAGTGGGTTGGTATCTTCAAGAGAAAATCACTTCGTTTTGCTCTCCTTATTTTATATGACACCATCAGTTTAAAAAAGAACTAATGTAAAAAAAGGACTAGTGTAAAAGAGTACTATGGAAGTTCAAAAGGCATAAACTGTTCTTCATATGTATAATAATTTTTATCAAGATTTTGGAGCTTCCTAGGCCTCTGAGACCCTCTTGACCTGTAGTACAGTCACTGGAAATGTCAGAGAGCACAGTTTTGTATTTCAAAAGTCTGCTGCCAAACTCCAGCATCTTCCCCTTGTCTTCTGGAATGGCTCTAACAGACATATTTTGTCTGCTTCTCTGTATTCCTGAGAAGAATAGAATTCTTCCATTTCAGCATGGAAGTTCAGACAATTTTTTAGTATAAAATTAAGATCTAGTGACTTTTACATTTAAAGATATAATCCACAGGATTTCCTTCCTCTATTAACAGGTCTGTCCAAATGGTTGAATTATCACCATGTGTAGGCAAAGATTGAAATGAATACTTTGGTTTACATGAAGTCTTCTAGTAGTAGTAATTTTCATAAGATCTGCTGTTATTTATAAGTATGAAAGCACCTTTCAGTACTTCCTAACAATGTACAACAGCAGGAAGCTGATTTGCTGAATTGAAAATATTTTACCTGGACTTAGTCCAAATGGCTCAGAGGCGTATCAGAGCCAGAGAAGATACACATTTCAGAAGTTAACCAGGACGAAAGCAACACTGTGTTTCCGCACAATAAGTAGTTTTGAAGAGCCATTCACGAACAACAAGTACATGTAAGATTCCCTTCTGCATAAACTCTTCCACCAGCTAACAGTTGATTGCTAGCTGCAGACTAATTCCTAGCTATGATTCATAATCAAAAAATGCAAATACTATGCAAGCTTTAAATCCCCTACCAAGAAATATTTCTGTGTTTTTGTTCTTTATACCACACATAAATATCATATATTCAGAAAGTAATATATTTACAGTATACGGTTCTATACTTTTAGAGAGGGATGAAAAATAATTATTTAATCTTAAATTCCATATTGGTGCAAACCCAGGAGAATAGCAACTGTACATATATTGATCTGGAAACAAAAAAGCAGCTAATAGCAAGTGCAACCAAGGAGCAAGGCTCTGTAAGAATCTTCTGTCAGAACTGGGAGTGGTAAAGGGAAGGGATCATCCTGCTAGCAGCTGTTTCCTGGAGGATGGAGACTGTATTTCAGGTCACAGGTTTCAAGCATCTTAGAATATGGCCATGAGGAAACAAGATGAATTCCCTAGTAAATAGCATAGATCAGACTATTTCAATTGGAAGGGTCCTACAATGACCATCTAGTCCAAAGGCAATTGTTGCATAGTTGCAAGAAGCCTCTTCCTTTTAATTCAGTGGAAAATTATACTCACAGAATGGAAAACATTTTGAGGAAGTAACCAAAACTTGACCTTCTTTGCTATGAACATCAGTATAGGTGCAGCCTGACTAAAGAGAAAAAAAGCAACACTAAAATAAATTTTAGTCCTGTCTTCTCGATAAAATAAAGATTTTTTTTTCCTTACCATGGGACTGCTCACATACTACTCCTCACTAGCTGACTTTGACTTCCTCATACAATTAAATTCCTGTTCTTTTTAATTATTAGTCATTTAGAGAACTCAGTTTAGTTCTGAAATAAATGACACTGGCTTGTTTTCACCTTAATATTATACTTTGCACCTGATATGTGATAGTTACCCCATGATAACAACCCAAATTTTGACAGTGAAGCCCTAAATTACATTTACAATCTCTGTTAGAAAGAAACGAATTAACAGACTAGCCCTAAAACTGTCCTCTTCCACCAAATCAGAGTGTACATGCATGAAAATGTGCTGTCTCAATAACCACCTGTTTTCTTACAGAACAGGAAAGAATTTTCTCACAGAGGTAAGGCATTCAATGTTCAGTTTTAGTCCTATTTTTTCCTTTTCTCTACTTTTTCAGAAATTTGTGAAGTCTAGTTTCCTACAATGAGAAATGAAGACTGAAAAATATTGAAAACATGTAATTTTGTCAAAACTCTCATCTTAAGTCAGCAATGCAAATGACAGGCCATTTTTCCAAAACTTAAACAGACAAAGAGCTGGATGTGAACAGCTGTGTTAAAATGAGTTACTTGCAGTATGAAGAAAAAACACAAAGCTTCCCACCTTCCTATAAGCTTTCATGGGATGGAACCCCTTTGAAATTCACGAACTACAAAACTAAAAAACTGCTATATTGGATGGAATGTAGCTGCCTCTCTTGAAAAATTAAGCATTTATATAAAATTTTGCTTTCTGCCTTGACATCTATTTTTGTTTCTTTCTTATCTACATCCTGATGAAAACCTTTATGCACAGGACTGTCTTGGGGTGACTTTATGCTGTTGTATCCCCTATCATCGCTCTGTGCCCAGACATGATTCCTGAGCCTTTCTATGCGTTTAAACTGGATGCAAGAGAGAGAGAGAAAAAAAATTGAGCAAACTTTTCAAAACAGTTTGTGCTTCAAGGACACAGAGATTAGCTACTGCTGCTGTTGAGGAGCAAAGGAAGCACCCTTCTCTCGGCTTTTCAGCTCTGTTTCTTCGGAGAGAGACGGAGAGTTGAGGTTTTTTTCTGTCTGGGACTTCGGCTTTTCCCTTCTTCTCTTCTGGACTTGTTCAGAACATCAGAACACCAAACACACTGGGAAAATTTCCACCTTAGGCCTGGAGGGGGGCCCACGCTGACCCAGCTACGAGGAGGAGGAGAGAGACCACACCCACAGGACTCTAAAATCTTTCAGGTTTTCACTCACAGCAAGAGGTTTTGTTATTTACCATTATTATTATTGTGTTCCTGAGTGTTTGTTAGATAAATAGTTTTTATTTTCTCCTTCACTTTCCTCCGAGGAAAACCGGTTTTTTTTTCCGGAACTGGTGGGGGAGGGGTGGCTTTAACCTGCCTTCCTTTGAGGAGACGCTCCTTTTGGACGTTTCCCTGAATTTGGCCCAAATCGGCACAAGGACCTTGTGTCAATGACACACAGACTATGAAAGCAAAATAACTGGAGGGATACTGTCTTTTCAGCGAAAAGATTGTGTTTTTAATTTCTTCCTCAATTATTGTCCAAGAAATCTTTAAACCAAATAATTACTGATTTTCCAGACAATTTTTATTTTAATACTATATTTTCACCATCTCAGCTACTGGACCAACTGTAAAAGATCCCTGAAAATTATGTAATTTTCTGATATTTGAAGTACTGCTTTAACTGTTCCTTCTAAGTCAAAGGTCACCTCCAAAAGATTGCTCTGAAAGGAGATTCTGAAAGCTTTCTCTCAGTTATTTCAAACTGAAATCTGAGAAGAGGAAAACAAAAGACTTTGTGGGTAGCCTCAATGAGAAAAATTTACTGTGTATGCAGGTCAGAAAATCAATGTAGCCCACAATTTACTGCTGTGAACTTTCACTCATTTAACTGTTTTGTGTTCAGATGGAACACTCATTAGGGATGTTTCACTGAATACAAAGATTCCTGAAAACCAATGGAAAACAAATCCATCCTTCCAGTAATTTATATTCTTACTAGTTGTCTATGTAGAAGCCTATTCATTTACAGGTGAAGTATAGTCAAATATTAACAATGTTGTAATGACACATTTAATTCCTCCTTAAAGTTTCATCTTAGCCTCATCCTGAAGGGCAGATAAATACTTACTGCTTTTTCAGGACCATGATTCAAATTTGTTTTTATCCTGTAAACCATAATGACCTCATAACCAAAAATTTGCAAACACTTATTTATCATCTGTATCCTACAAAGCCTCTGGATTTTACCAGCATATACTGTCTTAAACAAGGAGTATTTCAGACACTAAAATAATCAGATTTTCAGTGAAGGTCTCTACTGACCAGCATTTTTGTATTCCTAGGGTGAGAACAACTGAAGTGCTTCCGCTGGCCTACCACACTAAGCCACATGCTTTTGTGAACATATGCAGCTGCTCCCGTTTCACTCCTTTCTCTCACTCCTCTTTAAGGAGAAGCTTTTAATACTATGGCTTGCCCAGGGAGAAAGCACCGCGGTTTTGACTCATTCAGGGTTCTTACACGATGCTCTGCTCATACCCACTGTACCTCCTCTTTCAGAGGTCTCTCTGTTAGCACTACTCCTATACATAAACTAGACAACACCAGTGTGCCAGCCTGGTTCTCTCACCAAGCCCAGTGCTTTTTTCTGTTAAGTCAAATCAGGAAAAAACTTAGACCCATGATTTTCTTGTATAGAATGACAGTTTACTGTGTTGGGGATATTCAGCCACAGGCATACAAAATCTAAGGATTTAAGTTCTTTCTGTTTATATTTTTACTTTTCTGGGTCGGCATTTCCATTAAAAATGCCACAAATCAGCAAAGCTTTTAGTGTGTCTGTCTGTGAAGGTGGTCAGTGCAGCTCCTGCAGAGTTCACAACTCATTAAAACAAATTACGGTCTCAGACATACACTGTCTCCATTTAGCTTCATAATAATACAGATAGAAAACAAGGGGAGACAATAACAACAAAACCCCCATGCACAGCTACGGAGCTTGTCTTTTTCCCCAGCTGTACCCTGTTTCTGTGAAGGCTGCAGTTTAGGTTAGAAACTTACTTCAATTTTTAATGTGTGAAAGAGAAGGATTTTAATCCTCCTTTCCGTGAAAACAGAAGCTCAACTGCAGGCCTAACTTCTGTAATCCTTTGGATTTATATACTTCTACTTTTCTAAAAAGAAAATAATATTTCCCTTCAGCAGAAAAAAAATCCTGAAGAAAGTTCCTTAAGTTGGATCGTAAGAAAGTGTGGAGATAGAATTTGAAGAAAATACTGAGGTTTTAGAACAAGAAAAACCCCAAATTTTTATGGTATCTTTCACTAATATTAATCTAAAAAATGCTAAAGAAGACACAAAATGCAGTATATACATAAAATGAAGCCAGCCTTCAGTGAGGGAGACCTCATTGCGACTGGTATCTGATTGTGTTTTTGTGTTGCTGAAGCACCTTTGTTGCGACCATTTCTTTAGAAATTAATTAAAAATACACTTACATGATTAGGTCAGTTGGCTGTCTGTCCTGAACTCATCCAAAATATGTTGGGTTAATATGCCAAATTCACCTGAATGCCCACCAGTCACCAGTCCGTTTAGAGTAAAACACAGCTTTCTGGATGGGAGATGCAGTTGGTGTGCGATAGATTTCATTCCCCTTCAGTGCAAAGGCAAACAGCTTATTTTAAATTCTTTTCAGTTGACATCTTCAAACTATTGGAAATGGCTAGGATCAGCTTCCTACATCTCCAGTTATAACTCAAAATAACTAGTTTGAGTTAGCACCAAATGGGATCAAAGCACTCTTAAGTCACTGGAGATGGGATTTATCTCATCCACCTGTACATCATTGTAGACACCTACAACAAGTTTAGTTTTCCAGACCTCCTTTTTTTTGTGTTAGTGAGAAGTAGGAACTTTTATAGAACTATTAAAATGCTTTGTACCAGATCTCTACCTAAGAAAGAAGGGGAACGGTACTCTAGAAGTACCTGTTCTTTTTCTATAAAGGAACCTTGAATGGCTGCTTCAAATACTGCCAACACATTAGAGATGTCTACGTAGATGAGAGATCTCTTTCCATGCTGAAAGATTTTTGCTGAAAGAGAAAAGGGAGCTTTTGAAATTTCCTCCCATGCTTTCCTGAGTGAGTATTTACAGTACCTTTCACAGTAGAGTCAAGCAGGTTAATTTGAACAACTGATTTTGGAAGTTGCTCTCACTTCACCAGCAGTTCACTACTAGCACTCTCCAGCTGACACTGCGGAGTAGAAATTTCAGTTACTGATCCTCTGGAACTGATTTCTCATTTGCTACCTTTACTCTTCGTGCACTTGTCTTCAGTCTTAGCACGCACCTGACTGTTATACCAGAGCATGCAAAAAAAATCTTAGTGCACCTTGGAATCCTCTATAACTGTATGGATACACACCTCCTAAGCTTTTTTTATTTGGAAGAAAATGTCTAGAACCAAATAAAAATGGTAGTGTTCATTCTTCCGGACCATTACATTCTCTTTTATTACTACAGCATCACTTCTACCTGTTAAATTAAACCTGAATTAAGAGGTAAAACTTATTATAAAATAAATATGAAATGGAAAAATACTATTCTCATCAATTATATTTTTTGAGTAATTTCTGTTTAAATTTCTGGTTCTGGCTTGGCATTTATGACTAGACTTGTACTAAATATGTACAAACAGAATGTATTCTAAAATCTCATGCAAGAAGACAGTTCCTTCCACCAATATAATCCTATATTGGCAACTTGGGAATCAAAGGGTAATGATCATTTAGCACTGCTTTTCTTTTAGAAATGCATCTCTTGATTCAACAAGGGAAAACAGACAAAATGTGATAAATCTCTCTGCTGGTTTTATTTGGCTTATTTATTTTTTTATGCAGCCTTCAAGTTGATTTATAACATTACATTAAAATAACTTGGTGGTGGCAGTCTTTGTTGCAAAACAAATGGATCAAATTAACCATCCTGTGTACTACAACTCTGGACAACAAAGTGCCAAACAGTACATGGGTGGGTTCAGCACTTTTAAAAGCTTTGTATATACCTTAATGCTTACTTCAGCCACTGATTGATTAGACTACAGTTATCATGTAAGAGGATTGACTCCATTACAAGGAAAAAGAAGGAAAAAAACCCCAGCTATCAAGTACTTGGACCTCTATTAATACCACCTGAGAAACACTCAGTATAAATGAGAGCCTGAAATGAGGGACAAAGGTGAATTTTTTCAATGCTAGTAATTAATTCTTGCTTTGCATAGGGTAATTGAGGGCAATCACAGAATATTGCATGTCATTTCATTACTGGGCCATCAGATGGACTTCTACTTGCATATCCTGGTAAATGTGTTAAATAGCTTGGCTGCTGTACCCATGTTGAAGATAAAAGCCTCCTTAACCTTCCTGTCAGGCCCATCTTCCTTTTAAATGTTGTCATTTCCCTTTTAGCTTTTTTTTTTTCAGACTAAAAAAGAAATAAAGAAACAAAATGCAAAACCTCATGCTTTCCTTTGCTTTAATATGAAAAAAAGAGTAGAAAAAATAAAAACATTCTGGAACATCACTAAATATGAACTTACATTGTAATGAAATTCCCTGCCTGGGATGTTCATGCTGCTGTGGTCACTGCTGTCATAACCCTTAGCTTCCTTTTCCTATGCCTGTGCAAATGCCTTACCCAGCTGCCCAGCACTCAAAAGTAGCCTGTGATAAAAAAGAAAGGCAGCTGCTAGGGTAACAGATGGAACTAGAAAAATATCAGTTCTGTCTTGAAAATCAACAACCAGGTTGCTCATTTCTTCATTAATTCCATGAACCCCCTACAACATAAAGTAAAATTACACTGACAGTTTAAGTCACTTGTTCCGCAATGTTCGACATACACATTTTTAAACAGACCTGCTAGTGATCCACTCAGCTGTGGTACTTTCAAGGCCACCATACATTGGTTGATTAAGCATACATATAAATTCCTTCAGGATAATTTGTGGGGCATAGAGATACGCCCTGCTTCTTCAGAATTTTGACACAAATCTTTGTTCGGTGTGATTAAGAGGACCTTCAGTTAAGTCCTACAAATTATTTCAGTTACGATAATTATATAAGTATGGGTCTTCAAAATAGATTATTATACAGTGGCACCAGATTCACCAGTGGCACCTACCTTTCAGGAGTTTAAATAAAGACCATAACCTCTGTAGAGTTCTTGTACAATATGGAGTTTCTGCAATCTGTTGAAATGTAAGTTCTGAATTTCTGGAAGTGCATCTCTTTCTCCTCATTGACTTTTTGTGATTCTAGGGAAAAGGTTTTCTGACTTCCATATTTTGGAGAGATGACTAAATTGCATAGAATTAACCTAGGCTTTAGTACATCAGTGAAGAGAATAATGATTTCTATGAGTAAAGTCCTTCTAAAATAAATACAACTGAATTCTAGTGCTGTGAAAAGTTTCCTTATTGTTCGCAATATCTTGCAGTGCTGTTCTATTTGTGACCATGCCAGACAGCAAATGGTGGTGCAATCAGAGAATTATAGTTGATATCATAGATAATGAACAGCAAAATGTGGATAAAGTACGACCTTCTTTACCACTGTAACACAGGAATTTTTGTCACAATATTTTCCAATAAAGTGAGCAGTTTTTCAGCCCACGCTCCCTTTGTGCCACACAGACAAAAGGCACAGCCTTGGTCACCTGAGATCATAGAGTCACCGAATATCTTGAGTTGGAAAGAAACTACCAGGATCATCAAAGGCCAACTCCTGGCCCTGCACTAGACAACCCCAAGAATCACACCATATGCGTTGTCCAAACAATTCTTGAACTTTGTCAGGCTTGGTGCCAGGACCACTTCCCACTGTTCCAGTGCACAAATATTTCTTAATATCTAACCTAAATCTCCCCGACACAACTTTGTGACATTCCCTTGGGTCCTCTACCACTGGTCACCAGAGAGAAGAGATCAGTGCCTGTCCCTCCACTTCCCCTTGTGAAGATATTAAAGATCACAATATGTTTTCTTCTCAGTCTCCTTCTCCAGGCTGAACAAGCCAAGTGACCTCAGACATTCCTCATAAGGCTTCCTTTGGATCTTTCACCATCTTCATAGCCCTCTCTGCATGCTCTCTAATAGCTTTTTATCATTTTTGTATTGTGGTGTCCAAAACTGCGCACAGGACTCGAGGTAAGGGTGCATAAGCATGGAGTAGAGCAGGACACACAGAGATCTGCATGCTTGTGAAAGCAGCCGGTAAATTCAGACTTAGGAAAGAGTTAAAAAACTGTTGTTGTGGTGAGAACTATGATCACAATACTCTGTTACCACCATCCTACCACAAGCTCCTGAGCTGGAACCTTCCCATACCTGCAGCAACATACTTTGTACATAGCCTTTGCAGTAGGCAGCAGTCCTTCTCACTGAGGACAGTCCTCATCAGATGAGTGGCTGATGCCTTCAGTTTGGTCAAGAATAGGCAAAAGAAATTTCCATCAAAACCAGTCATAAGATAAGTCCATTGGGAGATGGATATTTTTGCATATATGCACCTTTGCTGAAAATATATAATTTCTCTTGCTGAAAATTTGAGCTTTGCAGATCACATTAAATATATCTCTATTCTCAATGGGTTTGGATGGCGGCATTGCAGATTGCATTCTGATCTCATTTTGTATATACAGCCGCATATTTACCTGCTGTTTGTGTGATGTGTATTTTACTACATGGAATATAGTTTGATCTATATTAGCAAAACAGCAGGATATAGCTACTAATATATTTGGCTTGATATCTGATGACAAAAAAAAATTTAAAAATCAAAGAAACAATCAATCAGACCACTCCAAACTAGTTTATTCCTGTATTCTTTTCATTGCCCACAGGGCAGTTTGAGAATCCAAAAAACCTCACAAATCAGAACAGAAAATGAGCTCATTGTTTTTAATATTATCAGTAGCACATTTATTTCATCTTCAGTTAAAATGACATCCATTTTTTTCATATCATGTTACAGGTCTTTTTGTTTTGTTATTATCTAGATTCATGTAAATAATTTCATTATTCAAATTAAACCGAAAAAGTAAATAAAAATGTTTTAGCAAATTTCCCAAAAGGGAATTATTTTGCAAAGTGATTAACATATCTTACATATCATACATTACATATCTTGATGATTTCAGTAATAAGAAAGGGAAGTGAATTAGTTTCATTTTCAGCACTAATCTTTTCTATTTGCTTAAAAAAATTCAGAGTTTTGAAGATGTCAGGGAAGATTAACCCACCTCATTTATCACAATTACTGGAGAGGAACATTTCCTTGCTATAACTGACTCATTTTTTTTTTTCCATGTACTAAAGGCTGTTCTCCTCAGGCCTCACTAAAACTTCCAAACTGTTTTTCTGGTACTTCCAAATAGAAGGTACTATCTAAAACAATATCCTGTATTCCCCACAACAATTTTTACAATCCTTCATTCCCATCAGATGAATTTTAATGTGCTCCAACAATACACCCTCATATATGACTAATACATAATTTTCCCACCATAGTAATGCCATAGGTTTCAATAGAAACCGCACTTTTTAAAACAGGAAACTGAATTAAACACTACATGTTTTCTAGGAAAGAAAAAATTGCTAAAATTATTATTTCTAAAACATGACCATAATGTGCATTTATTTGTTAAATGGCATTATGTTCATCCTTAGTTATGCTCACCAAAAAGGGCTTTTGCTTGAATGTATAAAAAAGAAAAATATGCCTTGATCTCTCAGACTTTGTGAGGCCTTATAAAACCGTAATACCACTAGTACACTAAGTTGCAGGGACAGACTCTTGTTAATACACTGCTGAAAGATTGTTTAATTTATTTTTAAACTCAACTTAAATCTGTCGTCAATGAAAGACAGAGGAGCAGGGGTAAGACTATTTGATTCAGATGAGTTTTATATCACAGGGATTTTTCTGATGCGGTGGGGAGGTGTGTGTCTACAAGAAGAATGCAAACAACTTTCAAAGCATCATCATCTCTGGTATGCCTCTCTTTTGTAAATTATACAAGAAATCCATACTGAAAGTAAGGCTGTCAAAACTGCCTAGTACCAGCATATAAGTGACTCTAAATTAATCACAGATTTTCGATCATTCTATCACTGGAGCAGCATCAGTAGGGAATAACCAACTAGTTTGGTTTGTCATCAGTTCTGAGAAATGAAAAACTGGAAAACACACCTATCAAATGGACCTTGAATATAAATCCTTTCTGAGGACCTGCACATTATTCTCAGCCTGACAAGCCCACCTTGGCTGAAGGATTTATAGAGTGTCTGCTTGCAGCAGAGGCAACGGAGCATAATTACCTGGATTGAGTATTGCTCTAAAATAGCACAACGGAGGATAACATTTATGAATCACAATTAGTATGAACCCTTCCACACAGGCAGATCATGGAGCTGCTGTTCATCAGTGCCACAGAACAAAGGCACAAAATGATCCATAGAGTATTGCAGGCCCTCTCCCCAGTCTGAGAAAAATAAGAATAAATTACGAGAATTTTAGTTGAAACCTAGACTCTAAACTATATCATTAATTGAATATCAGCATTAACCACATGCTACTGTTGATTTTTAAAAAATTGTTTAGGAGAAAAGGAACAGTACCTGTTACTAAACATTTATTTCCCAGATATCAGCGTAACTTCTCAGATATACACGTGGATATTCATACATGTATGCATATTTATCTGCACATAAGTATGTACATATAAGCACCATTTAGTAATTAAAAAATTGCAATTCAGTCATTACAAATGGAATTAAGAAACTCTTCTTGTAGTGTTCTTTGACATCACATGGGAGAAACTTATCAGATATCTTTTTCTAGTCTCCTTCCATAGGAAGCAGTGACAAAAATAGCCTGGGAGGAAATAAATATGTGCCCTTCAGCAATGGCCAGAGGAAAGACGGTACTGGCAGCAACTCCATCTGTCATTTCCCAGAGGCGTGGTGTCTCTCTCAGATAATAAATAAAAAGTAATTATATTACTGCAAAGATTGCATATACTTCTTCATCTGTGAGAGTCAAAAGAGCTATCATCTGTCCCTGGCTCCACACAAATGATCTAAGGAAGAGCTTCACCTCCTCCTTTTTGTTCTCTGTAAGTAATAATTTCAAATGTAGAGAGGCAATGGATGTCACAAGAAAGAGACGATTTTCAGAAAACTTCAATTAAAAAGATGATTAGAAACTGCATGACAGGGCATAGCTGTTAATAAACAGATGCACAAGTAGTCTAATAAACTGATTGCATAGCTTCTGTCAGTTAATCATCCTAAAATATCAGCGTTTAATGAGGAAAGGAAAAGAAACCACTTGCTGTTCTTAAGTCTGGTTGCCGCTGTGCGGCCTGGCTGGTGGAGGAAGCTGTTGCTTTTCCCTAAGAATTCCTGGCTCAGGAACTCCTGGCGGTGTCCGGCACCTCGCATACAGCTTCTCTCCGNTGCTGTTCTTAAGTCTGGTGTTCACAACACATAAGATTACCAGAGAGAGTAAGTTAAAAAGGTCCTAAAGAGATCAGAAGACTACCCTAAAAATAAATGGTGGGGATCAACAAGGTTGAATACTCAAGCTGATTTCCTGGGTCTCTTTTATTTAGCAATATAGATGTCTTTGATAGTGAAGACTATATCTAACAGCATTCAACAACAGTATGCAGCACTATGAAAAGGAAAAAGTAAATGTATTTTTTCATCATGTAAAGTTGGATATTTCCCAAACAAAACAAAAAATTAACTCAGTCCAGTATTTCAGTCCAAATTTGATGAAAATTAGCATTAGCCATGGACAAAAAATATGTAAAATGAAGTTAAGATTATTTTTTAAAAAATGGACTCAATTTTTTCTTTTTCTTAAACAGCATTAATTTTCATTTGCATGGAGAGAAACAATAATAAAACCAAAGTAGTATCAGTTAAAAAATTTTAGTTTTACTTAAAAATATTTTGTCTTTCAATTCATTTTTTTTTTTTGAAGGTGAAAGAAAGAGGTGGCCCATTCTTTCAACCAAAAGAAAAGCATTATGCTATTTGAACCACTATGGCATCTAACACTGTTAACTACATGGAAGTCTTCATTTTCCTGTTTATAGGGCCAAAGCTCTCAAAAATAAGAATCATGAGTCCCAGTACAACCTGGGATGTTCTAGGACTTCTTCCAGCTATTACTTTTGGGTAGCAGTGTAGCTTTGAGAACCATAAAGTGCTCCCTTCGAAGGCAGCAGTAGGAGTTTTAGCTCTCAGGATTAACAGTCGCTCCTCATTATCCCCATATTGAGCTGCACTAATGAGTCACCGTTTGGGTTAGCCTGAGCCATCTTCCACAGTGACTTAAATTAATACAGCTGGTTTGCCCTGAAACAGAGTGGGAGGACTCCCACAAGCTGTTATTGGGCCTTAGCTGCGGGGGCTGTAATGATTACCTAGAGAAGCAGCAATAAACAGCTGTGAAAAGTAAATTCAAACTGTTCTAGCTAGATCTTGTTTGTTTCTGCACTAACTTAATCAGCATCATCCTAAGCACAGATGAGTTCTTAGGATTTCATTCATCCAAAGACTGGGGAGGCTGGCCTGACCTTTCTTAGTTTATAGAACACAATGAGATCACAGTCTATTGCTTCAGGGAAAAAATAGCAAAATATTAGTTTTATGATGGAGATTTAATAGATTTGACATGGCCATAGGGCATACCTGGTTTCTAACTTTCATCTTCTAGCACGTTTTTTTCTTTAATAGTGTGCAACTATAAAAATAAATTTTCGCTTTTTAAAGTAAAGAAAGATGTGAAACTACAACAGCAACAAGTTGCTAGAAGTCCATGGAGAAGATTTTGGAAAGAAACACAAATTCCTTAATTCATACCCTAGAGAAATCCCAAACCTCAAAGTTTCAAGACCTTATTTGTTAAAAGCACAGAGAAACAATAAACCTCAGCAGGGAGGAAGGAGCAAGTTGTGAAACTTTAACAAGATCTCCAAGGAAGCTTAGACAAAAAGGTAAGAATCGATGTTGCTAAGACTTAAAAAAAATATCAGAGGTAGAGTTTCATTTTCATGAGCTACACCTGAACCCTGGATAACCTGGCCAAGTTCTTGAGTTGTCAACAAAATGTCTTTCTTTAATTGGCCAGGTTTAAAATGGCTGACATTTTTTAGACTTTCTATTAATCAGAACTTAGAGAAGCAGAAGTAGAACAGAACATGCTATAAACTGAAATAACTGAATTCTGTTTAGCCCTGTATATTCTTTTATCGTTACTGCAGTAGCTGATGTTTTTTAGTTATCTGTTGTTACTGCTATGATTATCTATTACTTTATGAAGACTGTAAAGCTTTCACATATAAAATACATAAATCCACCATGCAACTCCACTATGTTATGCATACTTGCCGAGTTGAAAGAGTTAATCCAGAAGGTTTAACCATTCCATCATTCCACTAAAAGGAATCTTTTGATTGTTTAAAATAAAAAAAAAAAATTAAATGTATGTCTAAGGTCTGAGAACCTTTCCTCCTTCCTACAGCCTTCCCCAATCCAAACCTATCAGTGCCTGGTAATTTGTTAACATTAGTACAGATAGCAGGACCATGATATTTAAATGAGAGAAACAAAAGACAAAAATATCTCTTCCTCGTAATAGTATTTTACATGAACTTAAGGTCTTGGAGCTGTTTGCCTGGAAATATAAAGATTAATGCATTTAGAACCAAATTTACAAAAAGTAAAAATCTTGTTGTACTATTACTGTAGGATGCACTCAGTATTTCATGACTGAAGCTTGGCAAAAAATACCCTTGTTCTTTGCTGGCAAATCACATCAAAAAATGAAAAATCAATTTGTACTGAATGTTTCATTAATTTTTAATCAGGGAAAAAATATACGTCATGTTAAAAGTAAGATCTAATTAAAAAAATTACCTCAAAATTTCAGTTAATAAAAATGAAAGAAATTTAAATTAAAAATGATCTTGGAATGAAGACTGAAAACCGTTCAAACCAAAAATTTTCAGTTTAGGACCAGCCCCAAATTCTAAACCAACTTAATGGTATATTATCTATAAAGAAGAGAACTAAGTCAAATCCGTTGTGTCATGTATGCTTAAGCTGAATGATAATTACTTTTTAAAATTTAGTTTTATTTTGCTTTATTTTAATTTATTTGCTAATATGCTTTTCCTGAAACTCTTTGTATAGAAAATCCTATTTACTCAGAGAGGAAGGTTGGTTTAGAAAACTTTTGACTAAATTTCCATCCAAATTCCCATAGGTACAAGGAGGACTTCTGGATGCGTTCAAATTTCAGAAGAGTAGAAGGTAGTTAAACTCTTTCTTTACTCAACCTCTCCCATTTTTCTTCTTGCTTTTAGAGCTGTATGGAAGTCCCACTGGCTTACGAAGAGTTAAACAGAATTTTAACATAAGACAATCAGTACGGTGTGCCTCGGTCCTCTCAGGCTGAAGGACAGTGGCTCTGATTTCCAAAGCCCCGCTAAGATTTTCAGACAGTAGAAAGGATCTGCCACTCCCTGTAAGGGTGGGTAGCCTCATCCTTGGGATTCAGCAATAACTAAAGGTTAAAAACACCTCTTTTCCCTTTTAGCCACCTCTGGCTGCTTACAGCAACTGAGGAAATGTAACAGGGGCCCAAAACAGTAATGCCCACACCCGCAAATGGATTTCCTCATGTAAGACTGGAACATGGGGAGCACAAAAAACAACACTTGAGAGACTTTTCTTCTTGCATTTGCTTTTTGAGAATTGGCTGAATCAATATTGCTTACTGCTCTGTCAAAATGTGTATCCTCATGCACATTAGACATCCTCAGAATACTGGATTTCTTGATTTATATGTCATTTTAAAAACTTGAAATGATGGAATTTAAATGCAGAGAGACGGAATAGCAAGAAAATACATTACTGGAGCTGTAACAGGTTTTGTATATTTTTCTTTAAAAATCATCTTACCTTTTTTTAGGTAACTCTCTTATCATTTTTAAGCCAGGAAAATTATGTTTCCCCTTTCAGTATTAGACATCTGCCTTCTAAACAAAGCAAACAGTATTTTTTTCTCCATATACTAGATCTTAATCAACCCAACATTTTAGACTGTTATTTAGAAAACACTTTGTTCAGCTACTCTGTAAGGAAAGCAGAGGAATTCACTGTTTTCCTTCCCTGCATGGTCTTGCATAGACGACTGTAGAAGACCTCTATCCTTTCTCATTTCACCTCTCCCTGTGCCAAGTTTTTTGTGACTCAGAGCAATTCTAGATGATGTTTCTAAGCTCAACTACCCAGTCAATATCCTAAGCAGGTGAAAGATTAATTATTCCCACTGAGATCAACTATGTCAGGATAGCAAAGGCCAATTACAGACAAAAGCTATCATGGAGTGGTCACTTACAACCTCCTGCCAACACCAATCCCAAATGCAAAGGAAATCAGCTTCCTGCTGAACTGAAAAAGCTCTAGTTTTAGTATATCCCATGTAGCCAGCATGCTGGTATCACTTTTACTCATCTCCACAGCTGAAGGATATGCTTTGCTGAACTGCGTGACTCATCTCGCAAGCAGCAGCAGGCATGTGCGGTGCCCAGAGCAGTGGCACTGCCGGGTGGGAGGGCAACAGACGGCACATCAAACGTGTCACTGGTACGTGGAGGGAGCAGAGGTTGTTGAGTAATTGTGACTTCAAAAAAACTCTTTTGCACACTGCTTGTTGACAGCTGTTATTATGACATCTGATCTATAGTCATTATTTGGAGAAGCAGCTCAGGCAGGATCCTGCAGTCATTCTGCTAAACCCACTTAGTGGATTACTTTGAGCTTTAGCTCCCAGAATTCAAGTTCTTTCCTATTTTCTTGCATGGGAGTAGAGTAAAAATCTTGATCAATGGATGTCAGCAAAAGCGCCTCAAACTGTTGAGAAAGGAAGGAGGAGAAATAAAGCTGGGGGCATAATACGTGCCAGCAATCCTTATTAGAGCAGTCATTGCTGAAGGCTGGAGAGGCAGTGCGTAGGAATCCTGATTAAATGGACTAATTTTGAACAGTGTCGAATTAAGTGTAGTTCAATTTTTGCTATCTCAGGTGTCATACAGTAATATCTCCACATGAATTAACTTCTCTGCTTCAGTCCTCTGCCATCACTGCTCTGATGACTGCAGGATGTGTCATTTCCAGCCATCAAAACACTCTGAATAATACCAGTGTTTCCTGTTGCCCCCGGCTGGCTCAAGTCCACTTTTTTTTCCCCATTCAGAGATGTTCCATTTGATGAAGTTACTGGATTTGGATCGGTCTTACTTATGATGTCTGCCCCCTTTTGAGAAATTTCTACATTGGATAAACTTATTAAGGATAAATTCAGTAGGCACGGGAGTTACTTGGGACATTGATTCTGATTCACAAAATAATACCTGATTAGGCACACGAAGTGCAACAGTTCCAGCAGGAAAACCTGGAAAAACTAATCCAGAATAATGAATAACCTGTTCATCATGGCACTCTCTTCTCGTGCTGGAGACCACAATCCTACACATGAAATCCAGTTTCTCTCTCACTACTGGTTTTGACCAGGAACTCCACTGGGGAGTTGAGAAGGCTTTGCCAGCAAAAGCCTTTTTATAACAGCACAAACCAATAATGAGTTTCTGTTTCGATTAACTGGATTTTCCAGATAAAATGAACGAATAAACTTTGTCATGAAGCTCCTTCTAACATGCACAAAGCAATTCCTGGACGAATTCCATCTCTAACATTAAGACCAGATACAAGTTAATCTATTAGAGTTTACTGAATTGATTTGAGCATTAATTCACAAATTTCTGTAATAGGTTTGAAAGGCACGTTACTCAGACATGATGTAACATTACCCAGTAATTCAGTCATTTCAAGTATCTATTTTAACAGTAATTGTCACAGTCCTTGATGAGCTTGGGAATAATCTATCTTCCTATTCTGGGTCCTGAGAAGAGAGAGAAAATCATCTAAAATTCCTTTTCAAACCTGACCAGTTCTTTTTTACAACATCAAGACCTGGAATGCAAAACCTACTTGATTAGGCATTCTTCAGCAGTGCAAGTCAGGCCATTCACTGAATAACAATTAGCTGAAGAAAACTCAGTTTCTGTACAGATTAACCTTAAGATACCACTACTAAAATGAAGTTTCAAGATGCAAACGCTGTATGGTAACGGCTGATCTCCTCAAAAAAACCGCAATCACAAGATCTTGCACAGCTACAGGCTCTCTCTTTTGTAACTAATGTGGGGTTTGTTCAACATGAAATCTGTGACCTTACAACCTTGACTTTCTCAAAGAGCGCCCAAGTGAGATTTTTAATGTATGTCTAATAGAATGTAAGATGACTGCAGTGTAAATGAAAAATAGTCAATTCTTTATGCTTAACATAATGTGCAATAATTTGCCCAAGAATCACGTAAGACTTACACTCAAGCTCTGTGGAAGAGCTTGTAAACAAGGAATCCATAGATTCACAAATATTTACAACTATCAGTGCGATGGGACCAGGTAAACAAATAAAAAGCAAACAGAATTCTGTCCTTCAGCAACTTGAATGTTGGATTGTAAGAAGCAGGTATGTGTGGTTTAGGGAAAAGCCATTTGATTAAAACTAATTACTAGAAATAGTGCCTCTATTTTACAATATCGCTGTGGTGAATTTCTATCAGCTGCATAATGGAAACTCAAGCCTCATGTCAGTTTAGAGAATAATTAGACAAGCTCCCTATTGATAAGCACAGCAGTGACTCAGACACAAGTTAGGAAACAGAATAACTGTTATTCCTCCACAAGAACAAACACCAAGCCTGATGCTCTGAGTACTCTCATGTTTGCCATCTTAACTTTGAACATGGCAATTTTATTCACTGCATGAGGTTCTACAGAGTCACATCATATAGTAAAATTCAATCTCATGAAGTTTAAATATTTTAAACTTATGTAAATGACACTTGATATTATGTGAAATGGACAAAATGGCCAGAGGCCTGTAAATAAGGCAGTATTTCTGGTGTATATCTCAGTAGAAACTGGGGAAAACAAATTGGCAACAAAGTGACAAATATTTGGATGTGTAATTCAAATGAAACAATGGTTTGATCCAGCAAGCACTTCAGCCAATACAGAATTTGTATGTGTGAGTTGCTGGGCTGAATTCAATTAAATATTTTCAGGCATTAGAGATTACACACATTGAAGTCTGAAGGACAGATGTCACCATTTGCAATATAATACTGCTATTCTAGAGTAGCTTCTAAAATCCATCACAATTTACAATGCTTAATAGTTTATTCAAATAATGAAACAATATGGATAGATTCTACTGGGAGTCCGTTTCTCTTAATACACATGTATTTGCCTAGGTTTATCTTAGTGGCAAAATGTGTGCAATTTTTAATGCCACAAAACATTTAACTGAATTTTAAAGATGGTAATACTGGTCTAGATGCTAAAGTGATGTAGAATAACACAGTTCTGATGTTCCCAACTCCCAGCTGAAAATAATTCCATATTTCACAAATATGTGAGTGCTCATAAATTACTGAGACATAATACATGAATTACGCAATACTACAAAAGGTTTTGTTTGAAAGACTATTTTTTCAATGTGTTGAACAGAGACAATAGTCTTATATTGGAGTTTCTTTACATTATTTATGTCTCTAGCATGTTGCAGTACCCAATATGAAGTCTACACCAAGGTACTATCTTCAACAAAACCAAAACCAAACCAGAACCAAACCAAACCAACAGCAAAACCCAAAGAACCATAATTTTAGCTATGAGCAGCTACGCATTTACACAATTATCACGCATTTATACTGAAATGTGTGCAAAGATACTGCCCTACACCAGTTATGAACAATAAAGTTGTTTCAAAGAAATAATGAAGTATTAAAAATGTTGAGGTTTGTTTTCCACCTATTTATAACACTGAATGAGCTTCCAGTAAAGTTTTCGACACCTTTGAAAAGTTTTTAAAATTTATAATGAAAAGTAAATTATGCATTATGGTTGTTACGATTCTGTCAAAATTGTGAGACATTTACAATTACAAAAATATAGCCCTACTATGAAAGAAGACATAAGCTGAGGCTACTATGCTAATATAAAGCTATGAAAAACATGCTGATTTTTTTTTCTTTGCTTTGTTATAACTCTGAGAGTTAATCATTCACAGCAGGAGGTGGTTTAGTGGTGTGATGGTTTGTTCTGATCAAAACTGTCACAGAAAGGGGTGATCTCTTCCAAGCTAAAAGAGCAAATTAATTATACATTCCATTCACTAATGGAAACAGAATAGACAGCTTTTTCAATGGCTCTTACAGAAAGAGGAATAAGCTATTACTGATTTTTACTTTTTTCCCTGAAGTATGTTTTTGGTATGTTTACTGGGGAAGTAAATCTCTTAGTGAGCCACATATTCAATTATTTCATTCATTTCTCAGAAACCAGAAAATTTGGAATTACTGTTTACTTTAGGGATAAACCCTTTTCTCTATGGCCTGACTTGTCTCTTTAATTTTTGACCCTGCACTTTCTCAAATTTTTTCCCTTTTTTCCCCTTTTTTTTTTAATAGAGATCATATTCTCCCTCAGAATCAATCCTTTAAAAAACCCAGTTAGAAATCCTTATTTATCCTTCGACTTCATCATGAATCTCTGGTTATAGATTTCACCTTATTGTTCACAAATCTTACATGTCTCCATAAAACAGAAGCAGTCAGATTGATACCTTAATGACATGGCACTTCAAGTTGTTGAGATTTAAGGCAGTGATGCACAGGAATATAGAAGGACAGGGTGCTTCACTGGAGTGAAACATGGATGATGCATCTCTGCATGCTTCCTTTATCATTATCAGTTTTACAAAGGGAATTTAATACTGCTTGCATTTGGAGACATAATATCAAGGAGAGCAGAAAGATCAAGTGTATTCCTAAGCAAGTCTCAGGCTTAGGTAGAGAGGGATTTGATCAACTGGGGTTTCAAACACAACAGGCCTAGGGTGTGCCTGGGGAAGAGCTAAAAGCTACATTTAATCCCAGCAGATTCTTAGTCTTAAGAGGTTCTTAAAAAGTTCATGAAACATCCTGTCCAGAAAGAATTGACTTTTTTTTTTGTATTTTCTTTTTATAATATTATATGTGCTAACACAATGACTAGGAGTATTATATATACCTAAGACCCACTGCACAAAATGTTTCCAGGTAATAGAAACAAGAATTCAAAACACCATAATAATTTTAAAAAATAAATAAAGGATGTTGATCTTCAATTTCAGACTCTCTCACTGACTATTAGTTGGAGGGGAATAATGACTAAACCACTTCTTCTACACTACATAGTTTCTTTATAGCTCTTGCAGGTTTCTATTAGCTTTTTTCTTCTCTGTGAATAGTACTCTATTCCTTCTTTACATTTTAGCAAGTACTCTGGGCTTGCTTGCAAATAACCTCTCCAGGGACCAGTGGGGTATATCATATAAAGTAACTAAAAACTTTTTCATCAGTCTACCTCTGTCTCCAGTTGACAAAGGGGCTGCTCTCACATTATTTGATGAGAATTCCCTGCTATTTTCAGCAGAAGAATTATAATGGCAATAATTTTTCCTGGACTTTTCACCTGTCAAGGCAACAAGACCTCTTGCAGGATTTGGTGGCTTGGTGCTTTGGAGTACAGTTAGGATATTCTTCTAGGTGTCTTCTCCCCTTTCTCTCAGTTTTAGCAAGCATACTTCTGTTGGCATACTTTTCTGTCTTGAATCCAATGCCTAGAGGCTGTCATTATGCTGGGTTTGTGTCAGTTTTACATTGACCTAATTATAATGCTAAGCTTGAGCTTATTTTTTGTTCAGTAGTTTTTTCTTGGATTTGGTTGGGTTATTTTCCAGTCTTTCAGAGAAACTACAGAGGAAATGGTGCCTACTCTAACTTTATTCAAATGAAGCTGAAGAGAAATTCACAGAAGAGATCTAAAGGAGACCATATTTTTGAAAAATTATTATTTTAGTTGTCCAAAATAACAAAAACCCCAACTCATCTACTTGCACAAAGTAATTTTTAAAGTCAGTTAGCAATTACAATATGAAACCAGAGCTAAATTTTTAATGTCTATCACCAAGTAGCTATGAAGTTACTTAATTTAAATTGATATAAAATATAGGATCTAACAAGTGAACAAAATAAAAAGGAGGAGTGTACCAGTCATCAGGTTTTCTAGTCTGACAGTAAAAGAATGAGAATTACCCACAGATCCTGCCACCTCATGAAGCTTTTTCTCCTCTCATTTCTCCCACCCAGCCTAACACTGCTCTTCCTCACCCTCATGCTTAGAAATGACCTGGCCAGATCAAAACCAAAAAGGCACATAGAGGATTGCTTTGCTTTCCCTGCCTCATCACATCTCCAGCTTTATTTGAAATGTGACACTTAGGTTCCTAACGCCACTAGCCTTCCTGTATCCTTTTCATATTTACTTCATATTTCTCATCTTCAAACCTTTCCAATTGCAGAGCCACACCAGCAACCCTGAATATGTATTCATGAAAAGCACGAAAAGCATTGCAGTGGAAAACACATGTAAAATTAAGTGCAAGTAAAACAAGAAGGCAGAAAGAGTTGACCAGAGCTCTTATCTATACAACTGCATTCAGCAACTCAGTGACTTATTGATGTGATGAACAATACCCCCAGTGTAGGGATTTTCTTCATAGACTTGGGGGCTAGAAACACTCAGCATACTGGGTTTTGTTTCTTGCTAATGGCTGAAATATCTCTTTTTCATCTACCACAACTACATGCTGAATGGTCACACTTCGTTAACAGGCAATGTCAAAACAGATGTGTATGGCAGATTATGAGTTCTAATCCATTTCATTGCGAGTCTGCTAGCCTTAGCTTCTCAAAATGTTCTATTTTTGTTCGATTGCAATAAGCTTATCACTAGAAAGGCAGCTAATGATAATATCTCAAAGAGTTTGACGCTACCACAAGTTTGTCAAGTGTCAGACTAGCTGACCAGATTGTGTGTAATACCCGTCTTTCTTTCAAAAGCAATGATGTGCAATTCAGCCCTCATCACTGATGCCGTATTTTCTGCTCTATCTATTTCTCTCACTTCTGCATCTGTTTGATTTATTTAGTCTTCCAGGAAACTAGACAGAACTGGAGTAGTGAATGCTGCTGTCCTTCTCGGCTCACCTTTTACAGTAATGACTATCAGCATTACTACCCCAAAAATGTGGATCAGGAAGCATTTTTTATTCTAGAAACTCTCTAGGACACTAGAGTTGCAAGACTTGAGATTTTTTTTCTTTTTTCATTTCACTTAAAGGGGAAAGGTGGTTTCTATGATGGCATCACAGTGACTTGGGTCTTGGTATTTGAATCTGAAGTGGGTGTAGCTGCTCAGTTGTGTGAGCACAGCTGTGTGAAAAGTGGTTTGATGCTGAGCTCATTCCTGCTATCACAAACTATATGGCATCTTCTCATTTACTGGGGACTTCTGCTCTGTGTCTAACAAGTGTGCTGCCTATAAAGCTGTTAAGTGTTTTGCAATATATTAGCATGATGAGGACTGTAAATGCCTCAGGAAAATCCCCACCAGCTGCATTGGGCTTAGTCTTTTTATGTTAAGACCCTGCAGCCCTACACAGAGGAGTTTGTGCCTGCAGTCTAGTTATGCTCCTGTATTTGTGGTGGCTCAGGTAGTGCACCCAAAGGGAAAGCAAACCTTATCTGGCAAATGCAGACTCACAAGATGTGTTTTGAAAGATTAGCACAGTGTTACCTAGATTGTGCTCACCTTCTTCTGTCACGCAGATATGGAGAGAGAAAGTAATAGCTTAATTTGGGGGGAAAAAAAAAAATCCTAAGACTGATTTCAAAGCCAAACCAGACCAAACAAAGCAATAAAACTAGGACACTGATATATCTGGAAAGTACTTGAAGGCTGGAATGTTTTCTGTACAATGTACCAAGAGAGACAGGTCCTTCACAGCAATTAAGAAATCAGACATTTTATCCTGACATACACTACTGTGTTTTGTTGTTGTGGCATTCTTCAGATGAGAACTCCAAAGGCAGAAATGTAGGAGGTTGGATCCATCTTCCACTTGTGACCTGATTTTAAGAAAAGCAGTGAAAATATTTATACTTACATAAAATCCTACCATACCTACTAGAATCAGAGGCAATCTGTGTTGAGCTTTTGCAACTCATGTTTCTACACATGGCTCTGAATTCCTCTACTTATTTTAAAAATAAAAAATAAAGCTATTTTGCTTAGTGAATTTGGGGATTCTAAAACCTTTTAGGAGGGAAATTAACATGAGGGAACTGCTAGTTGCAGGTGAGAATGGACTGTGTGATCATTTCTGTTGGGCAGTGGTTTGAAAACAGTATCTGAAGGCTTTAGAATGCATGTCAACAGTGTGCTAGCTGATGCACAGCGTTCTCCAAACCTATGGCAAAAGGCATGTAATTCAGTGTCCTTCTTCTGATATCACTGAGAGTTAAGTGCATTCAGCCTTGAAGAGCCAACTCATGTATTAGCAGTGAGACATTGGTCCTGATTGTTTCTTTGTAATTTCACAAGCTTTGATATGAAATATTCCAAATAATTATAATGCTGATTTCTCTCCCTTTGTTTGTTCTCTCCCCGGTGTTTCTCCAGACTGTGGCTATCTGAGCTGACAGCTAAAAATTGCCAGATAAGCAGCAAGGTCTAAATAATGGAATTTTTCTGTCTCATTTTTCTTGAAGGTTTGCTACTGGGACGCATACAGTGCACATTTTAATACCTTCTTCCTGCAAACATTTATGCACATGTTTAACCTTTTATGTGAGAATAATCTGCAGTGTCTTACTGGCAATAAGTGTCAGGTCCTGTGGATACGATGATCTAAAAAGATCTTTAAGGTCCCTTCTAACCCAAACCATTCTATGATTCTATCATATGCAGGTCACTTCAACAGCTAATGGTCTCAAATTTCCTCTTCTGGAGGAAATGACATGGAAAATGTGAAGACTTGTCACTACCTTCTTATTTCATTTTTCCCTGCATTTCATCAAACCATAAAAACATTCTGTAGTTGTACTGTATTACCGTAAATATCAGCTGAAAATTCAAAGACTGAAAATTCAAAGTATAACTGGTAGGGCTTTTTTTCCCCAATTGTATCTCATAAATGCTGTTGTAATTAATTGTCTAAATAAAGTGTTTGAAAATTTTTATTACTAAATATATGGTTTAATCTACCATACACCAAAATGGTGCAGCTGGTCTGTGAATATTTGCAGGTTTTCACATACATTGAAGACTGCATTTAATCATAATAAATAAATTTCTCAGATGAATATAGCCATAGGGTCAGATTTTCTTTTACCTTAATGCATGGAGAACATGAGAATATCATGTTCTTCCTGCTTTCATATTTCTACCTTACCCACTTCTTGCTGACATTCAACACAGTTTCTAAATTCAGCTTATCTATCTGCATGCTTAAATGCATTGCTCTTCATTCTGCTGAGACTCAAGAAATATGATGAGACGACGCTTATCTTGAAGGATCTGCACTGCATTCTGTCTCTGATGCACAACATCCCAGAGGAGTACTGGATTGTTTATCTGCTTGCACTCAGGCTTATCTTTCACATCTCCTAATGTAGTACATTAAAACAAGGCTATTGTGCCATTTGTTTGTTACTGTTTTACCACTGGCAGTGCCCTGGTTGTTGTTGTGCAACTGTTGCACTGTGCTTTCTTAAGCATACACCTTCTAAAATTACCTAAGGCATCAATGGTTATCTCAAGGCATCACCATGATTAACTATATAAATTCTCCTCGTGCTTAAATACCTACAGAGTAGGGGTCCTGACTGCTATAGGCACTGTACAAAGGGTGACAACTAAAATATTAGTAAAATCATAGAAACATTCAGGTTGGAAAAGACTTTTAAGATCATTTAGTCCAGCTGTTAACGTCAGACTGACAAGTCCACCACTAAACCACATCCATAAGTCCCAGATCCACGGATATTTTAAACATCTTCAGNGGGTCTGTTTTCAAACCAACACACCTGCGCGGTCTGTTCCAGTTCTTGACAACTCTTTACTTGAAGAAATTTTTCCTAATATCCAGTCTAAACCTCCCCTGCTGCAACATGGTGTCAATAGTTGAGAAAATAAAAAATTAAGGGGTAGGTCATTGTCGTAACTAGACTTCTTTCAGAAAGAAGCCCGTATTTTAACTGTAACAATTAAATTGCAGTACCTTATATACTCTGAAAAATATAATTTTAGATGTGTATTATGGATCTTTGAAGTGTATGAAAATTTTTGTAACTTTAAAATGCAAATTTCTATATATATAAATACATATCCTTGGGCACAGTGTATTGTTCTGACCCTTATTTGTTGGCAACCAGGCAGACTTCTAAGTTTCCAAGGCAGAAACATTATTGCATGCCTATACAATAGGCATATATTCATATATTTTGAAGGCATTATGCTAATATCTTCTAGGTAGTGGCTAAAGTATGTCCCCTTATCAAAAACAGGCAACATGTATTTCTAGCAGTCCAGAAAAACTGTTTTCTGAAGTCCTATTTTGTGGGAATTTTGTCCTTCAGAATTATTATCTAGGATATGAGTGACTTCTTACAGGCTTTACTGAACAAGGAATAATATAAGGATGAGCTCTAATTCTTTCCCAATTAAGAACTTCTATGGAAAAAACAAGTCTCAAAACCACTTCTTTGCCTTTTTCATCATCAGTAATACCATACAGGCTCCAGGAAGATAACTTATACAGCTTTTTATAGAAGGACATATTTTCCTACAATCTCCTAACTCTTTATGACAGTAACAGGGCCAGTGTACCTGGCATTTCATTGAGGTGGCTATATTGGATTAGATCACTTCTGAAAAGTGAGTAACTGACCCATTCCCCATGTTTGCATATCATATTTAAATCCCAAAGTGCGACTAGGAGAAGACAAGGCTGCAGAGCACCCAGGCAGTGCAGTGGGTGGGTTATCTAGGAGATCAAGGAGACGTGTGAAGCTGCAGAGTACAGGTGCTGCCCACACCAGAAAGCTGAAAGCTGCAGTGAATTGTTCATGGTTATAGATTAATGTGACTTCATATCCTTCCTTTCTCATCAAGTCCAAGATTTTTATCTATGGGGTTTAGTATGAAATAAGTGAAAGAAGCCATGGTTTAACTTTGAATGGCAAGTCAGAATTTTCTTTGGTGATGGGAAGCAATTTGTTTCTGTATTATGGCCACTCATACTACATGCTAACTGATAGGTTCAGGTGTGTGCAGCTAACACAGCACAAGGTGCGCATCGCACTAGCTGGAGATTAGGACTGGGAACACCAGTCACAGGGCAAGTGAGCAGTGACAGTGCTAATGTGGAGGATGGTTCTCCTCTGAGTAGATAAATGAAGTAACAAACTCACCAAAGAAACAGCATTTTACTACAGAGCAGTTGCATAAGCAAAACTATAGCAGGATAGGGGTGCTCTAGAGCCACTGAGGGCCCACTAGGCAGAGAACTTGCAGCAAGGCCAAGGGATTCCCTTGCCCAAAGAATGCATGTTTCGTCTCAGCAGAAGAGACGAATGTTCTCAATAAACAGAGAAACTATTTCCTGAAGTCAAAATTCAGCAGTCATCAAGATATACAACTACAAATATCAGAACTGTTAGATTCAAGTCATAGTTCAAGCCCTTCTCTAAAGTGAAAAGAAATTAATTACAGCCCTACACAAGAGCCAAAAAGAAATCTTTACAAATGTCTGCTTATGTGAAGTGCAGACGTTTCCCTAATCAGCCACAGCGTTCCATGGTTCCAATACCAGAAGGCACATAATTTTTTGCAGCCCTCTGTTACACATACACTATCTACAGGAAAAGTACTAACATCAAAGGGTAAAAATGTTTAGCTGACATCCAGCCGTGATTTTTTTTTAACTCCTGCTAAAATGACTATTATTTCATCCACATTGTGCGTGTTTTTACACTTCCAGAACTGGGAGCCTCATGGAAATCCAACCCTGACTTATGATTGTGTTTGCAGTACCTGAACTCTCCTCCCATCCTTACTACTTCTCCTTCTTCTTTTGAAGGCACCAGCAAAGCACACTGGCATGTGTGTGGTTTCAGTGACATGGAGAACCACTGCATGGGCATGGCTTCTGCCTTTCTGGCTCCTTTTTGCAGTAGTGCTACTCTTCCAGAGCTGGAGGCATTTGTGTGGAAGGAGGGATAGTCCAGTACTTGTTAATTCTCTACATAGTAGGTTATGACTAGTTTATGCTTTAAGATTACTAGGAAAACTTATCAGAGAGCAAATTACAGATTGCTGGCTTGTTAACATTCCCACCGTGTAGTCTCCTGTCTGACAGTGATTCCCTTACACTTGTTTTAACAAGCTGTATAAAAATCTCACCTATGCAAATTGCCCTAGCAGTATACAGCAGTAAATTGTGACTGGAGTGACCCACATGAAATCCAACTCCTCAAAAGCTGTTCTCTGTGCAAGAGCATTCATCTACTCTACTCTGTAAAGGCTATCACTTCCATCTTTCTACCAGTGGATTGTGGCACTCATGAGAGGTGAAGCAAAGTAGAGGTCAGTGATTTGACTCCTTACGCAAGTTAATTGTCTTAATCCATTCCTGGCAGCGTCATTTTCTAAAGCCCATTTATCCCATCCAGGGATAAATTGTAGTAATGTCATAGAAGTAAATTAATTCTATCAAATTTGCTAGATCTCTTGGCAGCTAACAGCTAAGCAAACGAGATGTCTTTCAAAAGCTCATCTTTAGTATTTTTATGTTGTTCTGCCCAAAATAAAGTGTAAACAAAAATAACCTGGTATTAGAGTGAAACATTTAATTTCAAACTTCAGTCTTTTTGAGGGTGTCAATTTTCTTTTTTTTCCCCTAATTTAATAAGACCACTTAAAACTTTTGAAATTGACCTTCCAGAATTTTACATTTAAAAATCTGGAAACAGGAGCATTAGTATACATTTCTGTTCATACCTTGCTTGAGTCAAAGTAAAGACTGAACCTCTGAACTCTACATGGAGTAAGAACACCTTGCCATTGGAGCTCTGGCTACTCCTCTTCTCATTCAGGTATTTGTTCCTTGAGTGACACAATCCTGTCATTGAGATAGAGTCTTGATTTCAAAGCATCAACATTTTTGAAAAAGAAACAAACAAACCATGATGAAATGCTCTCTTTTAGGGTGGCAGATTATCAGTAGTATTGGGGCCTGTATTTGTCCCCTTCCTGACAAATGTCAAGCAAAGTATGCAGCAGAAGGGCTGCATGGGACATGAACAACCCTTGCAAAGAGGAAGAAAATCCTGTTTCAAGTTCATAACTCTTCTTTAATTCGAATGAAGTTACTACTACTTTCAGCATCACAGTGAGCAGACTTACCAAAGTTAAATGCTCTCTCCTCTCTCAAAGCCTATCCTTGTAACAACAGGTATTTTGAGTTGCAGCAAATATTTATATGTATATATATAGTCTTTTTTTCCATTCCTTCATTCTTCATTTGAAGCACATATGATTTAGCAAAAAGGCTGGTCAAAGAAGGGGTAAGACATTACAGGACACTGTCAAATAGTGTAGTAAAATTGCATGATACTGATAGGACATTTTCAGAGTGGGAAGTGTACTCAGAACAGATTTGAGGAAAGAATTGCAGCAAGTCTTTCAGTAAGTACATACGCTTTTTAATACTTACAGCCTTGACAACTTCTGGGGGAACACCAGAGAGAGCTCTTTAATATAGGGGCATTAGCTGAAAAGCAAACATACAGTATAGGGAGGGAAAAAGTCACAAAACTATTTCCCTTTAACAAATACTTGTTTTTCTCTAAAAATATACACCTTTTAATTTGAGGAATGGTGAAATTAAGGAGATGTAGATAGTTTTGTTTTCTCTTGCTGGTTTTCTGTGGCCTCATGACAAATTACTACTACATATTTGCATAAAATATAATGAAGCACATTCAGCAGACAAATAACATTAGAGTGGTGTTTCATAAAAAGATAGACAAAATGTATTTATTAGAAAGCTGTGTTCACTTTCTTTGAGCCTACTTTCTTGCATATACATCTGTACACTGATGCATACCTTGTTATCCATCTATTAAAATTATAACTGGTATGATTGCCTCAACATTGGGGAGATAATGACTTAATTAGACTGTTGGCAATAACAGAGTCATCTTTTTAAATCACGCCAATTAGCATTAGAGTTTCTTCCCTCAGGTCTCCCAGGATCCCTTTTGGCTGCCTTTATTGCTTGAGATAAACAAAACCATTGTTTTTACCTATATCTCTGATAATTTCTTATTTTTTTTTTATTATTATTATTATAGTTGTCATAATGAGCTGGAGGTGTTGATTGCAGCGTGTGCTGGTTTTGGCTGGGACAGGGTTTATTTTCTTCACAGTTGCTTGTATGGGGCTGTGTTTTGGATTTGTGCTGGAAACTGTTGGTAACAAAGGGATGCTTTAGTGTGTTTGCACAAAGTCAAGGCCTGTTCTCTCCTCACCCCACCCATGAGGAGGCTGAGGGTGCATAAGGATTTGGGAGGGGACACAGCCAGGACAGCTGACCTCAAATGACCAAAGGGATATCCCACACCATATGACATCATGTTCAGCATATAAATCTAGGAGAAGAAGAAGGAACAGGGGATGTTTGGAGTGATGGAGTTTGTCTTCCCAAGTCACCATGAGCTGTGATGGAACTCTGCTTTTCTGGACATGGCCGATCACCTGCCTGTCGATGGGACGTGGTGAAAGAATTCATTGTTTTCTTTGCTTGTGCACAGTTTTTGCTTTACCTATTAAACTGTCTTTTTCTCACCCCGTGAGTTTTCTCACTTTGACCCCTCTGATTGTCTCCCGAATCCCACCAGTGAGGGAGTGAGCCAGAAGCTGTCAGGGGCTTAGCTGGAGGCTGGGGTTAAGCCACAACACACTGCCAGCTGCACACAGTATTGGAAAAGAGACTCTTATCCCAGCAGTATACCAAAATACCGAGTTCCTAAGCCTGCAAAGTACTGCTACCCTTCCTCCTGACCTCAATTTACAACAGCATGCTGCCATGCTATTTAATAAAGTGTTCTGGAGTGTGTTAAAACACTACGCTGTACTTTCTTCTTTGATATTAAAAGTTGACAGTAAAAATTATTAATAGTAAAGTTTCTGAGACATTAATTTGATGTATAGTTTGGCTTGATCACTGACCATTTATCCACACATTGCAAGCAGTTCTTTGTGTAACTGGCTTTTTTGCAATAGGAGGCAGAGATTGTTTTCTAAACAACTGGTGCTTCATTCACCCAGCACGGCAAACCAAAGCACCTCAGAAACAGCATATTTGCCGTACGACAACGAACACATCGATGCGCATGTTTTTAACAAAGATGAGGGAGAATTAGAAGATAGATTGATGATTCAGTTAATTGTGGGTTATTAAAGATGGAAAGCAATGTACTGAGACTAGTGTTTTGGAAACCGTGTAACAGCAGTAAATGTCATAGCCATTGAAAATATGTGAGGAATGGATTTCAGGTAAGGATATGAAAGGGCACCATGTCACCCCTATTCCCGCAACCACCTGAGATTAGAATGGATATGTGACTTGCTGATGTCAATTTTACCAGCTAATATGGATATTTCATCAATATAATGCACTCCTTCCATGTCAGCAAATTATTCCCTACTTTTTGTGTTTTCAAAAACCCCCCACTGAGAACAAAGGATCATTTTAAATTTACAGGATCATGATGAGAACTCAGAAGGGATAGGACCTGATCCACTGTTCTATATGCCAAAGTTTACTTAGGCTTATGGTAAACTTACATGAACTTTGACATACATTTAGGTGGAAAGAATAGAAACAGAAACATTAGGTAGTACAGTATTGTTACCATAGGTTATTTAAGCTTCTGCCTTTCTAACTCAAGTGGAATATCCAGAAATGAGAAAGATCCCACTGAAGATAAATCCTGAGAAGGAAAAGTTTCCTATTCTATATAAAAGAAAAACCACAACTCCCCACCCCACTGGTTCTCCTTCTCCATTGTGCTGAAAGCTATTTCCTTTGCAAGTCTCTAGATGGCCAGATCCATGCGATTATGGAAATCTCATGAAGAGCACGATGCCCAGCTATAAAGTTGGTGCTCTAAAAAATAGAACAAAATTAATACATGTATTGATTTTCAAAAGATATATTCTAAGGCATTTCATAAGAATGTCCGTAAAGTCAGAGGTATGACCAGGATATAAATGCAAGCCCCCAGTAGCCAAGAAATAAGAGATTTGAGTTCACATCATTCACCATCGCAATAAATATTGGATTTTGGTTATTTCTTGTATTCTCTTCCTCTAGTAATCTCTTCTCACAGAAACACATACACAATGTCACTGCTAAACCTTTCCTATCAGCTTTATTTGGTACAGCAAAAACTCCAACAGTATAATGTATGAAGCCTCCCCTTAGCCCATGCGTAGTCTGATCTCCAGTTAAATCCCATTAGAGAACAGAAATGCACCCACCAAGCCCAACTGGTTGCAAAGAACAGCTTGCTTGTTGCATGCTGGTTTTCTACAGGAACTCAGTGGTGTCTTGGTAAATCAAAATTTTTTCATCTAACTGCATGATACTAATATTCTCTACCTCACTTTCACTAAGTTTTTTTTAAGATAAAAAATGACAAAGGGAAGCACTAAAAGCTGCTCTACAGATTTTAAGCCTGGTTATTTTAAGCCCCTAAAGCTAACTGAAATTTATTGATCTGTATTGTAAGTGCTGGCTGCTACAGAAAAAAAGTAAGAGAGATTCATGCACCACCACAGAATCCCTATGTGTGGCTTGCACAGCCTTCACATCAGATCCATGAAGGGACTTTTTCAAGTCATCCCTATCCTAACAAAACCCTCTAATCCCCATGTCTGAGGTGGGGGCCAAATACCTTGCATGAAGGGAGTGTGAAGACCAGTGGTTTCTGTTGCCTGTTGTTCCTTCTGCTCCCTGAAAACCTACCAAACAACCAGGAGTTAGGAGGCTGCTCAGGCTGCATATTCCAAATCTTGAGGGCTTCCCATGAAACTCACTATGCCTCCTCCCCATGTGCAGGGGAAGGCAATAGAGATAAACTGGAGAAGGCAGAAGAACACTGTCACCAGACATGTACATGGAAAATGAGGAAGACTAGCGGTGGCAGAAAACCTTGTTCGGGCTGGTACAGCTGTGTCAGAAGAAACATTAAAGAGAATCTGTGCTGAAGATTAATTTTGTCATTAATTGTATTCACCTCCTGTTATCTTGCTCTTCACTGAGGAAAAAAAAATTAAAAATCGTTAAGTCTTGCTGTGAAGCCAACCTCTTCAAGGTCAATGCCCCAACACAGGTTTCTTGCTAGCTGCTGCCAGGGTTTTAAGTTAATTGGACCTGACCCTGAAAGTCTGTTAAGCGTTAAACATGCACGTGTTTTTTGCAGACTAATATCCATATTGTCCTGATGTACTTACAGAATATCTAATGAACAGGATAGGGTATCCAAGCTGGGCAGTCAATATATTGTTGGAGCATGGCATGGACCTTCTGTTGCGGAGCACGCTCTGACTGGGGGAGCTACAGCACCCAAATATCTGCCTTTAGGAAAAAGAAGCTTCCAGCTGGCCATAGCTGTATGGCCATGATCTGGATTGTGCTTGTCCACTGTATTTACAATCCTGTCAGTACTACTGAAACAAATTATACATAAGACATGCTAAAAATTAGAGTATTTAAATTATTTTTCTGTATGCAGGCTTGTCCCACAACAGTTCCACTTAAGTAACCAGACAACAGACAGGAGGTCAGATTTCAGATAGTTACCGTGGTCCATTCACAAGATGACAAATACTAAGATCTATGTTTTTCACATCACTGTTAAGTTGTATGCTTTCAACATGAGTGGAAATCACAAAGTGAATGCAAGTTATAAATATTTCATGTAAGTAAAATCAAAGGAGGCAACTGTGTTGCATTCTATTATTCTCTTTTAGCTCTTCTAAATATACTGTCTTTAGTATAAACAAAATCAGATAATGCTCTCTGCTTTTACTTGGACAACTGAGGATGGATGATAAAGTTCATTAGAGATATTAGAGTCAGCCTATTTTTTCCCTAATATCTTCTTAGATGCAGTGCTTTACAGTCCTTCACTGAAGAACAAACAGATCCTGATATTACATACAGGTAGTCACCACTAAATGAGTTCAAACTCTGGATAAAGTTTTACAAGGTACATGCTACAGCAACTGGCAACACATGCTTGTCCTGGTACAACACTTTTGTTTCTTTAACTTTTCCTTTATTTTACTTTCTGGAGTAAGTTACTGTACTGGCAGTCTCTTTGTACTGCTTTCTGTAGCAACCTGCACTGGCAGAATTTTCTCATGAGATTGACAGGCTGCAGTTTTTGCACTGCGAACTGCACATTAAAATGGGGGCGCTCGGTCTTTTTCTTTGTCTTCCTGTCTATGAAAAGACCTTGAAAAAGAGCCTGGATCTAGTTATTCATCCTCAGACAGCCGACTTTTAAAGATAGCTTGCCTATGCAGGCAGGAGGTGAAATAATCTTTTAAATACAAAGGGCAGCATCCTCACCTGCTGAAACTTCACAGAGTGTCACGGTAGTTTCTTCTCAGTTCCCTATTGACACAGGGCAAGTCAGGCTGAGAAACAGAGAGCACAACCTTGACTCCAGGGGCTCCCTGGATTTCCCTTATTATGGATTAGCTCTGCCTTAAGCTTAAAGAGTTAAGAAAATAATCAAGAATTAATGCAAAAAAGTTCCATGAATTAAAGGAAGAAAAAGTATTAGGCATGTTTTGCAATATTTTAGTGTGTGCATTTACCCACAGAGGCCATCATGGACTCCATTAAATAAATAAGCTTATGTACACTGTGTGCCAATTAATGCATTAATCTGCAGAAAGGATATGGTATTTAGGTTGCTGTCTCTAGGCTTCTAGGGTTTGGATGATGCAAGCTAATGATAAATTTATATGCAATGTAAACTCATCTACACTCATTATAAAAATGTTATGCATAACTTCTTGAAACTTCACAGACAAAACATATTTTACAATTATTATGGAAGCAATCCATGAATTACAATTTGATTCTCATTTTCTAATCCTTTTTAGATCAACTTGAAAATATGCACTACAGGTGCCCAGAATAGTTTCTGAGCCATCCTCTAGTTTCAGCTTTCATAACAATTATTTGTTTTTATTAGGAAGCATTTTAGTTATAATTAAATCACATGCTTATTTAATGCAGGAGAGGTTCTACAATAAGGCAAAGAAGTTCTAGTGTTATGGTATTATATAACAATAAATAGAATGTAGTCTTTATTAATCCTATTTTAAATATTCAGTTCCTACAAACAATATTATGCTAATAATACATGTATGTAATTGTCACAGGCATGCAACTTCTAGTAGTAAACAGCACAAAACCATTGATATCTAGGGAAATTCAGGAGGTCTCTAGTCCAATTACCTACTCAAAGTAAGGTCAGCCATGAGGTCAGGAAAGGTTCTTGGCTCTGGGCTTTATCCAGTCTGGTTTTGAAAATCTCCACAGATAGAGATGCCAACAAGATTTATGTAATTTTGTTTAAATTAGATCAAAGAAGAATTACGGAAATTAATTTTTTGGCAATTCAATGCACCTTGATATACATTTGAATTTGCAGGAGATGATTGGAAAAGCAGAAAACAAACATTCTCTCATCTGAAATGTGCCACAGTAGTATCTCTTTATGACAGGAGTGAACAGTGCTATACAGGAGCCTTTGTTCAAATCTCGCCCTATAAGTTATTACATCTCAAAATATTATGCCTTTTGGAGACAATCATCAGGCCTCTCTGCACCTGAACTTCTTCCATCAATACTGCAGAATTTATCTCATTATCATGCAGGGGTGTTGGGACTTATACTTCATTAGCATCTTCAAGGCATTTTGTCACCTTCAGGAGGAAAGCACTGGTACTGGCAACAGCAGCAGCACCATCTCAATAGACAAATGAGGTCACCCTATAAGGGAAGATTAATGGCACAGTTTTACTTTTGCAAATGATAGTAAATATACCTTACTGAAAGTTGGCAGACAGACCCTGCACTCCAGGTAACAATGGCCTCAAAAGATGATATAGAAGACAAAATATTAAACAGCAGAAATAATTTTAGAAGTTAGAAGAAAAGCTGAAACTGGAAACACTGATCCCACTTCCAACCTAGTGCAAGAAAGACATGGAGTGGCATCTGCAGAGCGTCTGTTCCAGCGAGGAATTTCTGTTACTCCTAACACAGATCTGCCCACATTCAGTCTAAAATAAAGGGTTCTGAAAAATTAATTTTTTTGCACATTTGGTAGATGCTTAGATCCTTGACTCCTAAATTCTCAGGTGATTTAATCTAGATGGGCATGGCACAACGCAGAGTTCCTCAGGAATTCTTCAACTTTAACTTACAGCTAAAGTTTGGGATTGGTGTGGGTAGGTGGGGATGACTTTGGATGTCTCCTCTGCATAATGCTCTCCAGCAGGCAGTAGCAAGTTGGTTAAGGTTGGTCTCTTTACATGGTACAACAATCATTAAATGTGCAAGCACACCGTATTTCATGCACTCCTTGTGCCAAAAAGGACAAGCTATGAGAGTGAAAGGGTCCCATGGAGAAATGCCATGCTGTATTATGATCTGCACTGCAGATATCCATTGCTCTTTATTCTGAGGGTTCAGGAACTAAAAGGCAATCCTCCTATCTGCATACAGTGCTACCAAGTCAGGCTTCCAGAGACATCACTTCACGGCCCCACATGCCAGAAATGCTTTACATTTCTGATAATACAAGACTCAGCTTCAGGAAGAATTTACTCCAGACCTGGGAAATATGAAATTAAATTCTCATAGAATACGCAGGGAAGAGGATCCAGGTCTGCTACTTTCCATCACACATCCTAACTGCTAGATTTTCGAACTTAATGATCTTAAAGATTTTTTCCAACCTAAACACTCCTATGATTCTATGAGAAAAGACATTAGACGCCTCCTCTGACAAAATGGCTTTTTCAAAGAAGAGTGAGGCAGCCATTTTGAAAGGCATAGATTATGTCAAATCAAATGATTTCAAGCCTGTGATCTTTGGAAGATGTCTATAGTCAGTTTGCAGGCACTTCAAAGAAAATGGGATCCTATGTGTTGTTTTAATGCCACCTTGGTTAAGAGTTAATAATTATCATCTAACTATGACTTTCTAAAAAAACTCGGGACAAACAAAAATTGCATTTCACAAAACTGAGGAAAGTTAACTTAGATTCTCAGTCTGCCTGCACTTGAACAAGAAAATATGAATTTCTAAGAAATAGCTAAATCAAACATTATACGTAAAGGGACAAAATATTCCTTTTTTGTTAATTTCAGTCTCATGTTGAAGTTTTCTTTTGCTTATTGAAGATATGTTTTCTGGATAGACAGTAGACCTATTCACAAAGACTCAGAAAGAAAATAAAAATCCCTGATATTCTGTTACAGTGTTTGATACCAGTATTTTTGCTTTACCATGATATGCAAACCTTGTGGGTCCTGTGGGATTTGCAATATGTGAATGTGGTGCCTCCACTGATAACCAGTTATCTTGATTCTTTCCTCTAGTTTTCCAATACCACAGTCATAGACAGGTAATAACCCTGCTTTCAATGCCCTGGAATATCCTGAGTGGGAAGGGACCCTTAAGGATCACTGAAGTTCAACTCCTGACTTTTCCCTCTTTAAAAGCTACTCATGAGGGATCATTTTTCCATAGGAAAGTGAGCCTGTATGTCAGCTGTGTTTTTCTGTCCAATATTTAACCCCAAATACAGCATGAGAAGGAAACACACAATAAAGGGCATATAATGAGAAAAAATATACTTGAGCCTTTCCATTGCCCCGTTTTAGGCACCAAGTTGAGGAAAAAGTGTGAGCAAGAATTGAGAAGAGGATGTAAGGAGTAAGAGAAGGGAGATGAGGAAAGCCAGTAGTATCTTCACAGACAAAGGTGTTGCTACAGAAAACACTTCCTACAAAGTGCTATCTTCACGTTTCCCTGTTTCAGCCAAAACCACATTTATTTTTCCCAGACTTGAAACCATGTGCCAAAACCAATGCATTCCACAGCAATAGTGAGTAAGAAAAATATAGGAACACTTCAAAGATGGAAAAAAAAAGAATTAACAAACCAGGAATTTCCAGTATATTCCCCCTAAAGAAATTAGAAAAATAAGAGAAGTGAAATAGAAATGTTCAGGTATGAAATGCTTTGTTAAAACATTGTTTCAATTTTAACTCATTTACCCTTCTTGAAAAATTCCAGCCTAAATGACTTAGAATTTCAAAATGAAGTTATTTTATTTTATACCCGACAAGACTTTCTAGTGAAAACTGGCACCACTGTGAAGTAAATATGCAAATATTCTAAAGCTGTACTTGAGACATGGCAATTGGCATTAAACTGCTGATAAGTTAACATTATGTATAACTAAATGCAGTTGTTTCCATCATACAGCTGATTGCTATTCCCCCTATTGGAAACAGGAAATGACTTCATGGAATCAATCCATGACTGCTGACAACTTAATGGAGATGACTGTAATGTAATTCTGTCTCTACACAGCACAACTGTTCCCTGAAGTATATTTTCTATTGATATCTTGTAAAAATGCCTTCCATCCTGTACCTTTCTGGATCTGCAAAGCGTGCTTTTTCACCTGACAGCTTCATGATGAAGTTGTATGGTGTCTGACATGGTATTTCTTAATGTTTACGAGGCGACACGGGCAAACAGCGAAATGAAACCTAATCTTTTAATGAATGTCTCTTGCTAGCATGGCACTATCTCCAACAGTAGTACTCGCTGTTTTCATTTCTTGTAGCTTCATTTATTACAGGTTCTTCATTATCTCAGTACTTCATATGTAATCTACTTAGAAATGAATACATATTTGACCAAAGGATAAAAATATGAAGCACCCAATAAAAAGTCAGACTCTAGAGAATATTACATTACCTGTGTAAAAATACTAGGTTGCAACAGTAGTTGAATAGGGAGTCTCATTTAGTAGTTTTAGATATAGACATATATATTCAAGTACATACACATATACATATACATATACATGGGAAACAAAATATAACCAGGTAGGAAAGAGAAAACTGCTTCAACACTGTACTTTCAAAAGAAGCAAACACAGAAGCTCCTGAAGATGTCTCCTGAAAATCTATCAACCCAATCTGCTTGGATTCACTTAGGAAAAGTCGCCTATGTCCATGAATAGTACTTTCATGAACTATAAACAGCACAGGAAAAAGGTCAAGGAGCAAGTTTCCAAGATATTCAGGATAAATTTCAAATCATCACAGAACACTTACAAGAGATACCAGTTTCTGCTTTGCTAGAAGTAAGAATAATCATAAAAAGATTCCTTTTATTTTACTCTAAGATCAAAGCAAATGTACTGTGAAAAGGGACTTCAGTACAGTATTATTTTAAAGGACATTTGCCTTTTCAATCTTCATTTTACAGGCCGTTTAATATTTTTTTAAATGAAAACTGACCCTAGGAAAAAAAACCCAAAACCAACATGTCCTAAACTAAATTAAGATGGATGTAACATAGCATAAAACCCTGTTCCTGTTCTCTCAAGTTACCATGGAAATAATACATAAAGCACATATTAATCCCATGGGCAATTGCTGAAGAACATCTTTTGAGCACTTCTAAAAGCATTTAAAGAGACTGAAAATATAAACTTCTTTTTGAAAATGAGCTATAAGTGAAACAAAGAGTGATGGGATGATAATTACTTAATTGATTGAATGGGTTATCTATCTGTCAAGAATTCCTACAAGCCATCACGATTGCTGTGTAGAACCAAATGGTACAGTATCAAATTTAGAAGAAGGAGGTAATCACTTCTTTACCCTCTGAACTTCTTCCTAGCAGTTCTGATTCAATAAAACACTTAAGGCATTTTTTAACATTAAGATCCAAACACTTTCAAAGGAAAGCTTCCAATTTGGAATGCATTTTGCCTCTATCCTACGTGTAATTCCATAGAGTCATTCTTAACTTCATCCCTGACTTAAGTGTTTTGTAGAACTGTAGCTATGGTGGATAAAAAGAAGAAGCTGATCTGGATAGTACAATCAGGTTTCATGCCAGGCAAATGAGAGCATTTCAGTATTTATGTATTTATACATATGTATTTACATTTTACTTAAGAGGCAATATATATCCAGGTGGTGATGAAAGACAACATGTGAACCATTATCCAACAGCACTTGGCCATCTGTGCGAAGCTATGGTTTTCTTTAGCTAATTTTATGCTCGTTACTTGTAGTGATAGATGACAAGAATTAAGTTTTCTGAAATTCTGTTATGTATGGATAAAATTAAAGAACAATAAACAATAAGTGGGTTAGCTATGGCCTAAATGACAACCATATGGATAATAAGATTTAGCATATGATAAGGAAAATTTTCAGTGGGGTGAAACGTAGTCTGATGTCTATTAACAAGGTATATTTTTTTTACTCTCTAATTTCCAAAACAAGATAAGGAAGCTTAAATGAGATTCACTCACAGTGTGGGCTGGTCTCCAACTGCTAAGCTCTGTGGGGCATACGCAGGTCTAAAGTATCTTCTAATTACCTTTGTTCTATTCTAGTTTTGGTGGTTTTTTTGCTATAACTTCCTACCCATGGTTGTAAGTAACTTAATGAAGTTTAGTAAATGATATACCAAGCATATTTCCTGGCTTGAAGGCATGATATGTATTTTTTATTTGCTCCTGACCTGTTTCTGAACTGTTTGCCTGAAATGGGACCAACGATTCAAGGAACCACAAAGTTCTGCCACGTTAACTGATACTGATCTAATTATAAATTAGCTTTAACTGTTTTCTGACTGAGGAATTTCTATGAGCTGGAAAGTACCAGGTTTTCATAATTTTTGAAAAATATGCAGTATCTTAGAAAAATATTTGTATTAAGAATCAAGTTTTTTTCCATTCAGTGAAATGTATATGAGACCTCAGAACTCAAACAGCTGGAGTTAGACCATGACAATGGTAAAAGAAATGCAGGAAAGCACGTAAAGGAAAAGCATGCTCTCGTGCCTAATTGCTTAATTCTATGCCTAATGGATATCATCTTCAATTCTATGGCTAACGGATATCATCTTCATCTAATTCTAGTCATTAATGACTAGAACTTTATTTTATTACCAAGCATGGCAGACAACTCTCATGAAAAGATACAATTTATTTATTAATTTGTATTATTGTTACATAGTATTTACTATTATTTGCTGCTTATTACATTTGAAAATGTCTTGAGTAGTATGAACCAAGTTAAGTATGCAAAGACTAACTAAGAAGTATGATTAAAGGTACATTCAGAGAAGTTCTCTAGTCAAAGTGGGATGATCAATGTGCATTTTTCCTCTTAAAGACCAATGCCAAAAGAATGTGGAGCTGAGGAAAACTTTGACTTACACTTATTTAAGAGGTATGGTCTAATAATGTTAAATTCTGATTGAATTATAGAATAAATATGAACTAGAAGAAATTTCTTAAAAGCCACGAGCAACGTAGTAGAAGAGTTTTATATCCTGAGAAATTTCAGTAAGAAAGTGCAGTTTCAGAAAACTCTGTAATAACAATTCCAATTGCCTCAAAGTTTCCAGAAGTGTGAAAGCAACAAAGGAAGACCTCCAGTGAGTTCAGCGAGGCACACAGAAATTCATGCTATTTTATCTTCCTCTTTTAAATTGTGTTTCAAAGTCAGAAGTTAAATACTATGGTATTTGTTGTATAGTGAAGTTGTTTTCACTGATTTTAGCACACAAGGCCATCTGAACGTACAAGGCGATATGTTTCCAAATAAAGCCATGTTGCAGCCATACTTCTCAGGTTTCTGAAACTCAAAATGAGCTTAGGAATCCTTGGAATTGGATCTTGCTTTCCACTAAATTCCAAGAACTGGTTTGAGGCCTTGCCATAGCAAATCCCTTGATTCCGAAAAGGCATTGGTGGATGCCTTTTAGGAAGGGCCAGTCAGAGGGTGACACACTAAACCTTTTTGTCAGAGCATCACCTGTGCATTGGCTCACGTGAGGAAAGCTATTTAATGTCCATTCTTTTTTTTTTTTTAGGGAATTTTTATTATGAAGATAAGCAATATGAGGATCTACCATCAATACCTTCCAGAGAAAACTAGAATTTCATTTCCTATTGCTTGGAAGAAATTCTGTTTTCCAGTTGTGAAGATATAACATTTGTTGTCTTTCTAGTCAGACTGTGTTTGCCATATGGTGTAAATAGGATTAAGGAAACTGGAAAGATCACCTTGCTATTTTGATGTTATGATTAATGTTATTGGACCCATGGGGAAAAACACTTATATGAATAATATTAAGTAGTTTAAAGCTGATTATCTGTCTGATTACAAAAGGGAATGAAACATTGCAGAGTAATTTAACTTAAAAGATAACTGTAAATAAAAACTGTATGAACAATATTTTTTTTTCAGAAAAATAAACAGGTGTGTTTTCTTGAATCCGAGCTGTCTTAGCAAACACGAGCTAATTTTTATCCTGCTACTTCCAGTCACATAAAGACCATCTGTTCATTCTTTTAAATTCCAATTAGTGCTATTGACTGATCTTCTACAAATGTTTCTTCTAAGCTTTGCCTGCATGAGTGTTCTCCTTTGATAGAATAAACCTGGAGGAAATACGGCTACCTCCTTGAAGAAGCTAACTGCTCTTCCCACTCAGGTGTCCTTTCCAGCATCCCAAGGCATATAATATTAAGATATTGTTCTGAAACTTGTGTACTCCTTCTGCATATATATTGTAGCTCTTCTTAAACATTCTTAAAAGGTGCATCAATAAAATGGATGGTTCTTTCAGTGCACAGCTAAGCACATAGATAAATAATTTACAAACTTAAGGAGTTGTATACTTCTTCAGGGAAGAAGAAACTGTACTTTCAGTTTAAAGCCTTCTTCCACAAGCCCATGCCCCCCTTCTTATGGAACTGAAATAAATAAAAAAAAAACACCCAGGAAAAGATCATGTTAACATGAAAAGAATTCCTCACATACTGTGAGGAATGTGCTAAGGAAAGATACAGGGGAAAATCAGCCTCAGAATTATTGCCTTTCTTTGAAAGCACATGTCCAGAACTGGTTAGCTTGGTCCACAGTTTAGGAAAACTAAGGCTGCTCATTGGTAAAAAGATTTCATAAATGAATGAAAATATCATGTACATTGATGAGAAGTATCTATTTTGTTCATGGTAGATGATGACCTGACATCATCTGCTTGTTCTAAAAATATCTCTCCACTGTAATAAAGCAACATCTTCGTAAACAAAGAAGCCTCTGTCACTAAAGCAAATCCATCAAGAATAAAGAAGTGGTAGCTCATGTCTACAAAATTTGTGTTGCTGTGTTACACTGGAGTGATAATATACATTACTGATACATAATCCTGATGTACAACAGTTACAGAGCTTGAAAACAAAAACTTGTGCAACTCCTCAGCTGCCTTCTGGCAACAGGTGCACAGTAGGAAGACAATTTATTTTGATGACCGGAGACTGACATTATTCTGCAGCTTTGACAATTTAAAAATCACCTCTTTTTTACGAAAAAGACCAACTTGTCCAAAAAAACCAATCAGCCGTGATAACTGCTGAATCCCCTCATGTAGTTTTTTGCAAACTACTGTTCAATCTATATCCAGTCCTTAAAAAATTGAAGATTTGGTTGCTCTTTAGCAATTTATGCTGTCATTTCTCCAGGCTAGAAGGACGTCTTGCTTCATTAGACATTAGAAATTTACCACATAATTCTCTTTAGCCAAGAACATTTTAAAGAAAGATTTATCACTAAAAGAATGCTATTTAAGAATTGAGGTTATCAATATTTGTTAGAGTGTAGTTATGTTTTCCATAATAAGGCACAAAATAACACGATATTAAAAGTTTTAGAACTTGTCTTTTACCTGCTGCAGTGGTTTTGCTCTGGATTTATATACCACCACTGACATAGGACATGTATTAGAAAAGCTTTTACTTTTTGCACCAGATTCAGTATTGAAATCCTTCCAGTTTTAAACGGATGCATTATTTAAATTTCATAATTAATTCATTTTTCAGTATTTATTTAGACTAAGAAAAGAATACAGGATATTTTAATTACTAAGTCAAATACTTATAAGTAAAAAGATACATAATATACAAAAGTGAAGTATAATGAGAAAAACAGTAAAAAATATTATATGTATGTAAGGATACAAATTAACTAAAGCAGATGATTTTATACAATTTTGGTTAAAGGATATTTGCTATATAAACCCCTTTTTAAAATAATTTTTCAAAAGACCCTTGTACTTTCAAGTGCTAGATCCAATTGTTAATCATCCCTGTGTGAGCCATTCTAACCCAGTGTCCCTTCAGACTGCAAAACTGTTCAAACTATGTTTGTTAAAAATGAGGTGGACATTAGCATATCTCTCAGGAGCACTGCTTAACCTTAATAACTAAGCTGTTTGTTGAACCTGAGAACACACCATAGGGGTTTATCTGTACATTTGTTCCAATAAGATAAGATTCAACACCTGTGATAGTGCAATTGGAAATTTGTTTTTTGAATTTCCCTTTCTCAAGCAAGGGCAAACTCTCTTCTGCACAAACACAGAAATACAGCAGTTACCAGCAGACTCTCAGTAAATAATGTACCTTCTAAAGGAACACTTCTGAAACAGCACAGTCCTCCCAACAGGAGAAATCCAGCTAGCTATTGTAAAGGACTGAGTAAAAGCCCTTAGGAATCCCACCTCCAAACAAAACAAAAACACACAAAAACATATAGCAAGAGAACTGCAGCACCTGAGTGGGACTGACCTCAACGAAACCCAGCTAATAGCCTCCCCTGCAGCAGAATTCAGATAATCCAAATTAGACTTTTACAGTACAATAGGATTAATTCCACTGAGTGCCAAGAGACAATAGCTACAGTGCTGAATGAAACAAGGTCACATACTGTATAAACCCATCTACTGTTTGTTATCCTGCTGCTGGTCCTCTTACATTAGAGGTGTGGGGGTTTTTTATTTCAAACCGTATGATATAGCACTGATGTTCCACCAGCTAGAGTGACATTTTTATAGCAAAGAATGAAACTGAGGACTGTCTGGTGGAAGGTGGCTTGTCCCATGTCAGGTAGGTTGGAACTAGGTGATCTTAATTGTCCCTTGTAACCCAACCATTCTATGATTCTATGATTTGTTTTCCTAGTGCCAGAAGGCAGCATGAGGACAGGTGGGACATTACTGGTGTTGCTGTGGGACTCATGAACTGTGTAGGCTATGGAAAGCCAGGACTGGTGCAGTTGTTCTCACACCATGCATTGGGAACTGCCCCCCAGGCATTCTCCACAAACAACTCTGGGGCACTGTCTTGCAAAGAAAGGACGAGGTAGCACGGGCCCAAACCATTAATGGCTACCAGGAACGTGTAGTAAGGATGAGCAGCACTCCAGTTCTCACACCTACCCTAAGGCCGTGCTTTATACACTAGACATAGTTACTAGTCAAAAGTAGATACTTGGGTAAATCTGGTGGCTCAGTGAAACACAGAAGCAGGAAGTTACAACCTCTCTAAGAAGGAAGTCAATATGGGATACTTGAAGAAAAAGAGTGAAATAAAAAGACACAGATACTTAGGAAAACATATGCAAAGCCAATAAATCAACTCCCAACATTAATCAGACTCTCCAAATCAATTTATGTCTTCTGAGTCTCACATGTGCAATACATAACAAAGAGGGCTGCAACTAAGTCATTTACTTGAAAATGACACAAGGCCCACATGTGCACCATCACTAGCATTTGTAATGTTTAGAAATGCAGACAATTGTCTGGATGAGACCTCGTTATTTATTTATACCTACTGGGTCTGTCCTATCCTCAGCTGTTTGAAGACACTAGTTAAGACTGATATCAATGTTTTCTTGTTCTACACCCTGAAAAATTTTGAAACTATTAAGAGATTATAGGCTATTGCCCTTTTTTGATTAAAAGGAAGTCCTAGTAGATGGAATACTCTTTTGTCACAGCGGGTGTTCTGGTGGGTGCCACAACCTTCCGAAAGCGCCTCAGGCAGAAAGCCGCTCGGCAGGGCCACTGCACTCACACACACACCGGACAGCTTCTTCGACAAATCGACGGCAAAGCGACGGGAAGGGTCCCCGTACAGGGCTCCACAGGAGAGGTTTATTCAGCCACGCACGTGAAGGATTCCAGTGACGAAGACACAGAACAGTGGGGGGTCTAGGATTATATACAGGGCGGAGAGAGCATCAGGGACCAATGATCTGAGGGCAAGAGGGAGGTACCCAGGCGGGGCTAGGGTACGGGAGCCAATGGGGAAACTCTGAGGGAGTGGCAAAGGAACAAGGGCCAATGGGAGAGCAGGGAAGGGAGAAGTTTCTGGATCAGGGATGTATAGGGTAGAAGGGGGCAGGGAGGCCAACTGGGGAAGCAGAACTGGGGTACATTAACATAATGAAACAAAGCATCCTGGGAGAGGCCTTTTCTGTCTCTGTAACTAAGGAGGGTCTCTTAGGGTTCTCCCCTCAGGGGACCCTTGTGGCTCCTTTGTCAACAGGCCCGCTGGCCTCCACACTTTTTTTTTTTTTTTTAATAATTTGGTTTCATTTGATTTTTTTCTGGTTCAAATAGTAATGAGAATCTTGCAGTTGGAACACAACTGATTGCACATTTTCAAATATGAAGAAACAAGACAAAATCCAAAATGCACAAATAAATAAAGAATTATGGGTTATTTTTATTTTCAGTTTTAAGCATTGCTGACTGTTTTCTTAACAGTACTTTTCTCAATTGCCATCACAGACCTGCACACAGCAGTCTTACAGTCCCCTTTGCATTTAAATCCCAATAAAAATTATAAAGAGCAAATTATCAAGACAAGAGCAGGTTAAAAACTTGGTGGTTTTCTTGTTTGTTTGTGCATTTCACTGTAGCAGTTTGAGCATGTCTCTCACCCCTTCTCTTTTTGACAGGAGTTTTTGAAGAGATCAACTACATGGAGATTACAGAAGCATCAGTATTTCCTGTTAAAAAAACCCAAAGAGACACCTAGCAGAATTCACGTGCTCATATGTGTATGCCGATGTACACACATCTCTCTGCCAGTCTGTCTCTGTCATCTATCCAACCCCAGACTTGCTCAACTCTCCCCAGTCATGCCTGAAATTTTGTTTTTATTTATTAGTTTTATAGTGCTGGTACCATACTGGGTAGATCAGTTTCTAGAAGACTTTGTAGTGGCACTTCAGAAACCTGAAATACTCTCTACTAAATGTTAACAATGCCCTTTTATGACATCCTCATACTTGAAGTCTTGATTGCTATTTTCAAAACAATGCACAGTTAAATTCAATTCAAGTTTGAAATGACAAAGGAGAAATGGATCCAGAAGCCTCCCAAATGCCACTCTGTACTGAAGCAGCAGCAAAGGGGTAAGCCATCTGATGAGCACAGTCAAAGGCAGTGTGTGTGATACCAGCTCCATAAAACGTCACAGTCTGAACATGCTGTCTCAGTAAGTACAGCTTTCACCTTTCAAAAATTTGTTTATCTAGTAACTTTCAAAGCTGGTCTAAGAAAAAAAACCAATCTTCTCTTTAACTGAGGATTACTTGTCCCATCATACATAACAAAAATTTTTCATGGCTCTCAGGACAGCTGCTATTTGAGAGTAATATTTGCAGGTATAAAAATTAAAGAAAATCAAAGGACCCTCCAGAATTCATGAGGTAGTAACATCTCTTTTGTAGGATTGCCTAATCAAACATGAAGCATTTGCCAAGCATCAGGACGGGAAAGGGAAATGGAACAAGTTTTGTCAAGGAAAAGAAGAACTGTTCTTCAATCATGAAATGGTGTCTGATGGCACAACATGGTTTGGAACAGAGTTTAGTGCTACCCCCTTGAAAGCCACATCAGAGAGTTTTACACCTTTTGGAAAGTTGGTTCATTTTCATGCATTTTCCTGGCTTCAGAACTTAAAAAAAGCAAAATAAATTTAGTCCATTTATGTGTATAATGCCATAAACAAGTGTGGCATGGACAGCAGTCCCAGGTCTAATTATGGTTCACATATCCTATTTGGGAAAAACTTCACTGTGTAGTTGACTGTAAAGCAGAGGTGTACAAGTTTCCCTAAACCAGAGAGGAATTTACTGGCCTGCTTTCACTTAAGTTACTTCTAATTGAACTTCAGAGTCAGCTTTCAGAGTCAGCTTTACTTTAAGCACCTTTGCATTTGCTTTCTTCAGTGGAAATATCTTTCTAAATCAGGATATTTATAAATACTGTGTTTCAAGCTCATCTGTTAAATGGTCATTTTAATTTAAACTTCTGACTTCTAAAAATGTGTCCTTTCCACAAAGTCATTCCAGGTAGTTAATAAACATATTCAATGAGTTAAGCTGTGTGTAAAAGAAGAGTTTATGACTTTACCATCTATTCCATTAATCCCCAATTATTCAAAGTTTTCTAAGTCTGAGCGAGAGAAACATTTATGTCTCTGGGAAATAATGATTTCTGTCCTTTCAAGTACACTCACTACATTCAGGAGGTTACAAAACTGTATTAAAGAACCTGTGCTTAAAAATGAGTAATTTCCCTGGATTACATTTTCATTACAGACTGTTCAGAAACTCTTACACCTTAAGCCTAGCAGCAAACTGCTGCATGCTTTTGAATACATTTCCACAGACAAAAATACCTCAGCCTCAGCTATTAGAATATTAACAGCATAAGATTAACATTTTAAATATAAATTTTAATAATTAGGCTTTTTTCTTAAACTTGCCCTTTTTTATGAAAATAGTTCCCAAATCCACCAATAGCTACAGCATAAAGAAAAATAATTGTGTAATGAGTATAAAAAGAACTTTAATTGTATTGTAGTGTGCATACAGATGACTGACCCAGTAAATTAAAAAAAAAAAAAAAGATTGTTAGATGGAATATCTAAAGGAGTCTTCTCCCAGAGTTGTATTTTCAGAGATAACAAAGAAGGCAAACAAAAGGCTCCTTTCTGGTAAAAATTTCCAATGTATCTACATCTGGTCTATAGCCTTGCAGTCCATTCTTGCACACAAAAATGATTTCTTCAAGTGTTTTCTCTGGTGGTGAAAATGCAGGCTGAGGCCCTGTGAGACCCAGCTGCAAGGTGGATGCAGGGTGCCCTGGCAGGGGGCTCCGTGCCTGTGCAAGGTGTGTGTCACGGAGGAGCAAAGGGGGCAAATGCCACCTTTTAAAGCAAAGATGAGGGTGTACAGTCCTGAGGCTACCAGGGCAAGCCGAATCCCAGGCCTTCCACTCCAAGGTGTTTAATAGAAAAATAAACCTATGCTTCCATATAAATAATAAATGATGGAGAGGATATTTGTTCATGAATACACTCTCATACATAGTCCGTAGTGATTCACAGTGAAGACAACAGGAAGAATGAGTGCATCATGGCAACAGTTTTCATGTTTATGTGTAAAACAAATGGGAGAAAATAAATTACAACACCACATGATGAAGGTATTTATAGCTATAAATATTTTTGGGTTCATAGACAGAATAAACCTTATTTTAAAATAACTTGTAACTCAATTTTTTAAAAACAAGGGTTTTTTTTCATTTACCAGTCACATAGAGACCAGCAAAATCTTCCTAAAATGGAAATAAGAAAGCAATTCAACTCAGGCATGACTGAAGTAGGCAGCAAAGAGCAAAGGTGGGGATTCAGCTATTTACCTTTCTTTATATTTCTGATTATTGTTAAAGCCCCTGTGAAAAAATAAAAATAAATCAATGAGTATAAACTGATATACAGATTTATGCAAATGTCTCTTTTATTATTTTACATATTTATTACACTGTGTCCTTGTACATACTTAAGGTTTCCTCTTACAATTAAAAAAAATACAAGGACTATTCAAAGAACCAGCAACCACGATTTGGGTTCGGGTTTGGTATTTTGGCTTTTTTTTTTTTTTTTTTTTTGAGAGTTATTGAAATAAGGATGGAAAATATGGCAACACTCCACATCTACTTATGGTGGGCCCAAGCATTCTTCCTTTGTTGACATTGGAAGAAAGAAAGAAAGAGAAGGGGAAAATAATATGTAAATGCACAGACATAAAAACTGGAACTATGAAGCAGGAAATTTTATCAAATTCCCACTCATATATAATATTTTCAGTTCACACACAATTTCAGTGAATAAAGGTGATCTACTGTTAAAGCATTCTCATTTAAAATAAAGAATTTATTGAATAAATTTAACTTCTTTTTCACTTTGCATTTATCTGCAAATAAAGTTCATAGTTTTAGCTGACATAAGTATATGTGTGGATATTTATGGAAAAAAATATCTCTGCCTATTAGATTATGACCTTTATTCTGTGGCATGCAACAAAAGTCTTCTCTTCTTTCTACTTGTGTGATGATGAACACCACAAGACATTGCTGCAGTTCCCAGGCTGATAAGCAAAAGAGAGAGAGAGAAGAATTTGGGTAAACCACTGCGGGTGTGAAGGTTTCTGCAAGCATATACACACATTTTTTGCAGTTTTAAATTCAATTTTCCTGGGACAACTTGAAAGAAAATGCATCTATATGGTTTATAGGTTGACAGAATCTTTATTTTTGCTTCTACCAAATGTTACTATTTTTTAAGCTTGTGACTTCTAAAGTATAGGACAGATCATAGTATCTTATCCACAGTTTCTGACATTTTCTGTATTCCTGTATTCTACCTGTCTTTATCACTTCTCCCTTTCCCTTTGCAGTTTTAATCCTCTCATTTCTATGTTTCAAGAGAGTAGCCCTTTTTTTTTTTTTAAATTTTTAATTTTAGTAGCTTTATCAGCTCTATCCCATTCCATTATTCTCTCTGATTTCTTCAGCAGAAGTTATTAGGTCTTTTTGGTCTCCTCTTTTTCCTGAATCTAAGCAATTAAGTTTGAACCAGTTAAACACCTCACATATTCTTTAAGTAGATTCCCCAGCATTTCTCAGCAGTGAACTTATCTGAAACCATGATCCCATTTTCTTAATCTCTCTAGCTTTCTTTGAGGTTCTACCCATTTCTTTTTTCCTAAATAGCCTGAATAATTCTGTTTCACCTTCAAGTATGGAAGTCTTTCTTCAGAATTACTAGTCAGACATCACTGAGGTTATTTCTGAGTTTTGTGCTTGACATCCTACTGCTAACAGCCACTTGTGAAGGATCTCACTGGTGTCTCTTTCAAAGTGAAAATGGATTATGCCATCAAGTTTCTCCTCATCCACCACTTTAATCTATTACATGTTTATGAACAAGCAATGTGAGAATGTTTGGTTTTGTTTTTCTCCAGCACTACACATAGCACTCTACAGTATAATGCTTAATACGTTTCGCAATTTCACTCTCCAGTAACACTTCAACTGTTTGAATAGTGCTTAAGATTCACTAATCTGTTACCAGAAAAAAAATTACAAGTTTCATATATAATATTAAAGAAATCTTTTTTACTATAGAAAACATGTACATACATGTAAAATAGAAAAAAAGAATATACTGTGTTATAGTTAGTCAGCTCAGGAAGTTGTTTATTTTGTGAGCTCATGCTTTGTCTAGTGAAATTTCAAGATAAATAAGTCAGGGCACTAAGCTATGCATAAGCACATATGCAGTAACGTCAAGTTATGAAGCAAAAGAATGACACCTGAAAATAATATCACCTCAACACTCAGAACAAGGCAGCCACTGTCCTACAGATGTTCTAAGGAAGGTCTATGCAGCCTTCCCCTCATTGTTTGCCTTCTAATCAAAATTTTTTTCTATACAATGTTTTTTAATTGTTCATACAGAATTTTAAAGCAGTTTTATGGTAATCAGTGGTGATATCTAGTGCTGTTGCTTAGCACTGTGTTTAAGGAGCAATATTAATAGTCTGCTAAGATTCACTGGCTAATGTTAGCTCTATGTAGTTAAAAAGAAGTGTATATTTTTACATGAATTTTGAAGTTTTTGCCAAAAACCTGCCACTCTTGATGCAGTGTTGAGACCAGTGTTCTTATTTCCACAGAGACGATTTTCTTTCTAGATGTCTAGGGGTTGATTCTGGTCCAGCTTCCATAAATAGAACGAGTGTAACATTGTAAGTCAGTGAATCTGGTGAAACTTTCATTGTTACCTTTGATAAGCAAATGAACACTACTAACAGCAAAATCACAGTTGGAAGGGAAAACATCTAAAAGTTCTCTAAAAATGTAAGTCACATTTACATTATTATGAGTTTTTTAGATGTCCATGAAACTGACACTCCAGTCTTACTGCAAGAAAAAGAACCATTCAGTTCTTCATGCGTGCCACATTTTTAGAAAACCAAGCTTTGCCTTGCTGTCTGTGAGCATATATATATAGATATATGTACACATTTGGATCATGTGGTTTCTGTGGTATGCTCCAGGGAGTGACCCTTCCCCTAACTAAATGAGTCCTGAATGATTCAAGCCCATCCTGCTCTTTCTGAATTAGTCTGCATGCATCTTCAGGCTATATATAATTTGGCTGTAATAGGTATTTCACAAGCCTTTTCAACAGACTCAGCACACCATGAATAGCATTTCTGTTGCTGTGTGACACCAGCTCTCATAAAGGACTTATCTGAGGTCAATTTAATTTTAGGGTATGAGACATTGTAGCAGTATTTTTACAATCCTTTAAAAATTAATATTTCTATATGGAATGGACATGCTAAATGGCTTCCTTGGTACCTGTCAAGTTTTTGATTTGATGTCTGGAAGCTGAAAGTAACTGCTGTATACCAAAAAGCATGGCAATGCTCCCGGCCTGCTGGAGCCATCCTTGGGCCAGCCTGCAGAGAGACCTTGCTGACGCTTATCTGCAGACGGACACAGTTGGTCCACTCCAAAAGAAATTCCAGGAGTGATTCTGCATGCATGAAGTGTGAACAACCAGGAAGAACAGGTTTCTGGATTGAAAAATTGAATGACTCAAACTGACAGTGTAGATGCAGCTTCTGTGACAGGAGCATAAATCCATAGCACTGGAATAATTGATTCCTCTCATCGCACATCCCTTCTGCTTGATCTTGAAGGAAGGCTAAAATGTGTGACTCCAATCATAATTAAAATCCTATAATCCTCCTCAAGACTTTGTTAGAATATGCAATAAAATATGTATTTATCTATAATTGTCTTGCTGTTTGGAACAATCACAAGATCTCCTATGAAATTTACATGATATCTAAAATTTTGCTACTCCTCTTTTAAAAATATGGTGTTATAAATAAAATTATAACAATGTTTTATATTTATTAATCTTATACATGAGGGTTAATATTTAATTTATAGCAAAGTTTTATTCATTCAGTTATGGTTATTGAAAGCACATCAATGTCCACATCTGTCAGCATTTTACACCTTTTTAAATGCTTCCCTCTCAGAAGCAGGATAATGGCAAACTGGACTTGTGGCGTGCCCATTAAAAGGAAAGAGGAATTCAGTCCTCTGCTGTAGAAATACCTATCAACCACTCTAAAGAGCTGAGCAGTTCATATTAAGTAAAAGACAGGCAACTAAAATGGAATATTTTCAACATTTTTGAAATTTTGAAGTGTTTTCACTGCTTGTATGTAAACTACTGACACTGCAGAATGAAATGTGTCCAAGAAACAAAACGTACGATTAATTGTTCTGACAACTTCTTTAGCTTAAAAGCAGGTGCAGATTAGAACATCTCTCATTTTCTCTTGGTCTGCAACATCTTTATAGACATCTTGGAGCATGTACAAATTTTTCCACATCAAAGTAAAGGTGGCATTTAAAAATCACCAGGAAAAAAAGTTTACTCAAGCAAAGAACTGAAAATATGTCCTTCTAAAATTATTGATTCAAAAAATCAATATTACTAACTGGATTTAAGTGAATAAAAAGGTATCAGAAGCAATCAAAAGAAAATAGAGCACACAAAATTAGTCCTGAAGTCACTGAAGCATATATAGACTATCAATGTATGGGAAAGTTAAGTGCTCTAAGATTTGAAAAGTACAGTTTTGTGAAACTCTGGGACTAGAAGAATATAGTTATTTAGGAAAAAATTGAAAACAACACAATAACAAAAGAAATGTTGTATTGCATTGATCCAACTTACATAGCTTGCTTTGTTTCTGTAGGCATCTCATGGATCAGAAATGACAGACTTTTGAAGACTTAAGAAGAAATGCTAAATGAACAATCAGAAATGAAATCCTGCCAAAGAAGACAGACTGAAATACTTATTTTCTATTCAGTTAAAACCTGAAGAATATCTTTTCTAAAACCACATTTCTGGAATGAAAATGAAAAGCCTATAATTCAGAACAATTTTTTAAAAAAAGTTTTAAAGGAATTTTAAAATGTCTTCCTGTAATTAAAGTTTAAATTAATCTTCTGCCAAGTTGGCAACAAAAACTATTGGCCTTTTTCATGTTAATTTGGGAAATATAAATCATCTAAGTAGGAAATGGCACTATTTATTACAGCAACTGGATCCTGAATGTTGTTCCAATGTGGAAAAATTGGAATGGTTCCTTTTTGTTTCAAAAGAGCACAAACATGGATCCTTACTCAGGGGTGGGAACTTGAACACAGCCTATGCCTTCAGATTAGTATCTTCAGTGGCACTACTGTTTTTACTTTAGGGATAACATATGCTCCACATACATGCAATAATAATTTACAACAACAGCAAAAACTCATATGGGTCTCTGGGTGGGTTACATAAAAGCTAGTGGATCCTGGAAGATGCTTAACTTTTTTGGAGAAATTAAGAAGAATATATCTTTGGTGTCACCAGGAAATTGAAATCAGATCATTTGTCCTGCTTTGTGCAGCAGAACTGCGTTGCTAAGTACAAACACAGAAGGCAATGCTTTCATATTGACAGAGCCCCTGGATGGCCTGGGAGCAAAGTTTTTAATCAGTTCCAAGTTTCCCAGTAAGTGTAAGGACACAAGAGCTATTTTGTAAATGTAGTGTCTCCCACTGGATGTGAAGAAAACAAGGAAGACTGGTATCCATCAAGCCCTGTAGGTTCCATCACACAGGAGCTCACTCCTGCTCAAACAAGGGTGCAGAGACACACAGAAATTCTGTGGTACTATCTGTTTATTATTTTTATTTTGTGATCAGCCTGGCAACTCAGCGATTCATCTGTCACAGTTTTCAGGTTCTCTGAAGCAAAGACTGGGCAGCTCTCAGTCCTAAGCTATGCCAAACCCAGAATGTAGAGAAAATATGAACGGTTACTGGCAAAGGTCACTGACTGGTGCTGGATGGTCACACCAGTGGTGGTCATGTCAATAAATCTGTTTCTCTTTCTGACTTCAGAGCACCCAATGTACTTCCAAAGCACACCCTCAAAGCAAGGGCAGATATTGAAAACCAGTTTGACATTGCCCCTTACTTTTTTTCCTCTGCCTTTTCCCCTCCAGATTTCCCATATCTGCCTCTGCTGCATATTTTCACAACAGCTTGGGACCCCAGTTCCTGGCATATCAGAGCTTCTTGGCTCCTAAACAAAACCACGTTGAGCAGAGCTTGGTCTTACCTGCATTATAGCAATTTGTGAATGTCACAGGTATGAAAAATTCAGAGTGGTACAAAACTGGTATTTTTGGAAACATGTTCCAGTTGGTTTTCTCACTTAAAAGTCACTGAAAAATATAAGTTGAGAATTGCTAGTCAGCTAGTTAGTTCTAAACTTGTCACGTAGCAAACCAGTAAGTTGTGTTTGTCTCTTATATATTACACGTATGCATATGTTGTATTTTGCTATGTTAAATACTTAACATGACTGTTTTAAGCGAGAAATACTGTATTGTGTTGAATTGTCTGACACATGACACATCTAGTTTTCAGACTTTGTTCATTTTAATTTTGATATATGATATTAAAATAATGTATGGCTCATACAATAATCTGAAATCTGTACCTAATGGGCTTCAGGAAAAATTGTGTTGTCTTCCTAAATCTGCTTCAGCAGCTGTCTACACAGCAGGAGGAACAAGCTTCCACATTCCAGTAACTGCTAATTACCACTGATGCACAGCTCTATCCTATGGCACTGCCACCTCATTTCAAAGCAATGCAGTAATGGCTGTGGACAAGACCCAAATGGGTGTTATCTCTGCCTTTGGGGGAGCACTGTGGGTCCACTGAGTCTCAACTGGGGACATATATTTTGCTGAAATTCAGGAGTTTTACCTAATATGGATAACAAGGTTTGCCTTCAGATCCCTACTTGATATTTTATGGATGTGCCATCGGACCGCCACATGCCTTTATAGTCCTTTTTAACAAAAATGAATTTTTGCACTCCTATAAGCATTCTACCAGGGTTTCATGTTTAATGCTTTATATTTAATATGTTTAATAGCAGTCACATTCTTCGGTAGAAAGCCTTCGTTTGCAATCCAGAATGACTCCATCAGTATGTAAAAGTCCATCCTGCACTGTCTTTCTCTTTTAACAGATCCAACATGGAGCAGTTGAAAGTTATTTAGCAATTGACATTGACATAACTTTGCCACAAGCAACTGAAGCAATAACCAGACCTGGGATGGGTGCAGCTGAAACACCTTGATAAGAAAGCAATGAAAAATGACACATCACACAAATAGAATGGTTTCATCAGTGCAACACTAAATCAACATGTATGTTTCTGGCACTCCCTATTCTTTTGATAATGGAATAATCAAACAGAGAGGAGGACTGATATCCCCAATTTTTCCTGACAGACTGGAAATGAACTAAAATAAAGCATGCCTGTGCACGTATTTTAGCCAAGACAGTTTCAATTTAGTGCTCCATAAAACACTTCATATTTTAGTCTGGCTTGCCTGTGGCTGGTATAGAAGATAATCTGTTTGTTGAATTTTTCCTTCATTCCCTAAAAAAAACCAGTGTTTACCATGACCACCGAAATCAGGCAGGATATCACAACAGCAACAGAAGAACAAATGGAATTTGGAGAAAGGTTACCTGCTGTTCTGCCTCTTGTGCAGACAGTATGCCTGAAGAGTGGCAAGAGTTAATGAGAGAAACACAACACTCTGACCACTTGGGCAGAAAAGGCATCTCTATACCACAGAATTAGCTGTTTCTCCCTTCCTATTTAAAGAATGAGATCTATCCACAAGAAAGGATTTATTTCTGGGCCACTTCAGTTTACAGAAAAATTTGGCATTTGTTAATTTCTCTTTCCGAGGTTCACCACAAGTATCATTAGATGAGTAAGCTGATTTCTCAGAAGAAATTTAGCATTTTTAATACTTCACTGTATTTTTCCCTTTTCACTTACAGTATCAGTAGAGTCCCTTTGATAGCATACCCAGATGAAATGTCTTCTCATCCTTCAAATGTTACCACATATGACAATTACAGGAGTTTTTGTGAGGCAGTAAGGTGCTTTATTTTAACACAAAAGGCAGGTCTTACTTTTAATATTTCCATCTACTACCAGGCAAAAAGATCTTCCTATTTATGAACTTCTATTACTGTAACATTATGCAGTGAAATATCAGCTACAATAAATAATGACGACTCTTTATTAGAGAAGGTTTCCAAAGTTGTGAGTAGCAGAAGGAATGCGCAATGGCACTTGCAAAGTGTCATCCTTTCAAGCAGCAAGGATAGAGCCTGATAAATGGAGGCAAAACTAAGTAAGTCTGTAGAACCTATTTACTGAAGATAAGCATTAAAAAGAGAGTGCAAGAGAGGGGCTAAGTGTAGTAAGTGGTTTCAGTAAGAAAAGTGAAAATTTGGTTCAGTGCGTAAATTATGTTACAAATCTTCAGGAAAGAATCCAGGAAAGAAAATATTCTGACACTATAGATTTCATAACAACATTTTAACATTTTTTTTCTTTTGAAATCAAATCTGAATTTTTTAGGTATTTCAGTAGGAAAGTGCATAGGAAACACTGCACTATTTTGATTGTTATCTATAATAGGGTATTTTCACAGTTACTGAATTTTGCTGCTATTAAAATAAGAAAACCTTCATCCTTCTCATAAGGATGAGACTTCATACTTCAAATTCAAGAATATAAGACATGGAAAGGGCCATAAATAAAGCTTAATAAAACTTCTTAAAGGCTAATATCTGCCTCTAGCAGGAACTAAATGTTGGCTGATGTCTCATAACTAATCAACTTAATGAAAACACTGATTGTAATAGGAAACTTCAGCACCACTGTCAGCTCTGACTACAATAAATGCAGCCAGAAACCACATAATTTCTAGTACTCACTTTATTTATATGTAACCCTTTTTATATTTATCTCTGTATACAAAGCAGCTATTGATTTCTGCTGAAGATTCACTCAACTGACATGCCCATTGCTTGGGCACTAAGCAATATAAATATTAGATCTTAAGATTGTACAAGAAACAAACTCTGTCATTGTTTATTACATTATCAGTTACAACTGAAGACTTTTTTCCTTTTAAAAATGCTCTTGCCTCATTGCATCAAACTGGTGTACAGGATTTATGAGAAAGAATGTTAAAAGGGGGTGTTGAGAGAATATTTAACATCAGAGATTAAGATCATTTTAGCTATCATTTATTCCTGAGGCTTCTTTTATCATCATTATCATCTTTCTCTTTTATGCAATGATTATGATAACACATCATAGTTTTAGTTCAACCCCCTGGGATTTACACTCACCAGAAATGCAGCTTGTTTGTATTTTCAGTGTTAATTTCTCCAGTATGGCAAGCAACATCTAAAACGGCCATTTATGCTTTTTGTAGGAAAAAAAATAATTCTCATGACAGGCAGTGATACAAGATGTTGAGATATTTGAATTCAAGTGCACAAAATCACTACTGGACTGTATATAGAATAGCAATGTTTTCCTCTATAGAAAAGGATCCCAGGAAATGATGTTAATTACACCCAGCAAAAAAAAAGAAAAGCAACTCACAGTGAGATGTAGGTAGATAAACTTGGAAATGGCACAGTACTGGAAAAAGACAGAATAAAGCCTCCATCCTATGATGGAGGAGCACAGGAAACTCTCTAATATAAACAATTACCTTAAGGGGTAGTCCATGCCCCATTCTGGATAATTTATAACCCTAAATTCTGTAAGTCTGGTCACTTTTGCTCTTGGTGTAATTATCAAGGTAGTCCAACTCATGTTTGGAGAGGAAAGTGATAGTACATACGAAAATTAGGGTGGAGCTGACTCCTACTCATTTGAGTGGCCTTTAGGCACCTAAATTATGCCTTGGGCATGCTGTTTCCAGTATCTAGGGACATGTATGCTACCCACTTAAAACTGATCTAGTAACCTAAACTCTCCTCATGGTCTCGGCAGACAAGCAGATTGATCTAAAAGGAAATTAATTTATTCTAAAATAAAGGTTCAAATAGGGAAAGGCTTTTAGACATACCTGCCTTAAACTTGCATTCTTTACCTGAATACCTCCCATAAATTTGGAATAATACCTCCAAGTCAGATAATCCTGCATACTGGAAATAAATTATCAGTACACTCATAAACACTATTAGGTGATCTGGAAAGAGCGTTTCTCAGTCTCTTCTGATAAAAAGCATGCTACTATTCATAAAGATGATCCCATCCTTGAATCAACTACTTCAACAGTAGGAAGGTATGTGAGAGAAAAAAAAAAATGGAAAAAAAGGAAATGGCCTAGTCCTTGGTTACCTTAGCATAGCCAGAAATCTCTTTGCTAACAAAGAAGTCATCCTTTCGTCCAGATAGCAGGTGAATAGAAAAATCACATAGTTCATTACCACGTTTGTATAACAATTCCTTTAATTTTCCTACCTTTTATTGCTTTTTTAATATTATTATTAATATTATTATGATTGCAGGCACTCAGATTCACTTAAGATGACCTACCTGAATTGTTTGAAAGCAATACCGCATTGACACAATATGGTACAGATATTTTGCTTTGAAAAGTTCTTAATACAATTTGCAGAAAACCTAACATACATTTTAAGAAAGTGTTAAAAGTATTTATCATTTATATAAGCACTTTGGCAAACACATAGCAAGCATGTTATTGTTATAGAGTTAATTAGCTATTTTGATGCCTACACTGATTATTCATTATCACAGTATTTCCAGGGAAATTCAGATCCTTATAATAAGTGCTAAGAGAGAATCTATTTTGGTGAGCTAGGATGGGATTTCTGACCTAAGATATGTGCAATGTAATTTATATCTGTGCTAGTCACTGTAGGATTCTTGTATGGTTGATGGGGAGAAACAGGCAGTATAATCCTATAGTCAGATTTAGAAGACTATTTTAGGATACAGTGAATCACACTCGAGAAGTTCTGTTGTTCTCCATGGATTATAAGAGGAAGTAAGCATGATTAACTCAGATGCAGACATCTATACTTTAGATATCTGTGTTCAGTTACATGAATTCACCCTCAAGTGGGGCATATACACATTTACACACCTGGGTGTTATTCCAGAGCTGCATAAATCAGGCAAAAACACTTCATGTCTTAATTAATGAACAGAGGAAGCCTGTTTACTTTTCTTAAAGCAATTATTTCATCATGCATTGATATTCTAATCTATGACAAACATATTTGTGAGCACTCAATTAATCCCATTTCTTTTAGCATATCTGTATTTTTAAATGGAGCATGGCACAGAAGCATACAAAACATCCCTAAAGGAGACAGATTAAATGAAGTTGGTGCAGCACAAGCTCAAAAAAAAAAAAAATCCAAACACCTTAAGTCCCAAAAGCACTCTAAATTCATTAGCATGGTCCTAGTTAACTTTGCTGTCTAGGAGTTTTGACGAGTTTGGATTCAGTTCTATACCAGCACAACTGTATCGCTTCCAGCTGTGGAACACTTTAAATCAGTTCTATGCTGCAGTTCCCTGCTCCATAATTAAATGTATGGCAGAAGAAAGCTTAGTGACAAGCACAGCAAAACAGCTCACTGCACCTAAACCTAGCAACAGACAAATATTCCAGATGATACAGTCTGTGTTCATCAAACCTTTCTACACTCTTAAACTAAAAACTTGCACATTCTGGACCTCTTTTATTTCTCCCATATTTATTTAATCTTGGAAAACAGAGAATACATCTTCATCTGCAAGTTCTTCAGCTGGAAAATTCATATTGCTGTGACTCAAGAACTGTCTGACGAAAGTTAACCAGAAGGGAGAGAAATTTATGAAGCCATCAATTGGTATAATCTTAGTATAGCTCTAAAAAGCTTAGCTGTGGATAGATGGAGGATAGAGTGTCAGATAGGATGATGCCACAGAAGAGGGAAAGGGAATGGTCTGAGCAACAGGAAAGGAAGTAGCTACTCTGACCTGCTCTTCACTTCATTGTTATGAAGGTAGGTATGCACTCTGCATTTATGTGGGTACAGGATGCATAAGCCAGAAATCACTGTGCTAAGTCTGATCTATATCTTACTCTGATGCCATTTTCCCCTTGTCTCCCTACACGCAGTCGGCACTGGGGGCCACCTTTTTGGAAAGACAATTTCTGCCATTTTGGTTGTCTCTTTGTTCCCACTGGCTTTGTGAGATTTCGCAGTTTCATATCTAGGAGTTACTCGCTGCTATTTATTTGTCTGTTGCTGTTTTGCATGTTAGGAAGCTATTATTTTTTCACTTATACCTACTTGTATTCATTCCTTATTGGTGGAAAGGGATTGGCAGAAACTAAGGGGAAGTAACACATTTTAGAGTGCCCACCTCTATAAATTGTCCTAAACCAAGACAGACACATACTCATGCTCATTTCTATCTCAACTCAAAAGCAAGGGAGGAAAGAAACCATGAGATTCCCCTCATTAAACAAAAAACTAAACTTTGTAAACAGTAATAAAATTAAAGATGTTGTTTTAAAGAGAACTTTTAAAAGGAATAGTTTCAGTTCAAATTGCTGATACAGACATATAATATTCTTTGTATTTTTAGACAGTATTTTCATGATTTTCATTAGATCTGTATATAACTTGCATCTGTTCTATTGTATTTTGACAAGACCTCTGAAGTTTTCTTTATATAATACAAGTCCAAATTTAATTTAAAGACAGGAATCCATATAAGCACATTTAGAGAGGTCTGCGCTCTTAAAACTTACCATAAAGTCTACACATCTGAGCAATTAGGAGGAGTATTTTCTCAGAATAAATAACGTAAAACAATTTTGTCGAGTAGAAACAAATTGAACTTCATAAACTCATGCTTTTATATTTTATTAAATAGATTTTTCTTTCATGTATTATTACAGTAAAAAAAACCCAACCAAACCCAAAACCCAAATCCACCTCCTACTGTAGTATTTAGCCTCAAAATGCTCACAGAAGGATTGTATAATTAAAGCCTGCATGAACTTTATTATAAGACTGTTTAAAGACTTCAGTTACTTCTAGTATATTTTCCGGTCTCTTGAAAACTTTATTAAATATATTCAGACATTTCATGATTTAGTCGCTTTTCCTATACTTCTGGCATACTTAGGATCTTGACAGTCCCTTTACCCACAGTGACTTTGTGCATCATCTCAAGATAAAAGAAAACCCAGAAGTCTTTCAGGATACCCTATTTTGGAAAAATGGATTGAGTGTTAAAATTGCATGTTTTATATGTTAAAAAAACCCCTTTATCTGTAGAAAGGCCAGGGAAACCCTCCTCTCTGTTTTTACCTCTGAGAACTCTTAGCTCAGAAAAGTGATTTGTCCCATTCTCCCTCTCTGTGATCACTGTGTTTGTATTCTCAGTAGCTAATGTCTTATGATTGGTGGTCCAATTTTAAATTCCCTTTGACTTCTTTTTCCTATTGAAATTTCACACAGTACATCGTGATTGAAATATTTCTTTATCTGCATTAGGGTTTCACATGAAAGCCATGCAGATGAAAGTGGATATAAAGTAAAAGTGATTTGCATAAGCATATTTTTTTTTTTAAAGGAATTTGATGGTGAAGAAAAAAAATTCCATTGTGCAAAATCCTCACTTGGTATGAAGTCAATTCTTTCAAAAATCATGTTTTCTCTAATTTGGGTTGGAAAACAAATTATTAGATCAGTAGCATGTTGTTTTCTGTTAAAAGCAGACAAAAAAAGCAAAAGGGATAGATTAAATCTCCTGAAATTTTGTCCAAAATGTAGGTCCCCATGCCGGTTTGTCATATATGTTACCCACTTCTTGCAATTGACTTTGGAAGCATTTCTAAGGATCCTTTCTCCCACAATCAAGTAGATGAGTCACTCTCTTGATTATAAAGGCAGGCTTCCAGTGCCATTTGAGAAACCCTGCCATATCCAGAACAGTCACAGGAGACTATGGTTCAAGATCTATAAAAACACCCTGTAGAAATATCTGGTATGAGAGCAGGTATCAAAGAAGAGATCATGTGGCATTTGATCCTGTGGTTAGGTAACTGAATTGTTCCTAGACTTTGATTAACTATGACATAATGTAGATTTTACTTAATGCAAATGTTTGCATTTACCTTTAGACACCTCCATCTATCCAAGGTAGTGATGCATTACAAGACTGCAGAAGCTGTCACTTAGGTTTTTAGAAGCAAGCTGCATTGTCACAGAGGTGCACACATAGATGACTTCTACTAGGGCATCAGAGCTCTATCAGTATGTTTAGCCCCTAAGAAGCAGAGGTTTTTCTTGCATTATGTATATATCATGATATAACTCACAGAATATATAACAAAGCTTACTGCAGTTTTCCTGTTTATCAAGATAGATTTTGAATGATCTTGGAATAAAAAAAACCGAATCCCAAAATTTTGTCACGTACAACATGCCCTTATATGCATTTTGAAGTAAGATGGAGTCTTATATTTGCGATTTCTTTTTATGTTGTGTTTCAATGAAAGTCAGAACTTTAATTTGTAGGCATGGAAATTAATTTCCAAGGCATGGAATTTCTGCTGGGTTTACAAGCAATCTGGTATTGGGATATCAAACTTCTAATACCTGGCTTCACTCATAATTGACATGCAGCATTTAAGTGAAAAAGTATATTCTTCAAATGCATTTAAATGTAGTCTCATAAAAGCAGGGTGGGCTACGATTAAATGTGAACAACAAATGATCACATTCAAGAATAACAATGAAGTTGATATCCACAAAATAGGATTTGATTTGATGACAACATTTACACTCCTATAATTTTTTTGTCTGCAGTGTAACAGGATATAGCTGGAAAGGTCAAATATGTAGTCATTTACTGTTCGCATCAAGAATGATGTAGTAGCTGCAAGGTCCCATCAACCTAAATGCCCATGACATTTCCATTTGAGTCCTGGCAGTATAAAGACAAACACTGATTAATTTAAAAGCCTACTGTTATTTAGAGCACATGCTTTTAATCTGAATAAAGAGGTCATACAGACTGTCCCAAAACACACTTAGTGATATATTAATCATATATACATCATCATCTCCTTATCATAGTCAACATCTGTCTCTTGTATTTCCCCCTCTGTAATCTGAAAATCAGCACACCTGCATCTCCCTCTGAAAAAAGGCACCACCTCTCACGAACCACCTTCACCAAAAGCTGCAGCGTGCTTTGTGTATATTAAGTACACTATTTCAAAACAGGTTCAGAAAGGACACAGCTCTGTAGGGATGGTATTATGTAACAAGATTAAGGGACCTTACATTGTACCTTTTAATGAAAATGAATCCTACAGTGCCTATTTTAAGTACTTATTTGCTGTTTAAGAGAATTTACTATTAAGTCACAGATTATTGAAAATATATTATCAGAAAATAGAATCCGATTTTCACTTTTTAAAAGAAATTCAAAACTCAATCTAATCATGATTTTCATAAGGCAGCTACTTCTCCCAGAGCTGTAAAATATTTTATGTTCAACTTATCTCTGTGATCTAATTATAACTCTTTCTGTATAATGTTGGTACCCTATGATGTTCATGAGTTGTAGCAGAGCCCCATAGACTCTCATTTATGGAGTGATGGAAAAGTCTGTCACTGCAATAGATCATGTAATTCCTTAACATTCTGTGTTATTTTTCATAGTCAGAGAAAAAGTCTGAGCTGCTGCATGACACTGTCTCACATTTCAGCTGGCTTAATTAGCAAAAATACCCCAAAGTAATGAAATTATACCCAACAGGGAATGTCTTCTTTCAGTCAAAAATATTCAAGTGGCTGAAATATCCAAATCAGAAATGGTTTTTTGTAATACTATTAAAAGTTCTTTCAATTTTAAAATCTTTTCACAAACAAATCTTTAAACCTAGATTCTGTGCTCACTTCCTACATTGGCTGAAAGCAAACCAGCAATAAATATTTTAAGACTTTAATAATTTCCAGACCCCTTACAGTATCAATTAGCATATTAATGCAATGGTTCATTGGTCTTATTCAAGAAGTTAAACTTCTAAATGACTAAATTAAGAGCTTCTATTATATGACTGTGGGAAGACTGGTATTAATTGCAAAGGAACAGGGACAGGAGTTGAAAAATGCAAACCCTGCATTTGATTAATTGTTCAGTCAAATGATTTCAAAGGTCTCTTGTCTTTCTGTAATTAGTCTAGCAATTAAAAATTGATCTATATACTGAAAATTATATTTGACTTCATAATTATGTTTTAATCTGCTAGTATCCTATTCAGAAAGATAATTTAATTAATTTCTACATATACTCATTATAATGTGTGTCTAAAAACATTCAGTATGCTTTCACTGAGTTCTCTCAAGGAAAAAAAAAACAAGCAAACAACTGTACTTTTTCAGATTTGGTGGGTGAAAGATTTTCCTGGTACAAGAACTCAGTGCTGGAAAATAATATGGGTGGAAGTAAGAGAGAACTGCTGGGTTTCTTGATTTACTAGCCAGCACAAATTGGTACAGTGCCCATAGAAGTAAAACAGTGTTCCCTAAATCCTTGAGTTGCAGAAATCCTCATGAAACTGATGACCCTTTAGAGGAAGATTCTGAAACTTGGCTGTCTTTGGTTATGCAAAATGCTCTACATGTCACCACTGCCCCATAGGCAGGAAGAGTGCTGGCCAGTTTTCTGAGTGGCCAGCTGTGATTTCCCATAAAAGCTCTATGCTTGCCAGATCTAGCAGCTCTTCCTGTCATTCAGGGCTACAAAGCTGTACGTAAGAGATGCTCTAAACCCTGCAGATTAATCAACTGCACCACAACATTTTTTGTCCTGGGCTACAGAAGAGAGATCAGGAACAGTGATGCTACCTGGAAGAAAATTTCCAAGAGTATGTGCTGTTCCAAGCACAGTACATGGCACTTGCTATGATGAGTATGTTAGCAACACAAAAGAGTAAAGGGCAATGTCAATGTTTAAAGCTTAAAAGTTAATTTCCCGTAGCAAAGGAGGAGGTGTAGTAGAGGAAGGAATTTTTCTTTACATTAGTGTAGCTGCAGGTTATGAGGCTAGTGCTGCTACTGAAGATGTAGAAGGTCCTTTTGCAGGCAGAGCTACATAACAAGATTTCTTCCAAATGGAAATACCTGGTTCTGCCCTGACCTTTTATTACAATAGTTTTGTCACTGATGATTGAGAAACCCTTACAAGACAAAGAAGGGTGCTCATACAGGTCTCTATTCTCAACAGAGAACAAAGACTTATAGCTGCAGAAAATGGTGATTTGCTTTTTAATAATCAGATTTCTGCTTCTCATTTAACAAAATTAGCCAGTCTGCTTCACCAGCTCTTTTTTTTTTTCTTCATTGAGTTGTTTCCTTATTTTCATTCAATGTTATTATGTTTTATCCAAGAAAATGTTTGGAAAATGAAGATCTAATATTCCCAAATTGTTCATTAACAGCAGAATGAATACTCTCTGCACTACAGATTGTTTTAACCCTTACGAGTCTATGGAAAACAAACACTACCTATCAGGACCTGAAACTACAGTCTTAGAGATGAGAAAGGCCTAATAGGTTACCAAATCCCAGTGGTTCTTCTAATGTGATGAAGTATACTCTAGGTTCTGTGAAGAGAGTCCTTAAGACATCATAGCCAAAAGTGTGCATGTAAGACAGAAGTGCACACCAGCACGGCTACACACAGTAAGCACAGTGAGTGAAATACATTCAGATACTATGGAGCCTCACAAAATGAAATCACAATTGGTACGGAGTCAAGCTGTCATGGTAGGAAGAGCCAAACTTCATTTGTTGAAATGTGTCCAAGTACTTGAGGCAGGGATGTGCACCGTGAAATGATGTGACTGGCAAAGAAACTACCTAAGAAGAAGAGGAGGTTCTGGGAAGGCCTGGAAAGATGAGCCAGCTGCAGCCGGTGATGTAAACAGTAGGGTGCCTCTGAGGCAAGGCGTAAGATCATAAATCAAGGGTCAAGCAAGTCATGTCATCAGACACCAGATTGTCTTGCTGCTGTTAGTCTACTTTCTGATTCCATTTTGGACTGTTCAAAACAGTTTTTTGCAAGAAAGGAATGATGTGGGAGGTAGTGAAGTCATATGCAGTATAGCTGTGAGGCAGTCCATGTCACTTGTTCTCAGGGACAAGAAGTGGTCCTCCTTGATTTGGCCGTCTTGGTCTGTCTGTAAGGCCCAACCTAGCCCTCCCCCAGGCCAGGGGGGCACAGGATGGCCCATCCCTGTCATTTCTCACCAGTGCACCACTCGTCCAGCTCTGGCCCTGATGATGTTATGTCCATAAATCTGATAAAGAAGGGCCTCAGTGTGACTTTGATCAAATATTGACCAACTGCTCATGGGGTTGTCATTTTACAGTTTTAAGAAGACAGCAGTGCACTTATTACTTAAGTTTCTAAACAGCTTGTGAGGGAACACATGATTCACTGCTGGAAATCAATGAGTAAAGATGCTGAAATTGCTCCTCCTCCTCTTTCTCTCCACCATTAGCAGCAATGAAGTTCAGAGTTTTTCACACATTCATTCTCTGCAATAAGCAACATATCAGATCTGTCTTCATGCCTCTCCTAAGGATTTTTGTCTAAATGACCACTCTTCTTTTAAGTCAAAAACAGCCAGAACTCTCTGGCCAGTACAATCTGTGTTAAAGGTGCCTCTAGTTAAGAGTGGAGAACCCTTATGCTAGGGGTAAAGTAGCATTCTATGGATGAAATTAAAAAAAAAAAAGGTAAGTATAAAAGTATATTGCTTCTATGACAGCTTAGTTTACCGTAGAAGTTCAGCTCCTTGGAAGCCTGTGACCATAATAAAAATAACAGCTATGTAATAAATAGCCATAATAAATGACCATAATAAAAATAACAGTTATGTAAAGAGTAGCATTTGTGTGAAGACTGTGTACAGCTCATCAGAAAAGGAATCTATCACAGGCACTAATTAACATGAAAAGTTTGTGACACTGCTAAAGAGCAGTAATTTCCAATATCTCTATGAAGTTACCAAATCTTTCAACTGGTAGGAATTTCTAAGTTCTTTCTGTAAGGAAATTCAAATAAAACACAAATTACATATTCATTTTTGGCCTTCTTTTTTAATTCCCAAGCATTCTTTTTTCCCCTCAAAACAATGAATATAAACTCAGGTTCATTTCTTCAAATGCTGCTCACAGAAATTGAGTCCTGGGGGAGCTAGCCAGTTTTTTGTTTGTACCTCATCCTACTCTTTACTGGGTATTGGATCAGATCCTTAAAGAATAGAGATAATCCAATGCCGTTGCCAGAACTAATCATTTAAAAGTATCAGATTACAAAAGAATGCAGGATTACATGTTTAAAAGAAACATATTCCTGATATATAGACCATACCTGATCAGTCACGACCAACTTATTCTTTGTTTCAAATTGCCTGTCAATGTTAACCTGCGTAAAATTTTAAATGTATTTTTCGATTCCCTATCTGTGTTAATCTACTTCAGAAACTGCCCAGGAAAACACCATATCATAGTCAAATATGTTGAAACAAGAGATGATTTGTTCATATATGCTAATAATCCTCAGACTCTTGTCATGCTCCTATAACAGTACACAATTTGCTTGATGTACAATTTCAAAAACAAGCATTGTTGGTTTCAGAGGAGTTGAGCATTTGGTGTTTGAAAGTAGCTATAACACAGAAACATCTGTACCACTCTATTTCAAGAGGAACACTAATTTTATCTCCCTTACATCCTGCAGGAATACCCTGAGAAAGCTCAGTGTACTTGCTAGACAAATACAACTCAGTTGGCCAAAAGTCTGAGCTCTCTACTATGTTTGGTTGCCTACTATTTCAGGAATATCATATAAAACAACAGCAAAGACAGAAGCAAGACATCTGTAAATGGTACTGGCTGTCACAAATCTTGACAGCTTCCACTGACCTATAGCATTAATATATCAGCTTTTCACTTTTTAAGACCTGAAGTGTAAAGAGCAGTTTCCACACTCCCTTTTGCAAAAATGATAAGTTCTAGTCAGCCCACAGGGGAAAAAATGACAGTTGCCCAAATTGAAGGTCAGTGCTTAACTCTGTAGCTTTGCATGCACACAATTCAGCTGCTGAATGTCGCCTGTTTCTGTTTTCTCATCACTATGTTTTCTCATCACAAAGCACATAAATAAAAAACCTGGTATAGATATCTGATCCTGTTATCTTCTGACAACTATGCTTTCGACTGACTGAGGCATTGCACTGATGTAATACACAACTGCACTGTGTCAAAGCTAGCATTCTTCATTGAACTGATTCAAGTGCATCTAATCCTGTTCACCCACCTGTGAGATCTTCAGATTTTCTTCTTCTCTCCAAACATCCGATGAACTATGGGGATCACACTGAGTGGGAAATCACTTCCTACTAATAATACTAATAACAGATAAGACTTCAGCCAGCTCAACCTATCTGAACCTTCAAAACACAAGTGGATTTCAGAGGTACTTCTGGGATACCATGTGTAGCCAGAAGAGACGTGCTTTCTCCTATTTTTCTGACACCAGAAAGCTTCCAGCTACTGACTACTGTATACAGGGCATGTGGTGTAGTGGAGTTAACATAGAAAATATGAAGGGTTTTTCCCAACTTGTTTCACAAGGCCTGTTTTCACCCAGCTGGTATGCACCAGCACGTATCATGATGTCAGTCTGCTGCTGCCATCCTTGGTCAGCAGTAAAAAAATACAAGCTCACAGTCGCATTTAATTAGAGAACATGAAAATAAATGTAAAAAACAGTTTTGGATACTGGTGTCTGCATGTTGCACTAAGGGCAAAGGGGAAAGAACTGGAAAAAGGGACTGCTTTAAGTCACTTGATTTTTAAATCTGAGGTCAGATAGCACACAGATTTGCAAAAACTGCGTGGTTCCTCCTTGTGTGAATAAGTCTCACTCAGCACCACATTTTCAGTGCAACAACCCACTGACTTTAGTTTCAGAGGGAAAAAAAGTTGCACAAGTTTGTAATTTCTCATGAAGAACAGTTTAATATGTCAAAGACCTCCGGCCAAAGCTATCCTTCATTTCATGTTGTCTGGGCATAAGTATGTCCCCATTTTCCACTAGGTGATATATTTTCAAGGAAAACTGCATGATACTATGTAAATTTACTACATCTGCTTTGATATGTGTTCAAGGTCATGTTGGTTCTTTCTGACTCAAGGGACTATTGCTGCAAAAGGGCTGAGTACAGGAAGAAAGAGATGCAATCAAAAGGGCAAGTTAAAATATAAGAAAAAGTGGTAAGAATGATTTTAAAATTATGAGGTCTCATCTTCAATAAAAAAATAAAACTAAAAATCTTTCCAGATGTCAGAATATGTAATTTTAAGATCTTTTGTAAGACAAATGAACACGAACAGTGGATTCCTCATTAATCTTCAGCATTATTTGATTGAACAAGGACTTTCAGTTCTGTACTTTCTGTCTGACTGTACATTGCATGTATGTGTATGCCTATACGAACAGCACAAAAGTGTGGGCATGTTCTTAGGTGAAACAGCACATAAACTGAGAATATGAACTTTATTTTTTTACAGAGTAAACAGTGAATTTATTTGACATCAATATTTACTACTACTCAGAACTGAGTAAAAAGTGAGGAGGCTGAAGAGTAAGCCAAGAATTTCCCAGTGACAATATTTTGAAGAGTTGGGACAGTGAAGCAAAGCCCTATGCCATTTTGGGGGGTGGGGGGAGGAAAAAGGGTTTTCACATTGCCAAAACATAAAAACTTCCTGTAAAGAGAGTGTAGGGCGTGTTATTACATTTTCACAGGAAGAAATAAGACCAACAGAAGGCAAGTTCAGCAAAAAAAAAGGTGTCAATGATTTGAATTTATTAAAAGTTGGTGGAAAGATGCAATTTTCAGCATCACTAAAGGATGCTTCTACCTGTTGTTATTTTGCCATGGAAAGGAACATTTCACTGTATTTCTGTCAGTTAACATCTAAATCTGCTGATACTGATAACAACATAATCATACTTGCCCTTATGCATTACAGAGCACAAGACTACCAGAGTATGAGATTTTGGTGACTGCTACAGATCAGCTGTTATCTGGATAGAAAGTGCATTAATTAAGAGTCACTAATTGGCAGAATCAGTCAGAAGGGCTTCAGAAACACAGTACGTAGCCCAGACATCCATTCAGTCATGTCTGCCTTCTTTCTTCTCCTTATTTTTTCATTCTTTTCTGAATGTCAAAAATCTTACAAAACAGAGGAGGGGAGCTAAAATGTCATGTGCCTTTTGAGATTACTTTAGAGCAATTTGCTCTTGCCCTCATCAACCTGTTAAAAATCAGTACTTGTTTTTTTATTTTGATTTATATATTTTGTTTGATTGGGTTTTGTTTGTATTGCTTTTTTTCTTATGGGGAATGAAGATGATAAGGGTGTATCCTTTTAAAAAACTGTATTATCACCATCTAATCGGAGATATTGATTTCACTGTAACTTTCGCTTGTTTCCTCCATAGGCATGGAGGAAATCAAAGGACACTGTCATCTTTCTGCTGATGATTTAAAAACTCCTGCTAATGGATAGTGCAATGAAATTACATTTTCTGTCCCTCTTCCTCTTTGTCTATTAACAGGTGCTGGATTTCTTTGGTATGGAGAGAAAGGGCCACTATAATGAATGCATTAATTTTTTATCATCTGATTTGTTTTCTTCTTGCAAAGCTATGGTTTTGGCAATGATAAAAACATTCCTAGCAGTAGAGCACAGTTAGGGAGCACTGCTATTCATTGGTAAATATAAAGTTGATTATCACAAGAATTTAGATGTGTTTGCTATACATAAGCATAGATCTACATCACTTATTTTCCATATGTTTATTTACAGTACTGATGCTTTTTAGACACATTATGTGGAACTAAATTGGATGAACATGAAAGACATTATTCCAGCATAGGACTTCTCAGAGAACACAGTATTTTATCTTCTTTTGTTCTAGAGATAAACACCCATTTCACTGAGAGAATTACACCGATCTGAAATCAGCACAACAAAGGAGCATTAAAGTCCTAAGGTGCTAAAATCTTTTGAACTCTTAAGTTCTTTTAAACTCTGATCTGACTACAGGCAAAATGCAAACTAAACCTTCATTTTGTATTAGCCTGTACTTCATTTACGCTACTGCAGAAATACAGCCTCTTGATACCAAAAGGGAACTCACAAACCATATATAAAATCAGCTTGTTAATTGCAACTTTTCACAGCTGAGAAAAATGTACATTAGTTAATGTTACGGGAAATTTGCTATATCAGTTACTCTCTGCAATTTTTATTACATCTCCATTGATTCTAGCATAAAGTTGGTATTTCAGAAGTCATGAGAAGCAGCTAGCAGACTGCTTTAAAATTATTCAAATGTCAAATTTCTGATTTACTGTACTGCAGATGCTAGTTTTAAAAGTTGATAGGAGAGTGAATTTTTACATCTTCATACATTAACAAGCAATACTTTCTACCTCTATTAATGACATATAGTCCTGTATAGCTTCTTGAAAACAGTACTCTGCTGCCTTCAATGTTCCCAGTATTCCCAATTCAGTGTTGACAAGACAACATTTCAGAAGCCCTGCAAAAGTTATTAGTCTACAAATATTTGGTAGGAACCCTTGCATATTCTGAAACCAGCTAACAAATGTTTCCTAGGGAGCCAATTGAACCCATGGGAAAAGAATTGGGGTTACACCACCACTGACCTCATTCATCACTGACTGACAGTGGCCTAGATAAGGTTTGCAGTTTTTCCTGTAAATGCTGCTTTGGGAAGTATAAATGCACCAGGTGCAGTGACTCAGTTCCAGACTAACCCATTGTTTCAAACCAACAAGTAGAGTATATAGCTTTCACCAGTTGCATGCAGTCCATGTGAACATATAAAAAATCAGATAAAGAAAGCTACATATGTGATGATGATTAATTTATTTTGGATCCAGAGCATATGATTATATGCTTTCATTATAAATGTTACCTGTATCATGTCCTAGATCTGTGCCCTCAAAGCTTCTTAGAACTGTTTAATTAGAACACCCTTGGATGCTCTGATTTTCTGAGATACTAACACTATTTAATTACTTGGATATACCAATAACTACAATATAAAGATTAGTAATGACATATTTACAAATGACAATAGGAACAAAATACATGTCTTTGCTCAGTTCTCCAACTATAATGCTGACTGAAGAAAAAGAGTTTTTCTCTTTTCTCTTACCTCCTTATTACCCTAGAAACTGTTAATAAATTAATCCAGAGTTTCTCACATAAGGGAAGTGGAGTCCTTCCCACACTGATGGATTTTAATAGCAATTATATTTGTATTCTTATGCTAATGCCCATCACAATGTTATCTAAGTATTCTCCAAAGATTCAAAGTGATGTATGACAAGAAGTATAACTTCCACTTTTCTGACTCAGTATCTTCTTTGCTGATAAAAGTATTTTTAACTTGCTTTCTATTTCCTTGTGCCTTTTTACTTCTATTTTTTTGTGCATTTATATTTAGCATGTCTTAAAGGAATAAAAATAGAAGAGAACACTACCCGTTTTACAAGGATATTTTGGTACATAAATGTTCTTCATGCACAACTGAAAACAAACCATAGAAAGAAATGCGACTGCAGAGGATGTGAAGGCAGCTTGCCAAACAGAATGTATTCAGTTAGAGGTGAGATCATGCATGTTTTAAAATTTTAGCCTGTTTAGCCACTTGGTGCCAAAGGTAGATAAGCAGATAAAAACTTTTTGCTTCTGAAGGAGAATTGGGAATACAGAGTTTAGTGTATGAAATGAGTTGAGACTTCCTACTCGCATCCTTTCATGTCTCCTACCTTGAAATACTGACTCAGAACCAGCACAAATTACATACTTCTCCTCCCTTGCTATCTCCTACGCTCCAGACAGTGGTCCCAGAGTGAAAGATAAAGTAAAATACTAGCCACATTTTAGTCAGGATTTCACCACAGAAGAAAATGAAGATGGAAACTGTAGCTTGGCTGTACAGTTTCTCCTCTGTGGGAAACAGAAAAAGTGTGATTTCTATGCAGCCTTAACCATATCCCTTCCACCACATAGTGCAAACATTTCTGACAGATGAACTGTCAATGGGACAGGACTGCTGTTCCTCAAACACCCTATCCCATAAATCAGCATAATGGAGTATATATGAGCCATATTCTGAAAATGGTAAAAGAAAGGCTTTTCCTGATAATTCCCAGCATATATTTAACTGTATTCTAGTCTGAACTAAGCATTCCTTCAAAACTTCAGTAGGATGCCACTAGGTTTGTTCACCTTTGCTTCATTACAAAATTACAAAATGGTAATTTTGTTTACAAACTATTTGATTCTATTATCTTAAGTTTTTGTTTGTTTGTGTTTCTTCATTGTTAGTTTTCAGTTGCTTTCAAGTTAATTTTTATTCAGTTTCATTTGAATAAGTGGTAATTAAAAGAGACAAAAGCCATAAAAATATTTTTAGTCTTAAGTTTCGTTTTGCAAAATATTTTTTTTAATATGCACATCTAGGAATGCAATACTTCTGACTACCTACTTACTATTTATGTGGCATTTTTCATACAAAACTGTTTTTATTTTGGTTAGTCTTAGCCTGTTTAATCAGCCTGCTTTCACAACTGTTTGCCATTTTTTTCTTTCTGAACTGATAATTACCTCTTTGTAGATTCATCTTGTGTATTGCAGGTTGGACCTTACATTTCTGTATTCTGTAAACATTCAGGAATTCACATAGCTATTAAACTCATCATGCGACAGTAAAGACTTTTACTTGCTCTCGTGTTTTTCTTTTGCAAGATGTAAAACCTCTACTGCAATATTAGAAGGCTACTTCTTCAATATCCAGCATGATAATGAACAATTATATCTAAAGTTAATGTGTGGGTCCATGAAAGGAAAAACAAATCTTGAGAAAAATACATCTGAAAAGAATCTAAGTGAAAGTCAAATGTGAACATTATCATAAATGTTGGGAGATAAATCTCTATAATTAAATTACCCCTAAAAACAGTGCCGTAAAATATTCTAATAGTATGTTAAGTAAAGGTGTCATAGATGGATATAAATCACTCTTTTGAAAACTTCATTCCTATGTGAGACTCAAGTTTCAAAACAATGTATTGGTGCACATTGATTAAGACCACAGATTTGGCTTAATCTTTGCCATTATGCTTTTCCTATAACTGGTGGTAGTCACCCAAAACTGATCATGTAGGCTCCATATTTAGTCACTAGAAAAAGACTGACACCTCCAGAGCGAATTTACACAATTGGCAGTATTAGAGAATCTGCTTTGGAGCAACAGGAAAGCTTTAACAATATTTAGTGTTAATTTTTAAGGCAGTGGATTAAAAGAATTCCCTGACATTTCAAATCAAAATCTTTTCTAGATCTTTTCCCACTGACTTACTTGATTAAATGTCCAGGGCAAGCTGATGCTAAAATGTTTCTCAAATAAAACATAAGCTGCAATATTGATGGTAAGTCTCCCACCCACCAAAATTCTGTACAGAAAAGGTTTGCAAAAGCCAACAACTCCTGAAAGCAAGCATTGCATCAGGCTCTAATTATCCACAGCCACACTAAGCACAATACACTGCTGGGTTAAACCTTCCTTCTATTGCTTTGTCTCACTGCTCTTAGCAGGTACTGCAATGGAGAGAAAGTAATTTCAATCATTGTGTTTCACATGGTTTTTTTGCTTCTGTATTATAACTATTTTATAGTTAAATGGAAGACTTCATTCTTTAGGACAATCATTTGAGGTCTCAGGAGCATAAGGTTCGTCGAAATGTGTGAATGGGGGAAAAATACAGAGTAAATAAATTAACTATGAATTTTACTTCTAATATGGCTACAACTACATCCTGTTCTAGTTTCTTGTTTCAATAATCATTGCCAATTTCAGCTGGAAAATAGATATGAAGATATAGACTTACAAAAAGAAAAAAAAGAAGAAGATAATTAATCCTTACCTGTATTAGAGCTTAAAATGTGATCTGCATGTATTTTATGTAACAGTGGAGGAAATACAGTTGTTTAAAACTGTCGTCTAATCAGAAAATCCAGATTCAGAACTCACAACTTGAACCCCTTTGTTCCTGTCCCAGTTCCTTTTTACCAGCTCAGGACTGTCAGCAACACACAAGTTGTGTCAGCCAGCAACTAAGATAATAAAAGGGAAAATATGCAAAGAGAAGTATTGCTTACAAGAACTCCCTTCTCACTACAACAGCTATGATTTTCAGTAATTTCCAGTCTATGCTAATAAGTAGATCCTTTGAGAGCACTGATGGTGCAACAGAAATGTATGTCCAGTACCAAAATATTATTATACTGCTAGGTTATTTGAACTTCCAGTTTCAAAGAATTGTGCAACAACTTCAATGACAAAAGAAGTATGTATTATAAAGTAAAAACCCCTCAAATCTTCTCAGCAGAGAGAGACATATGAAAAAAATTTCTGTGCTTCCAGCTAGCAATGTCATAAAAATATAATATGCTAAACTGCTAGAGGTCATCTTCAAATGCTAGAAACAGTAATATTAGGCCCTGATGACACCTTGTATGCTTCTCTTGGTATATATAACATTACAATATAATCCATACTTGTTACTTCACTGAGATGGATCTTGCTCTTCCTATTTGAATGCTACAAAAAGGAAAATAATAATGAATTGCATTTGAACAAGTTGTAGCTAGTAACATTGGTATTGCAAAAGAGTTGTTTCAGAACTGGAATAAAATGTCATTTTTGCAACAAGTTTCCTCTAAGTTACCTAAATACTTGACTTTCATAGCCAGTAATTTTTATAATTGCCAAGCTTTCAATAATTGAGTAAGTTTGATAATTTCAATGATTTCATTTTTTGCATGTGAATCATACAATTTATTTATACTCTCTGGCTTAAAGAAGAAATATGGCCAGCACAAAGAGACTGCATAGAAAGAATGCAGTACCATTTATTTCTTGGCTACTGAGAAAAATTCCACCACTTCTTAATACTTCCTTTTCAAAACCAAGGTCATAAGATTATTATCAGAACAGTAAGATAGCTATGAAGCCCATCTTCAAAACTGTCTTCTCTGTCAGGGTGGTCAAAGAAGTTTTTGTGGTCTTTGAAATCAGCATAGTCACACTAATTTGTAAATCCTTCCTTACTTTGGAGAATGTTCTGGGTGTTAAAAACAATATAATGTATGAGGTTCTGCTTACTAGTATTCCATTAACTCAAAGGGAGGTTGTCTCTTTAAAACTAGAAAGCAAATTCAGAATAAATTCAGTCTAACCAAGTTATCTTTGCACCTTCAAAAGTCAATATCACATCTTCAGCTCACTGGGAAGAAATATTTCACTTTACTATCACCTCATCTCTCATCATCAACTGACAATTCATGGAATGCAAGCAATTCCTGGGGGTTGTTTCACTGCTTTTAAAAATCTCTGGATATTGTGGCAGCCTTATCTGTGAATTTTCCTACACTGCCTAGCTCCTCAAAATCTCTAACTTAATTTCAGCATAGATTTTGATTGATATTTTAATTTCCTTTATTAAAATATAATATATAAAGGGAAAGGAATCTTTTAAGCTCCCAACCAACAATGAAATTATACCTACATTGTCATAGGGAGCTAACTTCCTATTAATACAATTGTATTTGACATTTCCATTAAAAAATCTTCTAGTGTTATATTATTATGTGTGTGACAGCTCACTGTGGGTACTATGGTTACATACTGATTTTAGATTATCACTTCACTGCATTTCTTTTAACATACATAAGAAGTCCACTTTGGAAAAACAATTATTTGGTTTTGCTCTAACGGGGTAGTGAAAAGATATTTACTGAATTCAACTAAACTTTTGCATCATAAGTGTGATGCTTTAAATTTAAAGAAATTTAAAGAACCTCATGCTTAAGGGAAAATTGAAATTAAGCTCTAAAGTGGTATAAAACACTTTGGTAATTTTATTAGCCAGTTAAATGTAGGCTTTTGGACAATGTAAAGGAATACCTCTCAAGAGACACTATGAAACAGAGGAAGCCGGGTATAAGTGAAAAAGAAATATGCAAGGAAGGGCACTAGATTGGCCAGATAAAATCCCAGAAACAGCTAAGTTTTGTTTATATTCTCAAGAATATGATTTCTGTCATGTTCCCATTATAAGACACTTTTAAGCACACACACCAGAACAGAACACAAAGCCTTAGGTTTCAAAATCATGAGACCTTTAAACGTGTATAACAGTACAATTTTTGACTTTACTAGTAACATATGATTTCAAGTAGTACCTTATAAAGCAACTCGGACAACAATTTAAAGTGTGTTAACAGTAACATCACAAGGTCATGTAGGTATCTCAATAGCAAAAATTAGTTTTCATAGAGTATCATTTATACACAAATTATTTATTCAGCTACACAATATATTCTGTCTGGGAGCTTGACCTCTGCATTGCCATCTGGTGATTGCAAATTTTGTGAAAAACACTGCACCAACCTCAGATTTTTGCTTGTTCAGAAGATTATCCTTTCTACATTATTTAACTACCTGTTATTTGACCTTGTCTTGAAAATCATTGTATGCTTCTCATGCCACTGCATTCACTGTTGACAGCTGGTGTTTATCACTAGAAGCTGTGGGGGAAAAAATTACTCAGTGTACACCCTAGCCCACTTACAAAAGCAAATCAAATAAAAAATAAATAGAAGTGAGGAGTCCCTAAATACCAGCAGCTAACACTTTGCCAAACAGGGGGAATGTACAGTGGTTAGATCAGGTTTCAGTGTACAGCTGCTGTCAGCATTCCTACTGCTCAAGAAAACAGCTGAAGTGGTACCTGTGGTTTCTAAAGTGCTAGCCTTAAAATATGTCAAAATGCAGCATGTTAGTCTGCAGTACACCTATTTTCTGTGGTGGGCTAAAACCTAAACAAGGTAGTGAGTGATCACTGTTTGTCCCACACTTGTAATCATCCATTACTGGCAACTGTCAAGGCGAATTCTGGGCTAGACAGACCTCTGTGCTCAGCCGTGTGGCTGCTCCTCTGTTGTGATAAAACACCTGTCAGATGCAGAAAGCAGCATCAGGGTGGTGATGTGAGGGACATCTTATTTCAAGTGTGAAATACAATCCCAGACCTGGCCAAGCTCGCTTAGTAAAACTACACTACATGTTTTCATTTAAAGGCATCAGCTCTTGTATCATAGACAAATACAGGAATTTACCCTTTGGTAACTGCAAATATACTTGGTTGCAGCTCAACGGGGTATCCGCCCGCGTTCCTGCCAATCTTTTTGTACAGATGACATGAGCTGCTGGAACAGCCACATTTCAGTGAAGGTACAATAGATAATTATATTTAGTTTTCATATTTATATGTTTAGTTTATTTTGAAAGCTCACTAGTGTTGTGTAGAAACAGAAGGGCAAACTTTTAAAACAGGTTTCCTAAATTCTTCTTCCTGTATTTGGAAGGTCCCTCTCCTTCATTTGCACTAATGAAGGTTCATTATCTTCTTTAGAACCCAGTCCCAATTTTACCTTTCTATCATCTGAAAGATATGAATTACATATGCAAGGGGCCAAAAAGAATCCTATGGGTAGAAATAAAAATCTTCTAAGTGACTTAATGCAAAGACAGTACCCTAATACCCTCCTCTTATACAGTACCTGATTATAGATCAGAGGGTTGTTGGGAAACAATGTGAAGTATTGCAAAAGCTTGATCTAAAAGAGTATAAAACAACTTGTATTCTTCCATGAATGCCCAAGTCATGATGGCTATGTAGTTCCTTGTTTTGACACAATAAAGCTTTCGACACATTAAAGAGAATGTGAAATTTTATTCTCTCCAATAAGCTTTAGTTCCCCTTTCTTGACTCATCTTATTTGTTTATATTACACCTGATTTAGACTTTCAAACTGTTTCTGACACCGTGAAGCCTGCCTTGCTTCTACAGAACAACAAAAGACTAATTCTATATCCAACCATAAAATTATTTAGGCTTTATGAAAAATTCTTGGATTATCACACAAATAATTAAGCTGGGATGGGCAGACATTACTTTGAACATGCAAAGCTGCAAAACTACAGAAGGGTGTGCACTGCATGGCTTTCATACAGCAGTACTAACCCTGAGGGGCTCAGCCACTGAAACAGGTAATCCTGTGTATAATAACACTCACATAGCACTCACTCCTAGTCGGTGAGTAAAATTAGAACAAAGAAGGGATAAAGAAATGATTGATGAGTATTCTTGCACATTAAAGGCTAGTGGGTTCATTCACATGTGACTTTCAATAGATTTTTCAATTTTGTGGACTGTGGGCTTGTGGAAAGTGAACAAGTGGCATGGAACGCAATTCCTGTTGTAGGAAACAAACAGAAGTTTTAATTCTTTTTTTAAAATATGCTCATCCAAATAGCATGATCTTTAAGATGATCCTATGTATCTGGTTCTTTTATTAAATATGCTAAAAGTATTCCATGAGAGATAAAATAGCTATTAATTAACAAGATTTTTAAAATATCATTGGCAAAAAACATCCCACTGCCTTTTCACTTGCTTACAGAAAAGTTTTGGAAACCCGCGTCACTACCAAAAATTTGCATTTCATACATTGCTTCAAACATACTTTTAAAAGAGGAAATAACACTTGTATGTTTCCTTGAGATGAATTTAAATCTTCTCAAATAACATTTTGATTAATTACATGTAAATTAATTCTAAGTTTATAAAGGGATTTCTTCAGTTGTCAAGGTGATTTTTAATTAACATAAAATGGGAGTCTCTTTCCTGGTTTGCATCAGTACTTATGATGCTACTGGATAAACTACAGCTCATCTTCCTAAGGCTCACTTAATGCTTTAAGTATTTTACTCAAATATAGAAATTAGGAAAATAAACACTACAGAACTTGTCTGTTTTTACATAAGAAATAGTGCTATAAATTCACAGAATCTAAATTCATGTTGGATGGACCATGAGCAACATAAATAAAATCTAGTTATTCCTGTATAAACTGTGGCTAGACACAGCAGCAAAACCATCTGAAAAGTGCAGGTGCAGCTTCAGCTTCCTGATAAAACCTTCAAATGTCTCAGCTCATCTTTCTAGGAAATTTTCAGCATGAAATTATATAATTCAACTAAAAAAATCCAAACCATATGACATCTGATAATTGTGATATTTTCTTACAAATATGAATCCAATTTTTTTTGTTTTACTAACACAAGTATAAAGACAGATCTAGAAGCTGATTTTATTAGATGACAACATTACATACTGCTGAACTCTGATGATCAGCAAAAAGCAGTCATTTTTGGTATTTATTTGGGCTATAATTAAAAAGCTTAGGCATGTGGGATGAAATTAGCAAATACAAGGGAATGTTTGTCTTCTTCAGCAGATCAGTATTTCATTCACTTTTTTCATGGAGTTTAGATTCCCATGTCAGTTCCAAAATCTGTGAGCTCTTCTTTCAGTGTCCTCTTCACAGAGGTTTAAGATTTAAAGGCCAGAAGGAACTCTTACAGTCATCTGGTCTTTTCATAACACAGGCTATAAAAAAGTCATGCAGTAATTCAGGAATTAAGGGCTTCATTTCTTAGGGTTATTGTATGTGTCTGAGAAAAATGTCGTGGCTTGAATTTAAAGTCATGGTGTAACTACCATATCACTGAACACATTTTCCCAGAGACTTCATGTGAAAGTATATTGCCTTTATCTAGACTGATCTTTTATCTAAGTTTCAGTTTCCATGTACAGGCTATTTTCACTTCTGCTATATTATAGAGCTGTTTATCGCCGAAAATCATTTGGATCAAATTCTTTTGGACCGTTAGAATGAGACACCCTTCACTTTCTATTTGTTAAACTAGAGAGTTATTTTAAATTCATAATATGAGCGATAAATTTGAATTTAACCATTCTTTTAATCCTCTCGTAATTCCATCAACAGCTTTTACAGCATCATCACCAGAACTGAATGTAGTACTTGAGCAACAATGTCACTGATGCTGAATACTAAGTAATACTCCTTCTGTAGTCCTGCATTGGCAACTAATTGTCAACACTAACCTCAAGATCCTTTTCAGTGTCATTATATAGGAGGATACATCTAGCATGTACAACACTCAGTGTTAATTTAAATCAATTTTTAAAAATATATTTAACTGCACTATAGCAGATACTCCTCAAATAAAACTGCAGTTCTAAGACCAAAGATAACAGATCATTCCATGGTTATTTCCTCTCTTTATTTTGTATTTCTCTCTTTTTTCTCCTTTTCTTTTTTTTTCATTTTCTCTCAGGTTAGAAAAAGGTACTAAATAATGTAGAATCACATGCCCCACTTTATAATACACCAATTTTGTAACATCTAAGTCATCCAAATGCTATTTGAGAATTTATTAGTACAAAAAAAATGTTGGCTTTTTAAATAAACTGTCTTTTTAGGAGGAGCACTATAGCCCTTCTGCTTGTCTGCTTCTTGGAAGGAATCTGACAGGACTCTCCATCCATGCTTTTTCTTTGTCAAAGCAATCTTCATCCTGAAACCCTCCTGCTAGTGCAATATCTTCTTCTCCCTTGGAGATAAGCCACAAGCCACAGTGACCTCAATCCCCCGTAAACTCAGGGATGGCACTTCAACAGCAAAAAAAGGCTTGACATATTCTTCATCCTCACCAATTCCACATATAAAACCTGTCTGAGCAAGACAAGTTTAGAAGCACACCCCTTGCCCCAAAATTCAGTGAAAGAATATATTTTTCCTACAGGCTGGATGGAGAGGTACTTGAGAGAGCAGATAAAGATGACCATCAGATTCAAAACGAATGCAGTTTACTAAGTATATCAGTCTGCAATTAATCTGGTTGAAGTATCAGTAATTTCTTCTTATGGGAACTAAGCCTGTGCCCATACACAGTATGACTGACTTCAGTTTTTTAAAGAACTGGGCAAAATTTCAGGTTCTTCATAACTATCTTCATTTTCTTTTTTTTTGTTTGATTTTTGTGTCGGTCATCTCAATGGCATTAAGACACATTTTGTTACATTCAATCACTTTGTCTAAGTAGGGAGAAACTTTGTTTCTTTAAAAAATACCTTGACGCCTTTTACAGTTGTCCCATGACAAATTGCTGTCTGTACAGCAGCATCTCTATAGTGGCATCTATGCAGCCATGAAAATCTGACTGCAGGATTATGGTCCAATTCCACTATTTATTAATTATTTTTTATATTTTCTTGTGTTTATTTTTTTAATCCTCTGATCTCAAGATTTTTGAAGACCCTTCCACAAAGGGAAATAAAAGAAGTAATCTGGTTTGTAGGCATAGATTTTTAGATATGTCACCTGTTCTAGGAAATGTTAGATATCAAACAACAGTAAGATGACAGTCTAACAGAAGATTTTGGTATCTATATATTACAGTCATTATGTACTATTTCCAAAGGACAACTTTATGAGCTTTAATTGCTGTTTCTAGAATATTAAAAGACAAGGAGATCCAAGCCAACCAGCATGCTAAGCTCAGTCTGAGCCAGGTTGTGGGAAACACTGTGCAGTGGGTACCTCTGCAGTACTTTCTCGTCCTGATATGGAACTCAGATACTATGCTCTGGGCTTTGGGAAAAAGTCTTTGTTCATTTGATATCACCAGTATACAACTATATCCTTGGCAAATCTTTCAGAACTTATTTTTCTTTTAAACTCGTTAAAAAGGATTATTGATTTTTATATTTTCTTCCATTACTGTTTTATGTAATATACAAAAGTTAATCCTTGCATCAGGCACCATTAAAAGTCCTTTTATTACAGATTCATTCCTTAATTACTGTCACAGCTTCATGTCTCCTTTTATACTTTTTCTTTAGCGTAACAGCAGTTGAAGAAATTTGAACAATGAAAGTACTCTAAGAGAAGGAGTGAAGATTTTCCACACCCAGCCTACATCCCAGTCATCTTTTGTTCCCTCCTCTGACACCCTCATTTCTGCTAAGCTTCACTATGTTATATAAAAGGTGCTGCCATACACTATGCATCACCAATCATACCTATCTGTGTTTGAAATATATTCTGAGAATTTCTAAGGCCTGAAGGAGTATAGCGTCTCTGGGAAACATTTTGTTTCTCCATCAGACATCGAGGTGTATTTATGGAGCATAGATATGGAGGAGATACGTGCCTATGAAGATCCTGCTCTGCAGGATCCGGCTATGAGAAACTAAAGGAGACTGAACAGTTTCAGACTAGGGAGGCAGCTGAAAGAAGGCTTTCTGCTCTCTGACACTGAGATTCCTTCAACTTGCTGTATGTGGTTGGTAGGTCTCCCATGTGTATAAAATACCAACAACATCTGAATCTCTCAGGGAGCTGGAGCTCAGAAAATTACTCGATAAATCTTCCAATATCTCATCCTCTTTTGAAAATATAAGAAGCATAACTTTCTATACTTTTAGGGTGACTGGAGAAAAACAAGTCTTTTCAGTGATGTATTTATGTATTAAGAAACAGAGAAAACAGAACATAAATAAAAAATATTTTATTGAACTTTGTTTCAAATACTAGAGTATCTGTATGTTACAGTCAATAAGTGCAGTAGTTCATTTCAGAAGCTAATTTCAAATACAACATATATGGTGCAGTTGAGCAATGGGTTCTATACATTAAAGAAGAGAAAATAAAATTTTCAATAAATGGACTGCTAATGCCTATTCTTTTAAATAGGAAAAAAACGTATAGATAGGAAGGATGCAGATACCAATCAACATTCATCCCTCAAAATTATTTAGAAAAAAAATTAGAATCTTTGAGTTAAGATGCCATTTAACTGTAAAATACAAAACACAGAGGTACCTTTAGAAGTTTTTATGAAAGGAATGGTGAGAGATTCCAAATATTTTACAGTCTTTGGGAAAAGAAATGAGATGCTAAACATATTTTTCTTTAAAAATCCCCTTCCCTTCCCATTCCCATTCCTTTCCCCCTTTCCTTATTGTCCATAGAAGAAAATAGATACTTTACTGCCCTCAAAAGCAAAAAAACCTTTTTTTTTGCTTTTTTGGGGCTTAAAAAGCTTTGAAAAATCAAACTACATAAGATGCCTGGGAACATACAATATTTCAACAGACAATATGTCTTCTGAGGTTCAGAAGTCAAAATTATGACTTCCAAAAATCAGTGTTAAGATTAAACCATAGCAAAACTAAATAGAGAAAACTAAATGGTTTGTGGTGGTGGTTTTTTTTTTTTTTTTTTACATTGAAAGCTCACAGTGCAGTCTATATGGAATCACAGAGATAATTTAAAGCAAGAAAAAAAAAGGTAATACCATTCAGTCAAACTGCTGGAAATAAAAATGTCCTTGTGCTCCTCCAGATCTCTCAATTAAGTTTTGAAAGCTGTATGTTCAATGTTATTAAAACAACTAAAGAAAAAATCTAATATATATCACCCCCATTTTTATTCTGAGTTGCCATGAACAGAATCTGTCTTACTGAGTGTAGTGGTGCATTATCTTTAATCCATTTTTAAACATAAAGACTTCTAAGGTCACTGTTAATTAGAGAAAGGTCCCAATTCTTCCTAATATGAGGCTGTGGATGCATCACTCTGGTTAAGCAAATTTACCTGTTTGGATTAATATAAACATTTGAGAATTAGACTAACTTATCCCACTGGGTTTCCATCATTTAACTAAGACTTATTTTCTGGGCAGGAGGCAAGATAAACTTCTTTCATCCAAATAATAAACAGTACTGCTAATAAAACATAATACTGCATGAAACTAAGAGGGGCAATCTGTTAATCTGTTAGTTTCTTCACAGAATTATAAAACTACCGAAGGGAATAAAATAAATGTCAGAGAAGGAACATCAACAGTAGCATTATGAGGACAGAATCAAGGAGAAAGAAAATGTCAAGGGAATGTCATACCTAATATACTCCCTTTTAAATTGCTTCACTACTAGAAATTAGGCAATTGAACAATAACCTTAAATTATTTGCAAGAAACCTGACTGTGGGGCATTTTGCTCTTCATAAGCTACACACTAAATATCCAGCACAATTTGAAGAGTACTGTTCTGATCTGGCTTACTGAATAATATCTATAACCTTACAGATAAGGAACTGTCACCTAGCCATTGTCTTTCCACCCTGTAAAGTCCCAAAATACTGTGGAGTCTGTCTTCTCTTCGATGAACTCCATCTGGTTTGTGATAAGGCATTTTATATTTCCGTATTCCTCAGTGTCATGGCTTTGCAAATTGCAAACCCATTTAGATTGGACAGTGCTACTCAGCCAAAGAGAATGAGTTTTACCTTTATTTTGCTCTCAGTACTAGCAAAAATAGACATATATCTTAGCAAATATTTTCCTCTGCAACCTCATTTTCAATGCTCAGTGGCAAGATTTGCTTCATAATACAAATCAAAATTCAAGTGTAATGGGAAATTACTGGTTCAATTCTGGTTCCAAAGCCTTTCTTTCAAATATTCACCCAGCCTAGCACATATCTCTGAATGAATTTCCCATTAGTACTTGTGATTGCTACTTGCTGGAAAATAAAAATGACTACTAAAAGAAGTGGGCTTGTGCAACAGAGGAAAGATAGCAGAACTAAACATACATCTCTAGCTGTTGTGGCCAAAATAGAAGATTCAATGACCCTCACGGCCTTATTCCTAAGAGGTCTTGAGCCAATACCCATTTAACAGCAAGAGCTTAAAATACAAGAAATACAAGAGAATGTCAGCTGGAAGTCTGTGGTGCTAAATCCTAACAGAGAAGGAAAGTCAATACAATATTCTTACCCCAGATATTTCTCATGGTTGACAGACCCATATATTCTTCTCCTCGGAATGATTGCACACTTCTGCTTTGACATTTTTGCACTTGTGAAAATACTGTTCTACAGTTTCTCTTAGTTTAATAAGGTATATATGGAAACTGGATTTTATCTAACTAGACTAAAACTTGCATTAATTTGCACAGACAAATGTCAGGTAGATTTTCCTCTCCAAGCCATTCCACAAATCAAGCAATTTGGATCAACTTCAAGAGAGGACGGATGAGTGAATTTCCTTCCACGGTATTATGCATAAGTTAAAAGCAAATGTTTTTTGTCGAAGAAATAAACAAAGAACATTTTAAAAATACAGCGTTAATTTTCTTCCTTCTGAAACTTCAGAAAGATTCTTTAAATATTCATTACCATGGATACTAAACCATGCAATTGAATATCTTTCTTCAACAGAAAGAAAATGTTTCTTCTTTGCTATGGTCTACTTCTTTTCCACAGTGGTCATACTACTGACCAAATTGATTCCTACAGTCTGTAACTTGAATTACCGAGAAGGAAGTGAATCAGGTAGCCAGGAAAATGTTTACATTAATGTTATATAAGTACTGGCAAAGAGTGGGATTCTGTAGGGAAGAGTAACTTCCAAGACATCCCTTGCTGCTCCACAGTGTTTTAAGACACACTGCTGGTTTCTCCACATTCCAGTAAAAGCCAAGCCAAGAGGTAAAATGATTATGCTTCAGTAACTAGATTTTTATCGTTTTTTCAAGTATATATTCAGCTTCTCAGTAGCTTTATTTATCATACAGCATTAAAATGCTATCTTTTTCTTAACTGCATGTACAATAAAATAAAATGGACAGTTCTCATTTAAATAAAAACTACCTTGCAAGGAGATATGCTAAGAATGAAATGCCTCTAAAATAAAGTGCTCTCTTAAAACACTTTTTATGAACACCTAGAGACCAAGTCATAAACCACAGTTCCCACAGTCAATCTGAATTTGTTTTTATGTTCAGCATTGTTCAGTAAAAGTAGAAATCTGCAAGAACAGTTTGGTCCATTATATTTTTCCCCACTCTGCTGTATAACTTGCTTTCAGAAATCATTATTATTTCACAAAAAGTATCAATTTTCATCATTATTTGATGAGGAATCTTTCTGAATCAGATATAATGGCTTTTCACCAATCAAAATTATATTTTGATCCATCTGACCTCTTCAGAGAGCTTTTCAGTTGTGAAATACTGTAAAATAATTCTTTTTCCTGATCTATTTGTATTATTTTATGTGAACAACAGTTAACTCAGTTCAGCTAGCAAAGTTATAAGGACAGAAGCCTATTTTGTGTGAAAGGGTGTTTAAGCAGAAAAAGAGTTTTAGCTTTATTAGGAACAAGGATGAGCAGTAAAACTCTAAGCCATTTCTATCTTAAACCCCAGGAAATTTACTAACATTACTGGTTCAGACAGCCAAGGTATAGCTTCAGCTGCACTGACTTGTCATGTGCTTCACATCCAAAGGCAAAACTAAGACTTTGAGTTTTCATGTTCTATAGAATAAGTAGCAAAAAAACCCCCAAACTCCAAAAAACAAAAACAAAACACCCCATACTCACCCTTCCAACAACAACAGTAAACCCCTATTGCCTTACCTCTAGGATTTCAAAGTAATGTCCCCAGCAGCACCATTGGGACATCAGTAGGTTCTACATTATGAATGTGTTATGGAATTTGCACTGAAGCAATGCTAGCCTTGCCAAAATTAATATAGGAGCATATGGCTGCCCAGCCCGTTGGCATTGCCAGAATACACACAGGAGAAGGAACTGAACTAATCCCAGACATTGTCAAATGTCTGCGTGAGCCAACATACACTAGCACATTTACACCTGGATTCAGAGACCATAGCAATAACTGTCAGGGGTTTGGAAACCTTCCTGAAACCTCATCAGACTTACCCAACTTTTACAGTTCTGAAATGAAATGAAAACATGAAAGGTTCATAAGGGTAATGAAGAGCTGTGTTAAATCACATTTGTAACTTTCTTTGTTTAATTCTCCATCACACACAAGTTCCCCGAAGAGTTAATTTCAAATTTGGAGCAGCAATTACTTCATTTTTAAAATTCCCTCTTACTGAGTAACTATGATCCCCAACAAGACTAATGTCATCCAGGAGAACATCATGGTATGTGAAAATGAGTGCAACGTGGAGGGCAGGAAAGGGCATGCAGATTTAATGCATGTCTACAATTTTAATTCCCTTTTTTATTTATATTTCCAATATCTTGCTACCACCTACTCCTCATGCTAGATACAGAGAGGGAATCATGAGGCCAGCTCAGGTTCTTTTGGGAAATACTGGGTGGCTGTTACCAGCAACTGCCAGGACAAGAGTTTTTCCATACAGTATTGCTGGCTTATCATAACTAAGAGGCTTGACAGTTATAAATGCCCCCCCAAAAAGTCAAGCTCATACTGGTTGCTAATTTGGGATCTGAAAGGAATTTCTTCCCCTCTTTAGGCAAAGATTTTGGAAATTTTTTTCCCCTGCTTCTCTTCCAAAACGCAATATTTGCCACACTGAAATCTTGAACATCTCATGTAAATAATCTTCTTCCTTTGATACCCATATGATTGCATATTTTTTACTTCCTTTGGCATGCTGCCTAGTGTCCTAAGTATTTCTATCCAACTACTGTCTTGCACAGGTCTTATGGTGTCACATATAGCTTTATAGATGAATATTTGCATTGTATTTGAGGTCTTGAGATCTACTGAAGGCTCAGATATTGCCAAGAGAAAGACCTAAAGGCCAGATTGGACATTTAATTGAATTTTCTGGGCTTAAGCTCTGTGATACTTTAGTGGATAAACTGTGCTGTAACAGGTAATAGTTACTACCTCTCTTTCCACCAAAACCTACACATCTGATGCTACCACCACATCACTATTCTGTAACAGAGACAACTCTTGCCTCATGGTTCAGTAACTTTAGGGATTTGTGGAACTTTGCTAAGCTGATGGAAACAGACCTATTTAGGAGTCAATTAAGCAGCCTTTAAATAATGTCTATATGTTGCCTTCTTAATAAAGAAATACCAGTTCATTTAAAAGTGGATTTGTAACATAATAGTTACTCTGTTCATTTTTAAAATTATTTATTTATTAAATTTCAATACAATATTTTCTACAGGTAACATATTCCTGTTGGTTACTTTCCCTCTTAATAATATTGTTTGAATCAAGACTGTATTACTGAAGAAGATGCAACTCAAACATGACAAAGATTTGAATATTGCTTTAGGCATTTGATATATTTAATAATTCTCTGAATTAAACTCTGTCTCTGTTTGATTGCATTGACTTACATTTCAACATACAGGGTACATAGCACACAAAATAATAAATGTGTTAGCAAATTTCCTGCTTACATATAACCAAACAAATACAAATTGGATTTAAAGGGAGTGGGAAGAGACCTCCCTCCTTCCATAAAATAACCTAAATAAAACACTGATGAATCTACATTTATCTCATGCATTAAGAAAGGATAGAGAGATGGGTTATATGATTAAAAAGGGAAAAAAAGATTTCCCAAAGTACCAAACATAATGTAAAATAGAGTTCCCAGTTTTCCAAGACTTATGAAAGAAACACTCTAATACAACCTGCAATCAAGAGTCAAAGATCAGAGCTTTAGAGTGAAAATTTAGTCTACCAGGTTTTAAGCACAATGAATGATTAACACAGGACACAGGATTAACACAATGAAGTATCTGATTTTGGCTGACAACAGCTGTGAAATAAATAGGACAACAAAACCTGTAAAATCACCAGTAGTTTTAAAATCACCAGATTTAAAAGTTTTAAATCACCAGTATTTTAGAATTCATAATATTGATTGGAGCACTTATAGACAATTTCTTTGAAAGGGATAATATGAAAGAATGAAAAATAAGGGATCATTCCCGAACAATGCATCACTTTCTAACTGTTTCTTTTAAGAATGTCACATCAAGGTAAAGGCACCTTTTTTTTTCTATGTGGTATAATAAATGATATAGCCAGCTTTTACGTTGATATTTTGCTGCATCTAAGAACTAATGACATTTGGAACAATGATAAAAAAATATGATAAAAAGGTATGGAGCTTCAAAGATCTCAGTTACATTCTAATCCAAGGTATCTCCACTGGCTATCCAAAACAAGCAGACTTTAACCGTGATGGTGATAAAAGAATACAGCCATGTATGATGACTGTGCAGTTGCATATCATTAAAGCCCCTGGGATACTTTTATGCCCTGCCCCAGATACATACTATTGTTACCAAAACAGGATGACTGTGCCATGATAACGTGGAATCCAGGACATAGTTTGCAGCCTATTGTAATTTTCTCTCCCCACACTTTCATATGTGCTTTAATCACTCACCATATTACTAACCCTAATGTAACAGAAGAGTCATGAAAATGTTGATGCTGCTATTATCTCTTTATCACAGAATTTGTGGTTACACGAAGATACTAAATTCCCTTTTTTTTTGTCTTCTGCACCACCTCTAATTCGTGGGTCAACTAGGATGGAATCTGGCAAACTTACATCCCTATTTTTCATAATGATTAAATATCCCTACAAAGTATGCCAAATCTATATGCCATATCCCTCATATCCCCAGAATACACATAAATAATCATATGACACATATTTATCCTTGATCTAATCTCATCTTATTTTCCTCAATCCACAGATTCTCATATTATTATGTGATAATACTAGTAAAGTTTTAATAGCAAGCTTCTCATGCTGTATATATTATCAGACTTCACAACATGTTACAATATAGTGTGTGATATAACCGGCAGATCCTCTATTTTGAAGTAAAATTACTTAATATATACATTCAATCTGTATGCAAAGTAGCTACTAATCAACATAGTTTATAATAGTAATAATATGACAATTTAAATAGTATCTGTTAACTTCCTTGTCGTGGAATTTATGACATCTCAGAAGTCCAACATTTATAACTAGTCTTATGTCCTGTTAGTGATATACTAATTTTTTTGAGATTTTTTTAAAATTAAATGTGAAGACTGGAATTTTATGCATTTGAAAAGACACTTTCAATTACCATTAAGGGCATTCTAACTTTCAAGAAAGTTCAAATCTTTAAGCCTATACTGTTGGAATAGCAAGTGGAAAACTAAAAGGCTGACTGAGGTCCTCATTGTTCTGTGGCTTCCTAAAATGGCTGCTGACTCTCTAGAGTACTGTAAAATTTTCATTGCAGGATTTCATAAAAGGAATGATTGCATTTGGTGACTAACCTAACAGCCACTAAGTTGCAAAAGTAACCTAAAAAAAGGCTGTGATATTTATTGGAATCACCCCTGGAATGTTCCCACATGTTCTGGGAGGTGAAGCAGGGGAACTTGCACCAGCAAACGGGAGATGCAATGGATGGACCCAGGCTGTTCAGGAAAGACCAGCTGGGAAACCAAGGAGGAGCGCTCACTGAACACCTAAGCTTGACTTTGGGACTGGTGAGGAGCCAGTTCAGAGCTTACAGGTAAAGATAGAGGACTGACACACCTGACACTGTGGTATGCTTTTGCTATAGACCACCTGTCTGCACAGGGGAAACAGAGGAAGCTTTCTTTAGAAACATGGAGGAAGCCTCACAATAACGAAGCGAGGTGAAACAAAGAGAAGAGAAAAGAGGTTGTACACATTACATAAACCCTCGAGACTCCTGAAGTGTCCTGATTACAGTTTCCTGACGCAGGTGATGGAATGGACTACCTGAATAGGGAAGATGGTCTACTGGAATTGCTACTCAAAAGCAAACAAGAAATGTTTGGAGATAGGATAGGCAAAGGTAACCTTGATTACAGGAACTGTGAGATTATGGAGCTTAAAATGCTCACAGAAGTGACCAAGTCAAATAGTTACAATATTGAACTTCAAAAGCATTTGGGTTTTTTTTGGTGATCTGAGTGCTCAGGACAGCTGGTTCATCTCCAAAGAATAATTTAAGTTTGAAAAGACCTCTAAGGTCAAGACTAACCATCGCCTAACATTGCCAAGTCTGCCTCTAAACCATGTGTCTGGGGACAACCTCCTCAGAAGACAAGAATGGTCCATCCCAATGTGCAGAAAGTAAAGCAAGCAAGAAAGAAGGCCAGTATGGATGGATGAGTTCAAGAGCAAAAAAACATTACCAGAGAAGGTAGAAGTGCAGATAGGTTACCCAGGAGGAATATAAGGGCACTGCCCAAACATGAACAGATACTGCTGGAAAGGTAGAACTGAGCAGGAGTTGAAACAAACTAGGAAGGTGAAGGTCAACAAGAAGAGTGTCTGTAGGTATATATATATTGGCAGCTGAGGCAAGTGGAGGTCTGCAATCAAATGAAGCAGGAAAATTAGTGACGAGAGATGTGGAAAAGGTCCAGGTACTCAATGACTTATTCTTCTCAGTTTCCACTGGCTAGCTTTGCTCTCAGGTGTCCTGTTTTGTGTGAGTGAAGCAGTAGCCCACAGGGCAGAAAGTGCAACTCCTAGCTTCCAAGAGGGCAATTAGGATCAGGAAAACTGTAGGCTGGTCAAAATAATTTAGTATTTGGGAATGTTATGGATCAAATCCTTCTGAAAACATGTCCAAGTATACAAAGAACAAGAAGAGGTCTGGTAAAAGCCAGCTTGGTATCACCAAGGGTGAGTTGCATCTGACCAACCTGACTCTTCACGGTGAAAGGACTGGCTGTCTGGGAGCTCCGCCATTAATCTAAAAATATTTTTTATTTCTCCCTGGTGTAAAAGTAAAATGAGAACAGATGTAATTGCCTGAAGACTCTGCAGAAGCATGAGAAGCAGGAGCTGTGATAGCAAAAAGCTGATATGACAGTATATAGAAATAGAGGACCAGACTGGCCAACATTATATGGGCAGAAGCGCCTCTAATCAGTAAGGTACATTTCCTTAAGGAAACTGTAACTGAATGTGTTGGTTTGAAAACAAACCAGTGGGAGATCACAAGTCAGGATTTAAATTAATGGGAAAATAAAATTAGAAACAAATGAAATAATATAAGGAAAAGCACTGACAAAGCCAGATACAACCTGACACCCTGTTAGAGTGGTGGTAGCAGTCCAAATGAAGTAGTTCAGTTGGAGTGATGATCCTATGGAAGGTCTCCAGCTGAAGGTCCAGTGGTAGCTTTGTCCTCTGGTAACCCAGTAGACAGGGCTAAGTTAGGCAGTTCTGAGGGCAGGTTATATCCAGGTGGGAATGCTTGGCTCCTCCCTCCTGGGTGGAGCCTCTCACAATAGGATGAGGTAAGTCCATGAGTCATGTGGGGATTTCTTGCTGGCCCATTGTCTGTTATCAGGGGTGGGTCATTAGCAGGCGGTAACAGCTAATGGCCCACAGCTGGTGGTAATAGAATACTTAAATACATCTATATTGTAACCTAGGACACTGAACTACAAAGATCATTATTACCTTTATACTCTGGATTCCTTATGTCACATTATCCATACAGCTGGTACATAGATGATGTATAGTCTACTACTGCTACTTCTCACTCTACTGCCTGAAGCTGAAGCAGTTTGTGGCACTGATTGGAAAAATGCTGATGATCCAAATTCATTATCAACACAGTTATAGCTGATCAGATGGCAGATTGTTTTCTAAGAGGTTAGAAATATGAAGAATTCTATTAATCAGGAGTATGCACACCCCTTTGTGAGCAGAATGTCATAGTTATGTATTCAAGCACTCAGAAGTTTGTCAGAAAAACTGCCTGTACATATGCAACTTTATAGCCTCTTTGACACATCCATCATAATATTTTAGTTACATGACTCATTATATTTCTTCCTCTCTTTAGTTGTTATTTATTGCTATTTATAGTTGTAATTTACTGCTATTCAAGGTATTATTTTTTGTTCTTTTCTTTATTCACTGTTTGTTTTACCCCATACCTTATTTAGCACACATTATTCAAAGATTGAATTGAAAGTAAAATTATTTCTTCAGCACTGTTTCCGTGGTGGGTTTGCTATAGTGAATGAATGGTGAATGAATTTCCTTAACTAGAAATTCCCAAGATTCAATCTACTAAAGCCATTTTTCAGCTTGAAAATTAACAGCTGTACTAAGATGCCTACTAGCTTTGGGTAATTTGAGACCTGACTTCTTCATACACTAATTTATAACATTGTCATCATTCAGAGCAGTCTTAATTGATTTTATTTACAACTGGAAACACAACAGTTCTACAAATCTGACCCCATATTTCTCATGGTGTACCCAGAAAGATGGAAACAGAGTTACAAGAGTACTTTACGCATTAGATGAAATATATCCTTTTGAAATTCAGGAATTTCCTTTTTCTTACCTCCAGACTCTGCCATGCGTTACATTTCTCTCTTTCCCTTAAGAGACAACTAGTTTACCACCTCTTGTGGCTCTCTGCTCTGTAGGCCTCCTCTTCCTACAGAGATGGTCTAGCTGAGAGGTATCTGAGAAAGTGTACTCAGCAGGGGTATTCAACTCTAAAATCTTCTCTTTCAATTTAAAAATGGAAAAAGGGCATAATTTCCTGAAAGCTTATCTAATTTTTCCACTTATAAAGATACTACTTTTAACACGGTGGCATTAATGATAGTATCATTCTGTTTCACAGTCATCAGTTCCATCTCTAGTGTTACACATCTTCTAGCCAGAAATAAATGAATCAGACATCCTACAGACAGCATTTTCTTTAAATGCAGCCTGAGAGAACAAGGCTTCCGTTAAAAATGTATGTGATCATAAAAGCAAAGACTGTATTATCATTCATGTGTGCAGACCTTAATTTTAGCATTCCCTAATGCTAGGCGTTCTAAAATCTAATTCTAAATAAAAATTCAGTAATGTCCACTGCTATAGTTTTATTAAAGTGTTTGCACATTTACATGTAAAACATATATATCACAAAGTATAAATACACATATACTCTAATTTGTATGTTTATATTGGCTAGCTATGAACATAAGCAAATCTCACTGAATCATCTGGAAGTATATTTAAATAGATATTTTAGTATTGTCATTCTTATTGGTTAGTATGAAACACACTGTCTTTTGAATTAATAAATAAATAGCAAATTAATTAAGCTTACAAGGAAGTCAGAATCCACTGACAGGTAGAAAGAGGGAACTGCTGTGTCAAAGAAAACAACCTAACTTCCTACTTGTAGCAGGTACTTGTATTCCAGCTAAATAAGAACTAACCAGACCAGCTGACAGCCACCCTCCTGTTAACTTTCTCCTGAATTTATATGTTATTTGCTACCCACCACCTGTTGTTGCCCACCACCATCTTCCCCTACATACTTGTGATTTTGCTTTATATGTGGCCATCTGGACTTAGACTTCTGAAGGTACACAGACCTGGTAGATTCAAACTTCTATATTTCTCATTTAGTCATATGTAGATCCCTGTTTCTTCTCCATAACCATGCATCTACTTCTCCCACCAGTGCCCCAGGCACTGCCAGTGGGAAGGACAAGCTGCTGTCTTCAGCGTGAGAGCTTTCTACTACCAGGTGCCACAGGAAATCCCCTCTCCCTCCATGTCACAGGCTGCTAACATTACTGCTTTTTGACAGATGTAATTCTTATTTTATGTCCGAATAAATAGATCAGAGCTTGAGTAAAAGGGAAAGAGGGGAAAACAATAACTAAGATATGGTAACGGTTGAAGAGGAGGAGATTTTTTTCATTAAATGTTTCCCTCCTGTGTCCTGCAATACATAAATACCATTTGCAGGGCTCAAGTTTGGCAGAAATCTGAGCCCTGATGAACCCCATGACTCCCAAGTGTGTATAGTTCATGGTGTTTATCAAGTGGGATAGCAACCAGGGGTGAAAGGGCTGTAAATACCACGGCATTACTTTGTATACACATGGCAGTGATGGTTGGTGAGGCTGGGAAGGATCATGCTGCTCTGTGAAAGGTGAGCAAGCCAGAGGATGAAGAGGAGGATGAACAAGGGCAAGTAAATCCTAGTTAAGCAAAGCAAGAATGCCATGTTTGAGATTTGCATAGATGTCTGCAGGCAACTTGTGCCCAGTCTGGTGGTGAAACTCTGTTTAGAGGAGTCAGAATTTGACTGAATTTGTTTGATAGGAAAAAAAAGTATGTTGCCATACTTGCAGTCCAGTATGAAAACATGACAGACAATGAGAGAAATAAAAAAAAAGAAAAAAGAAAGACATAGGAAGCCCATCAACTGTCAAGCTGGGAAACACCTTCAGATCATTGCAAGTGTTGCATATTTTAAATTATCCTATATTTTGAGACAATAGTACAAGATGACCAGTTAATCTTTTCAGTTTCCTGTATCTCAGAAACAGCAAAGTCCATGATTTACTGAAACTGTACATGTTTTAAGAACCAACCCAAAACATGGGTTAAAAAAACCCCATGTTATTTTGTCTGATTAATGCTTACTATTACATCATAAATTAAATCCTAGATGTTCTCAGTACTAAAATCACAGACTTCAAGGGCCTTCTTCACAGTAGACACTTTGTACTTGACAAGCTAAAACCTCATTAAAAATCTCCAGTGTACCTCCATCACACCTTCCATAAATGTAGGCTTGAAAGACAGGATGGTGTCAGTTTTGCTAAATTTGGATCATAGGGTAACTCTACAGTCAGAGTTATAGCTGCAAAAAACTAAATCCAGCTGATAACGAGGACTTTTCAAAGAACAGTCTGATGCATACATGCCTGTATGGAAACTAGTCACATGTGATAAAAGGTAGTCAGAGAGCCACAGCGTACCTGGACCACTATTTTGGAAGCATTTGTAAGGGGGCAAAAACGAGCCACTTTTAAATCTGTAAGAAATTTTAAAGAAAGCTAATACAGAGATTTTTTGAACAGGTGTAATGTAATGAGACAGATGAATAAGACAGGATTTAAGCTGCTGCATTTGTTATTAACTGATTCTCAATGTGGCAATATTTTGAAGGTGAGAAAATGAAACTTAAGATACACCAAGCACCAGATTCTCAAAAACAGATTAAAACCCATAGCTTTCAGAAGGAATTTTTCACACCTAATACATGGAAATGGTATATTGAGAGGATATTGAAAGTTATTGGCTGGGAGTGAACAAAGCTGCTCCATATGCAATGGACAAAAAGCTGTTTGAAGCAGAGCAATGATTTCCAACAATTATTTCAAATCTGGACTCAGGTGACAGGTAGGCAAGATAAATAACTAGAATGAAAGAGGGTGTTAGCTGCATTCATCACTTACAATCAGAAAACCTGGATCACTTGCGTAGGAGACAGAGTATGTCATAGTTCAGGATCTGAGATAGAAAAATAGAAGGCTGAGAGTTCACCCATGCATTTCCTGTGGAGGCACATATTATACTACAAGTTTTGGAATTCGGATTGGTATATGTTGACAAGACCCGTTACAATAAATGAGCTAAAGCTGGCCTTAATATTGGCTCAGCTTTATGTCAGCTTTAGCTGAAGTTGCTGGATTCAGTTACTGAGTGAAAAGAAATATGTAGAAATTCAGACTAAACTGTCTAACAGAACCTTCTGCTTTAAATGATGGGACATACTAGTTAGCCCAGGTTTAGACACCTGCAGATTGGGCTTTTAAGTCTCAACAAGTCATTCTAGTCTCACTTTACAGTCAACAACAAAGGGAAATTAATCTTATGTTAAGAAAGGCATCTAAGAAGAGTAAGATAAATTACTCTCTGGAATGTTTATCTCTGCTGATTTTAAAAGAAACCATGGGAACTGGCTGAGATTTACACGTCAATGCTTTGGATGTTGTCAAGGCTGGGCAGATTAATTTCTCTTTTAAAGTTTTTTGTTGTCTTGTTTTATTGGTTTTTGTTTTTTGGGTTTTTTCCCTGACTTTGTGTTTAAAACGTGGAAGTACTTCCATTCTTGCTACTAAATTCTATACACCCTTAGAAAAGGTATAAACAAGTGAAACACCCATTCATTTTTCCTGTTCTTTGTAAAATTACTGTTTTGCTGTGTCTTTCTTTCCATCATTACAATATATATAAATTGTAAATATAATTCCAGTAGCTGAGATAATAAAGTACTATTTTCACACATAAGTATGTCAAAAGGATAGACCACAACAATGAAAATTTAAGAGCTCAATATAAGAAATGCACAAAAGAAGAGGATTGGAGAGAGAAAACTTCATTTACAGCTGTCTCTTGATGAGCCTGGAACTCTTCATGGGAAGGCAGAATCTCATTTGCATGGTGTCAGCAGTACCTGAATCACAAGCTTCATACTGAGAGATTATCTCCATACAGTTTGAAATTTTTTTTCTTGTTTTAATTATTTTTTAGCAATTTTCAATATATCCTTGATACTATTATAACTTATACAGATAAAAATTTAACTGGGATGTCTCTCATCCAGAAAACGGCCAAACAGCCTGCAAATGCACACATATCACATACTACCAAGTAATGTTCCTCTGCCTGCATTTGGAAGTAAATAATTCCACGGAAGAAAGCTTTGCAATAGCATCTTCTTTTGTCCAGTCTTTTGCAAATCTAGTAATGAAACAGACTCACAAAGGAAAAGAATGCCCCAACAATGGCTCGATTATACAAAAACTCCCTATTCACTGCTGTCACTCATGTGTCAGTCAACAGGCTCCACAGCTCAATAGATGATGTGGATAAGGGTTTCAGTCTGAATTGTCACGTTCTGTATCTTTGCACGCTTCTGGTACATGTCACTTTGTTAGGACGACTAACTACAAATACATATTGCTTTTCAAAATAGATATGGCATACTTTAAAGTTCTCTTGTTTTGCTGGTTTTGTGACCATCAAATAAAAAATTCCCTTCTTTTACAAGAAATGGTCATTACTGTACATTGATGCCCTTAACACTGATATAATTATCTAAAGACTATGTTACCGTAATAATAGTAAAGATAGAAGTGTAGCATAACTGTGCATGAAGGTGTAACAGGGGACTACAGAATGACTGGATAAATAACCAAAACCAAGATTCAAATACAAGATGTCAGTGCTCTTGCTATTGAGTGCTATGGGTAATGACTAAAAGAAGGGATCTGTTCAGATCAGCAATGGGCACATACCACTCTTTAGGCCTAGACAAGACTGTGGACAGTTTTTCCATGGCAACCAACTAATGTAACAGTATTCATTCTAACAGATGGAGGCTTATTAACTCATCAAAAACAGGGACCCCAGATTAAAGTTAGTCTCATAATCAAAACTGATAAAAAGAATATTCTTTTTAAGTATGCAAATCAAGTTGGCAAAACATAGAATAAGGCAGCAGCTACAAAAGATGATACTTCGGACAAAGTGCTCCTCCAGTCACCATTCTGTCTCATCTTCTGAGATCTCCCTGAAAGCCAGTTGTCTAAGTAACATAGTTAATGTTTATCTGGACTGCTTTTCTATTATTTGGTAATTTATAATTACTATTTAAAATCTTAGACGGTTCTTGATATAATGTTAAGTTATACGAACAGAACCTAGTTTGGAGACCGAAAACCCACATCTGTTTCTTAAACAAAATCTTATCTTGAACCTACATTAACTTTTTTTTTTGCATCTGCAGCCCTAATTATGTAGGGCTGCCTACTCATCATTTACCGATGCCTAAAAAGAAGTGAACTAACCTACAGTGAGGGTTTTTAAAAAAATAATTGTAGTTTCATTCTGTAACCAGATAAACTTGTGTAACTCCTTATTCACACACCCAGACCATTTATCATTAATGTAGTTTGTGGAAATTACTATGGAAAAACAACTTAATAAATGAAACAAATTACCCAAGTGTAGAAAAAAACCCGTGATATTTTTATGCAACTTGAGATCATTTGTTTCTTTGTTTATCCAAAGAATTTTCAGTACATGTAAAAAATCAGATTATTACTGAAAATGTTCTGAAATGTTACATAGTGAGACACATTTTGGATGCATTTTTATTACAAATTAGGGAAAATAACATACAAAATTCCAACAACAGACATCACAGGCATCTCAGTTGTAAAAGTCTTTTTATCTTTTGTATTAATGACATAAGCCAAATAATATTTAATGACATTTTATTTTAAATATTGTAAAGACTCAGAATTGTTTGCAGTATTGTCACATTTCAAATACTAAGTTAAGTTTTTTACTCTATAAATAAAACACTGCATTTGTGTGATTACTACACAGTACTTGTAGAAGCTAAAAGTCACCACTTTAAAATTTGTGGGTTTATTTCTCAGGGACATAATATATTAGTATGTATGGGTGAATGTCAGACTTCATGGCATTTTATTACATCCAAGTAAGAGGAGAGAAAGAGAGATTCTGAAATGTAAATTTGACAACTCACTGAAAATTACCACGACTGCTTTGATTTTTCAAAGTATGTGTCTTGTTGCAAATGAAATTCAAGAAAATTTGAAAAACACTAAAGAGAATGCTGTATGCTTTTGACATCTGAATTCTCCCCAGTCAAGTATAAAGGTACCACCCCATGCCTTATTGTTGTCTGTTTAAATCGTTCATAAAAGATTAACTTGCAGTGTCAAGGCCACTGGCTAACATCCATTTTGACACTGATGAAATTACCTGGAATGACGCAGTCTCCCGAGGCACACTGTCACAATTAATGAAATATGAAGGGACCAAAGAAAATTTTCTGGCTCTGCATAACAGAGAAGAGGAAGAAAAAGGTAAATGGAAAAGGGGAATAAAAAAAGAAATAGGAAAACCCTTTGAAAAATATGAGTGAAGACACATTTGCCTCCAAAGTAATCTTCAAATTCCACAAAGGCAAGACAGTTTTGCCAACAGTCATGGTCTGGAACAGTATGCATACAGCCTTTCTGCATTTCAGTCACGGTATCATATTCTAGAAAGGCAAGAGCAGTAGATGATAAATGATCCTGGCTGAGTTAAAGAAGGAAAAGAATAAAGTTGAAGACCACTTTTCCTTGCCAATACCTAAGTCCATCTGGCTTTCTCAAATCTCTCTCCCAAAGCAGTCTTCCTTTTTATTGAAACTGAGTTTGCCAACAGCCATCACACTTGAAAAAATGACAAATAACTGTTCGTTCTAATTTCTTTACACAAGGGCTCATAACAGTGTATGAATCAAATGGAAATTACACTAAAAGCAATGGGCTTCCAGTAACTCCAGAGGACTTCAGATCAAAGCGTATGAAGGAGCATCCTCGTGAGTCCCGAGAAAACTCAGTCTCAGGAAACCTTCATTATTAAAGAATTAAAGGGATTTTCCCAGCAAGAAGAGTTGTATTCATACAAAAGAAGATACAGATAGAAACTTTTACAATGATACTGGCGTAATCTCAATGCTATGGACAACTCTACTTTGGTTTCAGAATCTCTTTTTTTAATGCAGTTATTGAGGCAAGAATGCAGTGTTAAACTCATCCTTGTACTAGAACAAAAAAGGAGGAAGGGAAGGTGTGAATCCTGTCCAGTTGGCTAAGCTTTTCTGGGACAAGAATGACTGAATTAGTGCTGTTGACCTTCAGTTCAACTGCTAAAAATTTTTCCCAGCCATCAGAGATATATATCTAAGAATGCAGTGAAGAAATTAAAAAATACAAGGTACTTTTTTCCTGCCTTTTCCCTAGCCATTTATCTATGACATTTAAAAGATTATTATCATTATAATTTCAAAGACCCATATCAGGCCTTTATCACCACTTCAATAATTCACAGAGATCCAGAGTTTTAAGTGTCCTGGTTGTAGTCACTGAACATGCATCCCTCTGTAACCTCCTCAAGCTTGCCTTGCAGCTCCTCATTCATTCGGTTACTTTCGAGCACCGCATTGCCTCTCTGAATTTCCAGAAACTTCACCACAGGAGATTTATCATATTGAAATACTAATTTTGGTAACTTTAGGGTTCAAAATGAATGGTGGGTTTTTCAATTATCATTTTTAACAAGTAAACTACTTTTCATGCTTTTGTTACTAATATTCATTCCCTTAAATCCTTTAAAGCAATTGTGGGTAATGGGAAAGATAACAACAACTGCAAAGCAGAGCAGGTCTTCAGCTGCTGGGTACAGTGCAATTCAGACACATACTAAGTACTGTGTGAGATTACTGAAAAATCAGTTTTACTCTTTATACTTATAAGCCTTACAGGAAACAGATTTTATGCTATCATTTCAGAAACTGGAACAAAGAATATTCAAAGTGACCAATGAACAGACTTAAAAGCAAACTTTTGCCTCATTCTAGTTGGAAATATTACTCCCAGCATAAAAATTATGAATCAGGATTGAAAAATACAGTTAAACTAAAAAATAAATCACAACCCATTTATTTACATCTAACAAGTACAGATTTTAGGTACTTCCAATGCATCATCATGAACTGAAAAAAAAAAGTTTCTGATAAGCTTCCTTCCATTATAATATTTCCTCATCTGTAGGACTTATACCATACCTGGGTAGAAAACTGAAGATAACTTCTGGGATTTTTTTATCTACTGTGGTATATGAATACAGGCATTGCATTACCGGTACTTCAAAGAGCTCTGCTAATTCCAGTGGTTAATTAAAACACCCAATGAGACACAGCACTATCCCAAAAGTATTATTTTACCCAGAGCTGCCAGCATCATTATCAGAGGTATGTCAGTAAACAGAATATATTTTTTACTACCTATTTCAAAACTTTCAGCATTTCACACAGAGAGTATTTAATTTTTTAATGTAAGTGATGTTGAGTTCTACCAAATGATAAAATACAAGCAAATTTAGAACACAAAATAAAATTTCACAATGTATTTCTACATACTGATTTCTAAATAAACTTTAGGGCATTAATGATTACCAAGCTGTTATGTTTCAAAGAGGACTGATCATATTAGATCCCTTCATTTTAACATCCTAGTCAAGTATTTGCCATGAGGTCTTTCTGCAGCATTAGTAGGATGTTTCTTAAATTCAGTGCCTAGCTGAGCACCTGTAAGCCTCTCTTGGAGTATTATGAAATTATAGCACCAGCAACCACACTGACAAAACCAAGAAAAAGCAGCATATAATTAGGTTCTCAAACATAAGAGCATTTGATTTTATGAGAATACTACCTTATTAGAACAGAGGTGGATCTGGGGAACTATCGACCAGTCAGCCTCACCTCTGTGCTTGGGAAGATGGTGAAACAGATCCTCCTAGAAGCTGTGTTAGCATACACGGAGGACGGGGAGGTGATTTGAGATAGCCAGCATGGCTTCCCCAAGGGCAAGTCCTGCATAACCAAGCCAGTGGCCTTCTGTAAGAGAGTGATCGCATCAGTGGACAAGGGAAGGGCTACAGAAGTCATTTATCTGGATTCGGTAAAGCCTCTGACACAGTTCCCCACAACATCCTTCTCTCTAAATCGGAGAGAGGTGGATTTGATTGGTGGATGGTTAGGTGGGTAAGGAATTGGTTGGACAGTCACATCCAGAGGGTAGTGGTCCATGGCTCAGAATCTCAACGAACACTGGTGGCAAGTGCTGTCTCTCAGGGGTCCATGTTGGGACCAGCATTATTTAATATCTTCATTAATGACAAAGGGATTGAGTGCACCCTCAGCACGGTTGCAGAGGACACTGAACTGAGCAATGCAGTTGCCATACCTTAGGGATGGGATGCCATCCAGTGGGACCTGGATAAGGTCAAGAAGTGGGCCTATGGGAATCTCAGGAGGTTTAACAAGACCAAGTGCAAGGTGCTGCAACTGGGTCAGGCAACACAGGCTGGGGGATGAACAGGTCAAGAGCAGCCCTGCCCAGAAGGACTTGGGGATGCAGGTGGAGGAGAGGCTGGACATGACCCAGCCATGGGCACTCACAGCCCAGAAACCAAATGTATCCCAGGCTGTCTCCAAAAGACTGTGGCCAGCAGGGGGAGCGAGGCAATGCTGCCCCTCTGCTCTGCTCTGATGAGATCCCACCTGGAGTGCTGCATCCAGCTCTGTGGTCCCCAGCACAGGAAGGACATTGGCCTGTTGGAGTAAGTCCAGAGCAGGGCCACCAAGTTAATCAGAGGGATGGAGCACCTCTCCCATGAAGAAAGGCTGAGAAAATTGAGAGTTCAGCCTGGAGAAGGGAAGGAGAAGGGAGTCTAAAAGACAGATGGAGTGAGACTTTTTTCAAGGGCACGTGCTGACAGGACAAGGGGAAAAGGCTTAAAGAATAGGTTTAGATTAGGTATTAGGAAGCTATTCTTTCCCATGAGTGTGGTGAGGCACTGGAACAGGTTGCCCAGAGAAGCTGTGGATGCCCCATACCTGAAAGTGTTTGGATGGGGCTTTGAGCAACCTGATCTAGTGGAAAGTGTCCCTGTCCATGGCAGGGGGATTGGAACTAGATGGTCTTTAAGGTCCTTTCCAACTCAGGCCATTCTATGATTCCATGATTCTAATAACTGCAGGATGACCTTCAACCAGTACTCCCCTGGCAAAACAGGTTTGTATCTTGGAACAGACCTGAATTATATATTAATTCTATATAGCCTTATACTACTGCCCTCTGCCATGAAAAAACCTTCCAACCTTGTTTAACTGAGCATTTTTAGTGTTACCTATCACTCTTCTCTGAAATCTATTTTTAAGAAAGTAATTAAGCTGTAGCAACTGATCCAGAAAAGAAGTTCCTGTATCACAAGAAAATTTCCTGTCACTCTGCCTTTTCCTAGACTAGAAAGCATCTTCTAACTTTACCCAACAGGATTAGAGGGATAATTGCCCAAAATTAACAAATATTAATGGCATGAGACCATTATGGAGTAAAACTTTTCAATTTACATTCGAAGCTAATATTGAAATAGTTGGACACTTGAGTCATCAAAAGCTACATGCCCTGCAGCCGTTCATTCCAGGCTGTAACACATTTCAGTCACTGCTCAGAATGTCATTGTAGGAGCCACACAGTTGAAACCAAATGAACACTACATCTCAAAGAGGAAAAGCCAACTGGCAGAGGACAGAAACATCCAGTTGTCATCAGAAACCATTTTTTCATGGAACAGTCTATCACTGTTCTCTCTGTCCCTTAAGTGAGACCTGTAAAATACCTTCAACATATGAGCCTGGAAGCTAAAACCCATTATTATACTGGACAGTAAAAGTTATGGACTGAATAAAGATATTGCACATTCCATTTTTCCCAGTGACACCCTGCCAGCTAGCCCTGAATGTTTCACAGGCATTCACCACCTGCCTCTGTCAGCTCCATGCAGAATAATGATGTTCCCACCTCTGCTTTATTGACCTCTCCTTCTTTCACCAACTGCCATACACCCTTTTCTCTCAAACTGCTTCACTGATTAGCAGAATGACACAACTAAACAAAACTAATTCTAGATGGTAGCTAATTTTTTGCTTTTCTCTTTCTGGTTCACATCTAAACATATTTTAGTGCCCCATTTCAGCTGAGCCAGTCAATCTAACAAAAGACACTGATTTTCTTTTTTTTTTTTCCTGATTAAATTGTGATGACATATGGGCACACAGTTCCACAAAATCTTACTGAATTGATTTAATGAAAAGTATTAATTTGCAGATAGCTCTGTTCAGGGTAAAAAGTTAGTGGGAGTTGAAGATATGATATGAAGTACCATGAGGGATGTACAGAAGAATTTAATTTTCAGTATTTTAATACACAAAACAAATCTCCTTTGCAAAATATATATAGGCATTATGCCTAACTATGTTTATATTGATTAGCCTGGACTCAGGTGCAAATATAGAAAAATACTTGGAACAAAATGCTTTCACTTTATTTTTTTTGTTTGTTTGAGCTACTCAAAAAAAAAAAAAAGACAAAACCATACTGAAATCACTGTGAGTTGTGGAAGTATTCAAGGCCAAGTTGGATGAGGTATTGAGCCACCTGGTCTAATGGAAGGTGTCCCTATCCATGGCAGGGGTGGGTAGAACTAGATGATGTTTAAGGTTCCTTCCAACCTAAAACATTCTATGATTTTGCGACTCTACAATACTTGGCAACTCTGAGAATCAAATCCTTTTTTTATTTATTACAGTTGGTAACATCTTCAGAGTCACTTAACTATGTTTTAAAAGTGACATATCAGATGAAAATAAATAAAATGCCGGAATCCCCATTATCAAAAAAAAAAAAAAAAAGAAAAAAGAAAGAAAGAAAGAAAAAAAAAGAAAGAAAAAAAGTTGTAGCACCAGCTGTCTCTAGACAAAGTCAGATACAAAGTAATAACTTTCTCTTTGCAGCACCTGTATTCAATTTCTAAGGTACATCTGTCATTTTATTTTAACAAAATTTAACAAGATCAGTTCACAGCCATCTGTGTCTCTCTACCATGAAAGGAATTCAGGTTGCGTTGCTTTAAAAAGTACCATTCAAAGCAAAGCAACACAAAGCAGAACAAAACAATTGCACACGATTAGAGCTGACATTTTGAAGTTCCTTACAGCTGACAATAGATATCTCCATGCACTAACAAATGCAAGACCAGTGCACTCAATGCAGAGATAGCAGAGGACACCCCAGTCTCTCTTCAGCAGCAGCTCTATAGCGTTACCAGAGTTAAACCTGCTGGAAGGGGTTACACATTTTTGACATCTTATGGTGCTCACATACTCTTTTATTTAGTCATCCCCTGCTATGAAAGATATCAGGCAAGCTTAGTATAATCAATGCTTCTATTTCCTGAGAACCCCTGTAATGGAAAGTGAGCCGACAGAGGAGTCAGGCTTTCTACAGCAAGGTAGCAAAGTCTCCAAACAGTGACATATATAGGTAACTGGGCTATAGGTTATTCCTAAGCAGAACAGGCAAAGAAAAAGCAGAAAATGTACATGCTAAGTCGCTTAGGCGTGGTTTCCTAAATTCCCACTTAAGAATAAAGAGTCTTAAAGACTGTGTATCAAAGCATAATTATTTAACTAAAACTAAATGAATAAGGATTAGCCTCTGAGTCCCACTGGATATAGTCTCCCCGCCTTGTATAAATAAAAGTCTACTTTGATCCAAGTCCTTCACACATGGTATCAAATCACATCTGCCAGAATAGCAGGAGTTTGGAAATACAACAATGTGTGGCATTAGAACCAGAATTTCTGATGCAGAAATTAGGACCAAGGGAGAGACAGCCCATTAATTCAGTATTAAACAGAGCCAATTTAGGGGAATGAAAACAAAACAAAATGAAAACCAGAAAATTATCAGATCAGAGCCAAACACTGTGGATTTATTTTAGTCCCTCTGTAGTCAAACAGAGCATTTATTTTTCCTCATTTGTAGAACAAAAACTTTGCTAAAAGTAATTAATATGAGTTGTAGTCTAATTATAAAAATGGTACTTTTGTCTAAAGACAGATGTACGGTTTGTAAATCAGGCGGTTTATTGTGAATGCCAGTCAGAGTCTAAAGTCACCCACAGACAAGCAGCTAAGTATAGCTGAATTCTGTCTGTACCACGGAGGGAGCTGCTGTTAGGAACCAAGCTTTTGCACCAAGCTAAATGCTGAGTGCCAGAAACCTCAGGACACACGGGAAAGATAACAAGTGCAAATCACTACTACAGAGCCAGTCTGTGAGATCATGACAGACTCAAAGGAACAAAACCAACAGGAACATGGGAAAACACTTAGCCAAGCAATCGAAGCCAATAAATATGGCAAAGGCAAGGGACTGTAGAGAACCTAAGGCACTTCGTGCCAGGTTAACTGCAGTGAAATAGGCAGCAATTTGAAATGACGAGTAATGGATGGGTTATAAATGCATTCCAGTAGCTCTGCACTGGAATGTAATGAAACCATAGACTCTTCCAAGTAGCAAAGGAAAAGAACGTTTGAGGTCCGAATTCATACTGCCAGAGAAGTGGAACCTTGATAGTTCCTTATGGCAGCAAGTATTTGTGAAGTAAAAGACACACCTCTGAACCAAAAAAAAAGCAATGCCCTTACACCCAAATCTACTTTCATGCCTATCAACATCTGACTTTTTTTCTCCTTTTACAAATGCTCTATCTGTACTTCAACTTTTAAAGTTTCTGACTAGGAAAACCATTATTTTCAGTTAGTTGATACCATGCCACTGACAATGCTACTATAAAGGCCCTACTCTCTCATAAGACACATGAAAAAACAGCATGTGCACTAAAAAGTGTACCCAGGTATCAACATTTTGTTCAAACACATATTCTTTTCTTCTCTCTATAAAAATCACTGGTCTCAGTGCTCTTTCTTTCCAATACCTACTAAGAAAGTCGCGGTTCATTTCTCATATGTTCCTAGAGAAGATTCAAGTCTTTGCTTAAGTACTTTGACAGAGAATGCTACAGCAAATACAGCCAAGAGTGAAGCTGGCAGCACTGAACACCTCATTTGGTGGGAAAACGATTACCTGTCCTTCTACTCCTCAGCTCGTGCTCCTCAAGTATTCCAGATTATCACTCAACTTTTTAAATACTAACATTTCTGTGATGAATTGCAGTTTCTTTCCTTTGGGGTCTTCAGTGTTTTGATTTGATTATTTCTCAGATAACATAGAATCTTGGGTTGTTTACACAGTAAAGAAATATGTCAATTTCACATATATTGTGTATGATGGTTTGCCTATTTTTGTTGTGAAAATCTTAGTAAATTCTACGTAGGGGACACCTGACCTATCTAATTTATTGAAAGGATAACACTTTTAAGAGCTGTAATTACTATTTTTAAAGTGTAGATATGTAATACTGATTTTATTTTTTTTTCTCCTCCTGTTTCTAAATACCCTGAGGTCTTAACAAACTTACTTATACTTACAAACTACTTGTCATTATACTTCAATTCAGGGTCAATTTCAGATTATGAAGCTCTTGAAGTGTTATCACTTCATTGACATGTATATTTAAAGATTTCCCACAGTTTCCTAAAGTGTTTAGGGCCCTTCAATAGGCCCTTTTATCTGAGATACTGGTATGATCCTGGTTGAAGCAATGCAAGATTTCAGAGAGATTCATGTCCTTCTGGGCTGGCAGCTAAAGGACAGGGAGTCTCATATGGCATAGACAATTACATTAGAGCAAAAAACCCCAGACATGAAGGATCAGATTAAACTCTCACATAAAGCTACCCACATGTATTTACATGCCCTGGTTCCTACTATCATCATCAGGGATGAAAATTTTAATTAAGTTGCCTGAACATAAGTATTGAGCACCATTTGAAATTTAGTAATGTACCCCACCTACCCTTCAGCTGCTACTCCAGAAGTGACATAAGTGCTGTCATATCTGGTAACCCTGGACAAATATCCCAGAAAGCTCACAGTGGCTTAGGCAACACTAAACAACTATGTGCAGGAACCAAAAGCTGTCCTTGGCCAATTCAGTCAGGGCCTTGAGACCTAATCCCTGATGTTGGTTCAGCTACCGAAGCAGTGTCTACTACCTTCTGAGATGTCAAGTATGGACACTGATTTGATACCAATAAACAGATTGCTGGATTCCATTGTCTGTATTTGCTAGACATCTTTTGACTGGGATAGGAAGTCAGACACTTGGCTTGCTTGTAAGCACCTGTGTCGTTCACAACTAAATTTGAGCATTCTAGTTTGCAACTGAGTCCCACCCAAAGAATACTGCTCCCTAAACAGAAGCAACTCTATCCTTTTCCAAGAGTGTAATATAACTTTGATGTCAATTCAGGTGACTAAATAAAGATGTCTAGTGTTATTTGGAATGTTCTGCGATACTCAAGACATAAGATATTATGTCATGGGTTATATCAAGGCCTATACTTTTCTGAAGTAACAGCTGGAAGCTGAAAAAAGTATCCCATGGTATTTCAAATGGTACTAGGTGACTATATATAGGTTCTTTAATTAAGCCGTCTACATTTTATTTTTCAGCGTGATCACACGCTGAAAACAGATGAGTTTAGAACCCCCCAAAAATCATGCATGGCTAGATGCCAAGAAATGAAATGTTCAAAAATAAAGACAGAAAGCCTATAGAGAAGACCAGCAAAAAAAATTGTATTTATACTGACTTCCAAACAACAGTACTAAGAATATAAGCTCAATTTATTAAAATACAAGAAACAGAGCCTCAAATTTTCCCACTTATTATGAATTAATTGATCTACAATTATTGGTTTTCCATTCTGAATAACATGTTAGGACCTCAAACACCTCTCAAGATTTAATCTACAATTGGATGAGCTGTCTCCAACTAACACCCTGTCCATTTGCTACCTTGTATCACTTTATACAGACACATTTTGTTCACACACTAAAATTGCCTCTTTCTTGAAACATAGGTTAATTAATTTCTTGCATGCTCTAGCTGAGCTGCAGCGACATGCCTAGTCAACACGGAACCCATTCAAAGCTCTGCGAAACAATTTATAAGTTCTACTTTTGAAATGCCTTAGAGAATTAAAGCAAAAGAGCACTAATAATAATGAAGAATTTTGCTAGTAATAAAATACATTCTATTAAAAACTCCTAAACAAACAAGAAAACATCCACCAGCTAAAACTAAACCGCAGTAACTTTTGATACACTCACTTCATATCACTGTAACGTTTTACTGATAGAATAATTTTTCCCTTGGTCATGCACTTTACTGGCTCTCAACATTATAACCTTCTAAGAAATTAAAGGGTCTGCATAATGGGCACTTCTTGATTTCTTAGCCTATTTCACCCCATTTTGAAGAGAAATCACCCAACCAAGGGTGTCAAATATGGCAGAAGTACTAGCTCCCTCCATTCCCAGAGGCTTCAAGAACTTTCTCAATTTCACGCTTCTGTGCACAACTTTATTTACACTAAAACCATTTTGTTTTGTGCTTCAGAGCAAATACTTCGTCTTGATCTCCCAGCAAATCTTGGCTATATTATCTGAATACTCTGTGAAGCTTTGACTCTTTACTATAGACTGCAGCTGACATATCAGGTGAAACACAAGTGAACTGCATAATGGAAGTTAATGTCCCGTCAAAATGGGGTCAACAGGATACAATCAAACATGTGTATATCATCTACTCACAGTGTGCAAGCTTTTCTTCAAAGTAGTATTTAGATTTGAAATGGATGCTGTAACACAAATTTAATATACATTGGTGGGGCTCTGCTAATTATCTTTTTGAAATACAAGTTGGTGTCTCAGAGAGACACTTTCAACAATGCTCAGATTAATGATAATTAAATTTAAAAATCTGGGGTTTTTCTTAGATTTTAAAATCTAAATTTAAAATCTTGTGGCTTCTCAGCAACCTTTATTTCCATGAATAAACACAGGTACAAATATAAACCCAAATACTACTGGGGTTGCATTTGACATGCTTAATTACACAGCCTTTTAAAAAATTACTTTTATACTGTTTGTCTTTTTAACTTATCAACTCAAATTCAACCATTCAGCACAGTGTCTCCATAAAAAATCTTCTTGAAAGATATTTTCTCTAATTCAGTAAACACTGCTGAATACCTATCTTTTATGCAGAATTTTTGAGCCTCTCTTCAAAGCTCTTATTTAAACAAGTTAACTACTTAGACACTTTTCTAATGCAAATTGGCATGATTTAAAGACACACTGAAAAGCATTTTTGCTGCATGACATTCAAAGTTAAATGGACCTACTTTGTACTTGTATAGAAGTACATCTATTTCTTACTTCCCTGGAACTTTTCTCACAAGAATTTAAATTATAAGATGAAACAGAACACTTGTATTTCATAGTGTGATGGAAGGGACCTGGTTCAATTTCTGACTTTGCTTGTTCTGACCTAGCAACAAATTCCTTCAAATTAATCAGACAACTATCTCAGCTATATAGAAAACAACAGTATTAAACGACAATTAAATTACAAAATACTGCTGACAAATCTTCATTGCTGTCCATGCAACTGCATTTTCCAAAACTGTTTGTCCAAACTGAAAATGCTGATGAAAGTCGTACTCAGTCCTCTAAGTACTGAAAGATCACCAGATGACTACACACTTCCATCTACATACAGCTGTACTTGGAAGTCTGGAACTCTTACAGCAACTTTATTTTGTACCTTCGCTATCACAGAACATTTTAGTAACCAAGAGCCAAGAAAAAGCATTAGTAGAGATAACAGTATTCTACTTATAAAGTTCCTTCGTAACAAAATACCTTCCAGTTTCTTGTTGTGATATGGAAATTTTATTCAAGTGTCTACAGTTGGCAAAGGCTTCTTTCAAAGCATTTTAAAAACTCTTCAGAAATTTTCCTGCTTTATCTCTAATGACATAAGAGACAGTTGCACGAATCACCAACATTAAAGCACCATGATCGCAACATCAGAGAATGACTGAGGTTTAAATGGACCTCCGGAGGTCAACTGCTACTGCACTCCCTACTCAAGTGGGACCAGTTAGAGCAGGTTGCCCAAGACTGGGCAGACAGCAATCCAGACAGATTTTTAAGTATCTACAAGCATGCAGGCTCTACCACCTCCATGGGCACCTAGGGGCAGTGTTTGGTTACTCCCACAGTCAAAAAGTGTTTTCTGATATTCAGGGGGAACCTTTTCTCTTTCAGTTTGTGCCCATTGCCTCCGGTCCTGTTGCTAAGAGGAACTTGGCTTCATCCTCTTTGCACCCTCCCTTCAACTTTGCACAAGTAGATAAGATCTTCCTCCTGGACCCAACCCTCCCTGCTCCATGCCAAAAGAGTCCCATCTCTCTCAGCTTCTTCATGTATCTCCAGTGCTTTTTAATCATCTTAGTGATTCTACCCTGGACTTGCTCCAGTATGCTCACGTCTCGCACCTCCAGGTGCTTTTCTGCAAAGCTGATTTCTATCCAGTCCTTTCTCAGCCTGTACTTGTCCATGGTGTTGTTCTTCCCCAGGCACGGGGCTCTACACCTGTGTTTGCTGAACTGCATGAGATTCCTGTTTTTCTTTATCCTTCTTAAAACAAATTACAGTGGGATAACACTCTGGAGAAATACAACCAAAAGGTCAAAACTATCACAAAGCTTAAACTTCTTGGAGTTTAAGGTACTATGGCCCTTTGAAATGGCTTAGGGGATTTTACTTTGTAAACTTTCTATGTTTGTGAAATTTCTTCCTTCAATATCAAATCCACGCCTTCTTCCTACTCTTATCCAAAGGTGAGATTGTCTAAATATGAACCTATATAATGAAAAACTTGAATTAAGCAATGGAAAAAGAACCAAAATCCCGTATGTGAAATAGCATAAATCTTTGCTTTTTTGATTTTGACTTAAACCATTTTTTTTAAGAAAAACTTTTCTCTATAAACCAATGTGATATTGTTAAAACCACTCCACATCTGGAAATTTTCCATTTTTTTTTTGCTTTCTGTATGAAGCCAAGTGATCATCATTTTATTATGTCACATAATCCCATATGACAATTAAAAAATATGAAGTATCCATCATGTAACAGACTTGCATTTTATGAAGGAGAAAGAAGCCATACTATGAATCTGCAGTATTTATGTAAGATAAGTGATGTGCTAAATTGTTATATTCTTTCAAATCTTCCTTAGAACAATCAAACTCCATGCTCTGACTTCACTGCCTTGATCTACAGACCTCTCTGCATCTCTGAAAGCATTTTTCCAACATTTGCTGTTAGTTGCCTGTTGAGCATCTACTAATTTGACATTTAACAGTGCAAATTTTAATTTTTTTTTTCCATCTCTCTGTACTGACACCAAAAATACAAAATTGAGATACATTCTTCTTCAGAGGCATTAAAACTGGACAACAGCCACTTATCTTGTTTATCTGGAAGCCAGGGATTAGATTACAATTAACATTTTAATTTCTTCATTTAGAAAAGTGATTGTAAAATTATTCTATTTGATGAGGCATTACCTTTTCATCCTTGACCTTGTTTTGGTTTATCTGTAGCTAGCTCTAGACCTGTGGTGGCACAGAAATATTTGTGGCACATAATGTTGACTCATACACACACACAGACACACATACATGTGATTAAAGGATAGTAACAGCAAGCAGTAATTCTGCATTGAATGAACATTATCCATGGTTTTAAAATATAAATGGCACAGAACAAAGTATCTTTGGCTTTAGAATAAAAGATTATGCAAAGTGGTGCAAGTATAGGATGATGGCATAGACTGTGAAGGTGCTGATACAGGGGGAGGATAAGAGAGGCCCCAGACCCACAAATAAATCACCAATGGTTTATTCCTGGTCTCACTACAGGGATGCAGTCTCAGGAGCTGGGTAAAGCTGACTTCAGTTCAAGGGCAACAATGAACAAAGGTCAGGAATACCTATGTAGAATCTTATATGCAGATTTGCCTCGAGACCTAGTGAAGGAAGAAAAAGCAAGCAGACTCAACAGAAGATTTAGAAAAATTTGCAAGTATCCTCCCAAGAAAACCCAGGAGCATGGAGGAAGCATTGCCCAGCACCAACAGTGGCCTTCTGCTAGTACACAGCTGTAATGTTGACATCACTCTTGAGGAAGATGAGTGCTGATGGCCCTTAGAACCAGAGGAGCAGAGGAGAGGTAATCATAACCCCAGGGAAAAGAGGCAAGTTTACACATGAACCCCGTACTGGGAGTGTAACTTTTTAAATTGTATTAGTATTGGGCTGTTTTTCTATGATTGTGTTCTTTTCTGTACTTAGACCTGGAACAGCAACAATTATTTGGTTAAACTGGTAACCTTTGCACCCTACTCACCATATATTGTTGGCTTGGTATGAAAGGTATGGTTTTGCCCATAACAAAATTTTGCATGAAACACTGCATCTGTTTAAAGGGAGTAACAGCCCTGAGCTGCCTTTCTTTGAATTTTTAAGAATAATGTTGGCCACACAGGCAACGGGTAAACGGGGTATCCTTCCACAATTTTTTCAACTCCTTCACATATTTTCTTGCTCTAAACATCTTTCTACTATGATTTTCTGCACCTGGTGTTCATCTGTCCTCTATTTCAGTATGTGGAAATATTTTACATTCAATGACAACACTAATTTTCAGGTTTTTTACCTTTTCAAGAGAAGCTCTGAATTTCCTTTACAATGTCTTATTGCCCAAATATCTGGAAAATTGACTTTGGGATTCAATCCCTGGCATATCTGAAACACTGACCCATCAAATTGGCAAACCAGTTCAGCATGCTAAAAGTGGCAAAATATAAGCAGTGAATTCAGCTTTCTTTTCTGAAAAATATAGGGTATACCTGAACAAAAACATTATGTGAATTTCAGGCAAAGTAAAAGTTGACTGAGAAAGAAAAAGGGAAAAGAAAACAAAGTGAGATTTTTTTTTAAAGTTGAGATTATTTTGTGCTTTGTCATTTCTCCAAAATACTATTTTAAACATTTTAAAGTAACCAAATTCCCCACAGTATGTTTGATTCAAAATTTTCATTTTAAAGCTATCAATTTGCAGATTCATTAAAAATTTACAGAAAAAAATACACTGTTCAACTGATACATCCTGCCCTCACCTATTTTGTCTAATCAGCTTTCAAACAAAAGGAAAACTATAAATTGATTAGGATAGGACAGGATAGACTAGGCCAGAACTACACCTTTCATCTTCAAGGAATGCATGCAAGCAATACTTTAACTTTAATCACCTTTCCATATCCCACTGATTCCTGTGAGATAAAAGTGCATGCTTAAGCAACACAGCATCCTGTCCTAGATCTTTTTGTCCCTGCACAAATCAAAACATCTTTCAGTATTGTCATTTCCCCAACTCTGAAAGCCATCTGGATGTCTGTATAACATATTCTACATCTATGGATTAAAACAAATTAGAAGAAAGAAAGTTCATAATATTATCAATATCATTATGACACTATTAAAAATAACCCTACCACAGCAAAATATGAAATTTCCATTCATTTCCATTCCACTCTTCATGGAATGGAAGAATGTCATCTCTCAGTGATGAAAATAAAAAACAGGCCATCAAAGTATTCAAAAAGTAGGCCAGAAAAATATTTTAATAAATGCTTCCATCAGATTCTAATTCTCCTAATTTTCTGTTAAAAAGTTATTAAATACACTTATTTATCACAATTTCATAGCCAGTGGGTTAACTGTGGGAAAAACTTAATTTGGCAATATTTTAATCTGCACATATTTGGGTATTACACAGGCAAGTTTATAAAACAATAAACAGATTAATATATTAATTATTGCTATTCCCAGTGAAAATGTAATCATAATCACTGGCATTTGGTGCCATATTCCCAGACCCTTCTTTCAACAGACAAAACAAAGACGCTCTGTCTAGATAAAATGTCTGTAGAGATATTTCATGGATAGTTAGAGGAATGTGGGCTATGTCAAGTACCAGTTACATTCTGAAAATAGTGTTTGGAACACATTCTTTTAGATTTGCCTGCACATTTGCATGACACAGAAATATTTTGGTTTTCTTCTCTGTCAGTGTTTCTCACTGTGACATGTCTTGGTTTTAAAATAAATGCAGTGTTCTTCAGAAAAAAATAAAAAGAGGAAAAATCTTCTTTATTCATTCCTGTAACTCTTTTCAATAAGCATAATTGCACAATTAATTTATCAATGTTGTTCCAAATTAGGATTTGGAAACGCAATTTGTCAGAGTTTCAGTTTTAGGCTGGACAAAGTTCTAGTGACTTCACTAGGACTGCACTTATCAAAGAACTAGCACATGGAGGAATACTGACCTGTGGAGGACCTAGTTGCCCAAACTCAGCATTATTTCAGGCAGTGTGGTTTTCTTCCTGGCCTCCAGCTACCTTCCCAGAAAAAGGCAACTCTCTCAGAGACCTTGTACTCACTTCTGTAACTCTCAGCCCAGGCAGTCTGCTCTCTGTGAGGCAAGACTGGTTTGCCTCAGCTTGATGGAGAAAGTTCATTAGCTAGAACATGAAATATAAGGAAAGCAAAACCAGAGATAGCTGAGCAATTCCTAAGCAATTGTTTAGCCAATCAAGGACTTGAGAAGAATAAAATCTGACATAGGAAGGTATAAATCACAAAGGCAAAATGCAGAAATGGAAACCCAGCAATGCTGAGCATCAACCTCTCCCTCATTTAAATGCTGAGTGGTCACCCAGCTGAGACACCCAGTTTTGGTTTTCTCATTGAAGGATCATGTTAATGTTTAGCCGAGTAGCTCATTAGTCTGTTATCTGTTGTGTGTATCAATCAGTAAATAACTGCTTTGCACTCATAAATTGTATCACTCTTTGGTTTGTCTCTCTGGGCACAACAGAATTTCACAGAATCATAGAAAGGCTTGGGTTGGAAGGGAAAATTTGTCCATATAAGAAGAAGGAATGCCTGGACATAGTGTCTGACTAGTGTCTCCAGTGTCTTGACATTCCTCAGAATGTTATGCCTGGCTTCCAGCTACCATGTCAGAATACTGTGGATCTTCAGTGTACCTGAGGTTTATCTGTCAGTCCCATAATGATGTGACAGATAATCTAGGGAATTTCAAATAGTCCAACTGGACAACTGAATCTGTCCATCCTAGCTGTAGGTTACCTTCATAACATGCAAAAATTATCTATTTAATATTTCTACTCCGAAATTCCCTTTGGAAGATCTTACTTTCCTCACTGACTGCATTGAATTTTAGGGAATATCAAGCCCTGCATAAAGTTCTCATATTAAATCACCAAGTGCATCTCTTGGTGCCCACACCAAGATTTGCTTCACACAGGAAAAATACAAATGTAGATGCCTCCACAGCAAGTGTCTAATAAGGGGTCTAATTCAAAATGCCCCAACACATCTGTGACATTGTCTGGGAATCTGGAAGCCTCCTGTTATATTGAATGAAGATCTGGAAAGCTGATGGGTCTCAATTGAATTGCTGAAAACCAGCTGCTAAAACCATTGAGGTAACTGAGAATGTATCCTGGAACGTACAGGTCATCTCACACAGAATTGGACACAAGCAGACAGATGGTTGTCCAGTATTTGTATGTGTGTTTAGGTAAGTTATGTTCAGGTAAATGAACTGGTGGATCTGGAGAGCTACTCAGTTTATCCCACTGTGTAGCTGAAGAAATGACAACATCCACTGATGATTTTGGCTAAATTGCAAGTACTCAGTTCAATTTCTTTATCACAGGCAACTAGTGTCCTTTGAACTGCATTACTGTAATCTTACTGGCCTCAAACTGTCATGCCAGAAGAATGTGGGTCTCCAAAATATCCTGTGTCTTATCTTTCCATCATATTCATGGACCAATTCCTGTCAATTGGAGCAAGCCTGGATCAGAGATCTCATGAAACAGACCAACATAAAACAAATCAGATTCATCAGTGTCTCTAACAAGTCTTGTGTCATATCTGCTACTCTGGTAGATACATTTTGGGTACTCTGGAGGGTTTTTTTTCCCCACGAAACTGGACACTGATGCTTACATAACAGATTTGTGCCTCCTTTGACTTTACTGGAAGTTCAGATAGCTAAAGCACTACAGGTTGAGCCATTGAATAAGAAGGTTTTTTACAATTAATGTAGTTTCCTCAAATTACATGATAAAAGGTGTTTCCAGGGAGGTGGGGAATACAGGGATAGGACAAAACCAAAAAGCTCCACCATAACCCAACCTACCAAATATCTTTGAGGGCCCAGTTGAATAGAAAACTAATGCTTCACATTCCTAGATATACTGTCTTTTGTATGCTTTCCAAAATAATGTTGCATCATTTCTTTGCAAATTTCTCTCTAAAAAAAGTTTAGCCTATACACTGACTCATGGAAAAGAAAACCTGAGAATAGGGAAGAGTTTAGTCCCTTCCATTTTTGAGCTTACAATCACAACATCAGCAACTAGAAAAAGGAGATTTCTTCACACTCCAAAGAGAACCAAGACTTACAAGGCTTGGTTATGAAGCTGGAAAATTTTATTTTGCATGAATTGCTCTCCTCCGTGTCCCTTACTTCCCATAGTCTTGTACACATTACTACAGTATTTCTGCAGGAGAAACTACCTACATAAAATTAATCTTGATGACATCATGTGGTGCTAGTTAGTCAGAACATTTAAGGAGAATAAAGCACTTTAGCCTTAAGGACTCTTAAAATGAGAATCATTTATTCTCTGTTGTCTTCCGTGAAATGGATTCTTGCTGTTACTAATGTAAAAACCTGCTGCTAAATGTTTTGACTGTACATATTAGCCAGCTGGTGGTTCAGTTCTTACTATTGAGTTGCCCAGAACTGAAATAATTAATTCAGCTAAGAAAAGTATATTGTGCTGTACCTTTTGGATTTGTGACTGTAATCTGTAATCACCAGGGAGTTTATTTGGATTTGCAATAATACTGGAGTTGGTAATTTATAACAGAACAGGAGCTCACTAAGTAGAGCTTATGAAGCTTGAAGTTTTTCAATAAGTTGCAGAACTTTCTATAATATGGATGCTGTTAGCAGCTTACAATTGACTCAAACATTAATCTGTGTTATCCTAATAAACTGAAAGCAAAACCTGTGGATTTGAAAGGTCCCTTTCTAAGCACAGGTATCCTTAATATTGTCTCTTCGTACCTGTATAGCAAGAAATAATTCAAAGCTTGCTGTAGTAAGTGTAAAGACTCCTGTTTACTGTAAAAAGATCAGACTCAAATTCTTAAGAAAAAGACTATTTAGCCCATAGGGATCCATTAATGCCATTTTTTATAACTTTTTACTTCATGATTGTTATTTCTTTTTGCTTCTGTTTACTCCTTGTGTTGCAATAGGCTTCTAAGAAATATAATGTGTCAAGACTACCTGACACCTGAAAACTGTAGTCATGCAAATACCGCTATTCAAATATATTCATTCATTATTTGATCCAAGCACTGATTTAGATTTTCTAAAGGAATAAGGCAAAAGTAAGGGAAAAAATGACATACAAACAGGAGATAATCATAGATACTGCAGTTCTCCAAAAGACTGCTAGTAGAAGAATATTTGTGACACAATATTCATTATGACAGGCATTGTTTGTCTAGCTTTATTTTTTTGTTTGTTTTGTTTTGTAAAACTTCCCTCATGGTCCAATAAGACATTTATGTATCTTTCTTGAACAAGGATTCTCCAGAGAATGGACCCCCTCAGATATCTAACAGAGCCAGATGCTGATCCCCCCATCCTTGAAGAACGCAAAAGACATGGAGGATACTCTTACAAAGGCTCTCAATGCCATCTACTGAAGGCTTTGTTTTCTAAATAAAATGTGTCTCTACTCACAGGAATGGGTGGTTGACCTGGTGATTTACAGATTTTACATTAAAAGGATGTGCATTTATGAGGCTTGGTATATGACAGATTCAGTACTGATGCCAGATGAAGAGTTAAAGGGAGTAGACCATCATATGTCACTGCAAAATAGAGAAAGCGAGAAAGCTGTAATGACATCAACACTAATCCCTCTGAAAGGCAGCTGGTTTTTGTTATTGTTATTTTACAGCAGTGAAGAATTTTATAGTTGCACATTGCTTCAGTTTGTGTTTTAATGACACTGTTCTATTTTTTTTAATTCAATGCTAGTCTGTTAATGTACAATTATTCACAGATGTTTAATTACTGTTTACAGATGTAAAGCATCAAATTTTAGCAACTTCATTCTTTTTAGTACCAAAAAGTGGTTCTTGAATCATTAAAGACAGGAAAAAGATATTGGCAGTACTTAGCAGATTCTTTCAGCCCAGGTGTGTCATGAGTCTAATGAAGTTACTAAACACTACCCCAATTTAAAAATGACAAAGAGAAAACACCAGGTATGACTGTGAGCAGCACACTGAACATGTGTCATAACTAAGAACAGAACCACAGAATCATTATGTTGGAAAAGATCCTTAGCAGACCAACCACCAACTCAGCACTGCCAAGCCCACCACTAAGCCATGTCCCTAAGAGCCACATCTTCGTATCTTATAAATACCTCCAGGGTTGGTGACTCTAGCATTTCCCTGGGCAGACTGGAAACACAGCTTAACAACCCTTTCAATGAAGAAATTTTTTCTAATAGCTGATTTAAATCTACCCTGGCACAACTTGAGGCTATTTCTTCTTATCCTGTCACTTGTTACCTGCGAGAAGAACCCAACCCACCTTGTTACAACCTTTTTTCAGGTAGTTGTAGAGATTGGTAGGGACTCTCCCCAGTCTCCTTTTCTCCAGGCTAAAAGACCCCCACTCCCTCAGCCAATCCTCATAAGACTTGTGCTCCAGACCCTTCACCAGCTTCGTTGCTCATCTTAGGATGCAAGAAAAGAGTACTGAAAGCGGTACGTTACTTTAATTTTAATATACCAGAAGCTATTACTGAAGCATCTTTTTATAGCAAAAGGAAATTAGAAAAAGAGTGGAATACTACCATTTTATTTATTTATTGCTCTTGAATGAGTCCTCTTTTGGGTTCAACAACTCAAAGCACTTCTTTCTTTAAATAAAAAGCAAGGAAAAAACCCATGAAATGAACCAACAAACAAGCAAACAAAAAATTTTTCTAGCTCAGTGTATTGACTCCAACATCACGTAAACAATATCAGATGTCTAGAACAAGGAAAATATGTGGTAGTAATTAACTGGAGGGAAATTGGGATTAAGACAAGCAATGTCCTTGCTCTGTAATGGCAGACACACCAACAGCAATTTCCTTGATAAATATCTTATATGACAAGGGCACTGAACATTCATACTTTTTATTTCTCAAACAGAATCCAAAATGAAACTAAAGAGTTACAGAGTTATGTTCTGTTCACAAATCACTTTTCATAAATAAAGATGTTTCGAGTAGCTTAGCTTTTAGACTAGCTCAAAAAATTTATATAAACATATATTTTAAAACATATATATAGAAAGAAGCTGAATTATTGTTTGCTGAAGTGTTTATCCATTTTACCCAATAACAGCATTTTGATACTGAATGAACTTAGAGATACTCTTGCAGTCATTTTTCAAAATTTGCATTTAAATAAAATATTCTGGCTTACACTTCATTCAGTATTAAGTGTGTATAATAATATCATCCTTGTATGAGAAAATGAAATTTTGCTGTGATGATGTTGAAGGACTTCCATTTATATGCAGATTCTGCCTTTTACATCAGCGAAAATGCATTATTTCAAATCAGAGCAGGAAAATAAACATTGATTTTTAAAAAAAATTCCCTCCAAAAAACTCAGGAAGAAAAAATGTCAGGTATAATCAAGCATGAATTAGCTTCCTACTGATGAGCAACCCCACCTTCTCAAGAAAATTTATTTTATTGCTATTTTTTTACTGACAGGCAAAAAAAATCTCAAAACATCCAATTTGTCTTCTTGTCATTACTTTCCCTCCACCTTATCACTGCTGCTTATTGCTCTAAGTTATTAATCCTCCTGACCTCCACGGCTTGGGACTCTGAGATCGTACTTTATTCTCTTTAGGTTTAAAAGTAGTATCTAATTTCCCCCTCTCCATCATCCACAACATGAAGAAAGGCACGAAGACAAATGTCCGTGGATGCTTTTAGCTCTTGAATGTAGCTCAGACAACTCCGGCTTGGATTCACTACAGCATCTTCATTACGGGACTCCTTGGGATTCATAGAACTATTCCGCAGACATCAGCTGAAACTTTTACACCTTTCACACTCACCAATCCAAAACATAAATGTCAATCCATTTCTACTGTGCTGTGTCTACCATGTGCTACACCTGACTACTCCACAGACACCATCAAAAAACCTGTCTACTGTGTTTTGAGCTGCTGTGTCCTTTCTTTTGCCATTTGATCACAAAGACACCGCCTTTTCCATTCGTCCTGAAGATAACCATCATTCCTAGGTTTTCAGTCCATATCTCCTTGCCACAGGCTTATTCTGCACTTGAAAAAGCTGATGGCTCACTTCAGTTATCGATGTAGAGGAGTCTGGTGCCATTTGAGGTGTTTTAGCACATGCAAGATGTTCCCACAGTGCTAACGAGATTTACATGGGACCTCTGTCTCAACCATGCCCTTTTGAAGAGGCATCTGGAGGCCAGGAGGAATAACCGGTGGCATTTTATAGGGCATGAGGAGTATTTATCAGAAAATGTTGCTCATAAGCAGACATTCAGCATTGGAATCAGCTGCTGAAATATAAAGATATGCTATTATTTTGAACACTGTGAGATTGGTCCTTCTGACTGTATCATATTTGCCCAACCTCTGCATGTGTCTTGGGGATGCTGAAACATCTGAAATGTCTATTGTTAGGTGAGGGGATTCCCCTCTTGCAATTCAGTGTGTGCAAACTGGAAGGGAAATAATACCCTGAGAATCTGAAAGAATAAAACCATGGGCACTACAGTTTTATTCTCAACGAAATAGTTCAAACATATTTGATTAATTTTGATACCCATTTAGCACAACAGCAAACAGCAGTTAACAAGACAATTTAATTACACTGTATTTTCCTAAATCCAAGTTTTAATTAAAAAAAACCCCAAGAATTTTCCTTTAAGGCCAAAATGCAAATATACTTGCAAATATTCTGTCACTTTAACAGCTTCTTGTAGTTGTTCAGGAGTGAAGTTCCAAACCAGTGGAGTGGAGAATTTCCCCAAAAACTGGCTCATTTTCTCCCACATTTTATGCCACTCCTGATTATGAGTAATGTAGAGGGATGGGGAAACAAGATGTGTGAGGTACCTCAAGGGGATTTGATTTTTGTGTGAGAGGAGTCTGTAATGTTGAATTTTATAATATTGGTTGCTGAACGACACTGCCAACGATGTATGCCATAAGAACTACGGATAATGAGCATGGATCGCTCCAAACAGACCATCATGGCCTCCTACGCAGCTCGCAGCCAGCTGACAGCACACCAGCTCTTCTGCCCTGGAAAACATCTGGGATGGATAGAAACCACAGCCATGGACTAAACGAACTCAAGAGCCATCCGGGGGGGGACAGCCACTAACTATGGACACAATACCTGAGCTTGTATATATTTATATATGTATGTACTTGTACGTAGTTGGAAGGTGTAGGATCTAGGCATGATGTAGATGGTATAGAATAAGGGGTGGATAATGTCCTGATTCCAGCCAGGACAGAGCTTCTTGTTTTTTACATTATGCTTCCCAGGGGTAAGAGATTAAAGCACCACTTTCAAAAATATGCCAACCCCACTGCTTGTGTGTGCTGCAGAGGAATACCTTATGGTAGCTAAGCAATAACTTCCAGTCAAACTACCTACAACAACATGTAACAGTCAGAAAGGGAAGGGAAAATGGGATTCAGACTAAGGTATTAGTCATAGAAAGCACCCCAGCTATTTTAAAAGTGGTAAGGAAGCAGAAGCTTGGTTAACTCAAGTCATAAAACCAATGTTATAAACACTGACTGACCACCTTGCCCTTCATGAAATATTCACTTATCATTTTGTCAGTTACAGTATGGACTTCAAAATATTCAGTGTCCATTCTGAAGCCAGGATTGTTCTGCCATTTCCACAGTGCAGACCACCCTTACAATGAACAAGGGCTGTTCCTAGACAGAAGGAGATGGAGAAACCACAACAATAATGTTTAAACTCTGCAATACTTGCCACCAGCACTGCTCGGAGGCATCACATTTGACTGAAAATAGAAACATTAAAATACCACAGAACAGACTTATTCTGTGGATTTTACAGAACCAGTTGTACATGAAAGAAAGGCAACTAAAAAACAAACCACAAACCCCAGAAATTATTCATCCAGATAACACTGCTATGAAGAAGAGATAAACACAGATTCATATATGCATGCTGCAAAAAGGGCTAAGTGAAGAGAGATTTTTCTCTGTAGTGAAAATCAAAGTCAATATGAATGTAAACACTTCCTGAGTATCCAAAACCAAAACATGGGGCTAACCCAAATATAATCCTACATCTTTATTCCTGAGAAAGACACAGATCAAGTACCTCCAGTGTGACATCCAGTATTACTCTACAGCAGCATTACAGCATTACATTCCTTCTACTGTCACACTCAGACATTTTATCAAGAAACCAAATGCAAAAAAGGGAGGCTTGGAGCAGGATGAGTAAGATTGGACCCTTTAGTTCTAATATCTCAATGAGTTAAACAGGAATGGGACATTGAGAATAGTGTTGTGTCAGAAGCAAAGTTATTACTGTTTACCGAAAGAGATGAGAAATTTTCCTTTATGAGAGATTGTCTTGTATTTTCTGTGACTTGCAATCTTCTCTGACTGTGTTGCTTACATGAAATTCATAAAAGGTAGAACAAAACTGCTTTTATCAGGCTGTTTTGTAAAAAAACGCAGTGTGAAAAGAGCTAAGAGTTGCTCTTTCACATTTAACTTTGTTTACACTGTCACTGAAAATGGCTTTTATTTCAGTGATCTAAAATGTGCAATAACTTGCAGGCCAATAATTGCTTCAAGTTTACTTTTTCAATTCCATACTCTTCAATAAAAGTGAAAGACAAATGTGTTCAGATTTGTACAATGTTACTTCACAATGGACCTAAGTTTGTGCTCACACATGCATGCAAATCACTTGGGCTGTATTTTGCGCAGTAAGGATGATTTTAAAAGGGTGAAAACATGCCTGCAATAAAAAAAGAGAAAAAAACAGTCAGTCACCAAATAATAAACAACTTGGAGGTCAACCTCTCCTCTTTAAAATCATAAATGAAATCTGAAAGAATAGGCAACCTGATACCTGATGATCTTATATCTCTAAAGCAGATGGCTTCATCATCATTTGTGACTGAAAAAGCTCAATGATCAGAGATTTCATGAATATCTGGAAAGAAAAAATTTGAAGGTTTGCTGCTATATCTATAAAATTGGCCTAATATCGATTTTCTGGTGCATTAAAATCTGAAGTGACCCAAGTTTAAATCTGAGGAGTTTCAAAAGAGTGCTACAGCACTGGCTATTTTATTATAGATCAAAATAATCTCATTATATGTCCCATGTATTTGGGTTCCTCCACTGTCCTCAGTCACATGTAAGGAGAATGTGTCTGAAGTCTTGATGCATTTATTACTGGAGTCCAGCTGTGATAAAGAGCCATTAAAATCTCATTGGCTGCATAATGTTATACTTAAAACACAGCAGAAGCATTTTGTACCAGCCAGATACATTATAATATCTCTCAGACTGGGGAGCATTGATAGTATTCAACATAACAGAGGCTAATGCGTTAACTGGAATGTAAAAAGACTGTACGAAAATAACCAGAAAATTAGTATTTAATCTATTCTGTTTCTGGTAAGTGAAATCTGCATCTGGAAATCCAACAGTGAGACACCCAGTACTGTGATCCTTTGACCATTTTTGGGAGTGTGAGAAGCAATTTCAGTGCCTGAAATCTCCTGATATATGCACAAATAGAAGAGGAGTAAGGTCTCCATACACTGCATCCATAAATTAAAAAAAAAAAAAAAATGGGAAAAACAAAAGCCAGCACAGAAATTTAGGTAGAGGACTCTGAACTTGGAAGGAATGACATGCCCTTAAACCATGAAGAAATAGCTTCTATTATCATGGGATAGTGGCAACATCATTCTTTCTGGCTGTGATAACTCTGATACATTGTGATATCACTGTACCTAACTTTAGATACCTGTGACATGCATCTGAGAGGCTTCATCTTCATTTCTTGTACACTCAGTAGACAAAAGGAGCCACTTGTAAGATGTATTCATCTAACCTATTCTAAATTAGGAAATATGCTGTACCCTGAGAGTTCCTATTTCTCTCCACTGACTATCAAGAGAGTTGAGACAATTTGCTCAGATGAAGTCATCCACACAGTGGCTGACATCCCCATTCAAAAAAAACCAGAGAGACAGGGAGAGAGGAGGACAGAGACAAAGGGAGAGAGAGGGAGAGAAGCCAAAGGTACAGAGCAGAAGGAACTAAGCTTAAATGGAAAAGGTCTAGTGTCAGAAGGGTGACTGTGAGAGACTAGTGATTAATGATTCAAACACTTGACCAGTTGCAATACCCATCCAGGTTAATCCCCTCCCAAGCACAGGGACATTCACACGTAGGATGAGGGTATTCATCTCAGCTATAATGGGCCATGATTGACTATCCTGATGTAAGACTGCTGAAACATCTTAGCAGGTGTCAAAGACTCATGGGGGCATTTCCACCTACCCTCAGCATAACATAAACCCTATGGACCTGGTGTTGGGTGGACTCTCCTTCTACCACTTCATGCCCAGTCTGCAACCACTGAGAAGACTAGAAAAGGACCAGTGGGATGTTGCTGGAATTTACGGAGTGGTGATTTTTTTTATATTTCATCTGTTTATCTGTTGCTCTCTTTCTCTCCCAGTTCTTGCCTCTCTGTTCCCTATCTATCTCTCTACCTCGCATTTACAGTCACATAAAAATCTGTACTATTAACTTTGGCATATGGTCTCATTTGTACCTTAATCTGGGCAGAGACATCTCTCTAATAATTTTAATAACTGGATCTTACCACTAACCCTTAATATTTAAGTCCCATGTAAAGAAGAAAGAGAATCATCAGGAAGTGGGAACAACAGCAACCAACATAAATACCTTAATTAACGAAGGTGATAGACCAGTGTTTGAACTGCTTCTGGGAAAAGTATGGACAGGTTTGCCATGATAAGCCTTTGGACCGAAGTTCAAATTCTTAATGACAGATATTTCCCTAAACTTTGTGCCAGGTAAAAAGTTTGTTCTGTGTCACCACCGAGGTCACAGATGAACACTAAGGGCCCCAGCACTCATCCCCTAGCATGTTGGGTACCCTGTCTTCAGCAGCTGCCTGCTGGGCATCAGGCCACTGATCCCTGCCCTTTGAGCCTGACAGCCCAGACGATTTTCTTCCCACACAGTAATCAGATTAGGCAGCCAGGGTCTCCTCGGCTATCAAATGAGAACACTGCGGGAGATAGTGTCAAAAACCTTACCAAAGTCAAGGTATATTACCTCCACGGCTCTTTTCTCATCTGCAGAGCCAGTCATTTAGTTGTAGAGGCAATGAGGTTGCTCAAGCATGATTTGCCCTTGAATGCCTGCCGTGAACACTTGTGGTGCCTGAATGCAGCTGGCCTCACAGTCTTTTAAATTTAACACCTGCAAACTGACAATCTCAGTCCTGCAAAGCTGTTGAACCCCAAACTGATGTTGAAATGGCACAGCCAACACCTGCTGCACTTCAGGACATCCTAGATTTGTATTCTTTTTTTTCAGAGTGCTGTTTCTAGGGATAGTAACAGACTCTGAAGATCATACTTGCAAATTAACAAGCAGCAACAGAAGTACTAGATTCCTAAATACCTCTCATTCTTTGGGACTGTCCTTTTATTTCCAAAATCAAGCCTTAAAACTAAATAAAACTACTTGAAACTACTGGGTAATAAAGACAGAAAGTGTTTTAGAGTCATTCAGATATTCTAAATATTAGTTATGAGATGTCTGATAAAAGCATTTCTTACTGAATTTTCTGTGAATAAATGATAACATCTGTTCATGTTCACAAGACTATACAGCTATACATAATATATTTACATCTGGGACAGGTTTCCAGGTCACATAAAGGTATATTCAAGTAATTACTATTGGTATTTTTGTCAGTGGCATCACTTTTATTAAGATATTCTTCATGGAGCATTTTCAAATACCAGGTTTCATTGCTTCCATTTAAAATAGCATGTTTTGAGATTGTGTCAGGGCTACCTTATAAGATATGCATTTCTGTCCTTCAGAGGCAAAGAGAAACAGATCAGTTACTGAACAGTAAAGGTCAAAGCATAAATCAATCATTTCACTAATAAGCAATCTTCAACCTGTATGTGGAATAGAAGAACGTTTAACTTTGTATTCTCTGCACATACGTTTTAACAGAAAAGGCTCAAAATGACATCTGATTCCCATCAGTCCTCTGAGAACAGGGCTTTAAGATGCTGGATAGCTCAGAGCCAAATGCTGTAACAGGCAGGTGCCAGGCGAGCCAGCAAACTAAAAACACATATTTTGTGCTGTCAGTTGAAGGAATGGACATTTAAGTGTATTTGTAGTATCTGCAAACAAATTTCCTATCACCTTCATCTGCTGAAGACATAGAATACATGTGTTTTTCCATCTTTCTGTCTGTATTTATTTTTCCTAAACATTTCTGACCATAGGACTAGGTCACTGCTTTTCTGGGTATACCTGTGCTTTTGCCTCTGGACTCACTTTTGGTCCTAAGAAGATAAAATGGCTGGGTTTTCCTTTTCTATTCTTTCTTTCTCTTGTTAGATATGACATTGGTTTTCCAGTTCTGTATAGAAATATGGTAAATATAAAGCATTTGGCAACTGAGCAAAATTTCTAAAAGAGAAACTGTATTTGAAGTCCTTACCTACAAAACTTATGCCCAGGAGGTTCTGCCCAGCAGATAAGAAGTGCTGGAAAATACGCTGAACTTTAATATTCCTAATTTACAGTTAGCTCACTACAGAATGGTGTCTTGGTGCCTTGTGCAGAATTTACTGGCTAAAATCAAAACCCAGCTGCTGGTCCTAGTGAAATAACGTATTTATTTGTTCATTTTGGAGAAAGTTTGAGGAAATAAAGTATGAGTAGCCTTTTACTGTTTTAGAGATATACTAGGCACCTCAATAACCAGAAAATAGAGTGGTCAATGCAGTAATGGTACTCATGGAAACAATTTTAGCAGCAGACAACCTTAAATGTTTTCATGAGAACTGAATCTAAGAAGGCCACAAGCCTACTGCAATTTGGTAACAGATCGGAAAGAAAAGGCTTGCTTTACTTGATAAGTAACTGGGGTTCAATGATCCATTTCAGCTGTGGGAAGCTGTCATGAAGTTGCAGAGAAGAAATTTGATATGACAGCAGTGTTGTTTTGAAGGATCAATGATGAGAGGAGGTTATGGCAGAATTTCAGTAGCCTAATTAGTGATGGTAGCAGTATAGCCCAAAGAGCTTGTGTCAGATAAAAAATAGGGGGTTTTTTTGCAAATGAATCATCTAATAACCACCTGCATGAAGGACTAAGAAGCACAGTAATTAAATTTGTAGATTATTTCAAAATGGGAGGTGTTACAACTTATATAGAGGGAAGACAAAAAGCCTGTAATGACTGAAAATTGGCAGTCCCTAGTGAAGTAGGTTCTATCTGGAAAAATGCAAGTGAATGCATTAAAGACTACTGAAAAAAATTCAACAGGAATACTTGGGGGAAAATTACCTGAGGATAGTAAATGTAATGTGAAAGTGTAACACAGTGTTGCAGAATGGAAAAAAATCAGTTTCATTTCATAAAGGAAAGGATATCGTACATGAGAAACTTCTTTTATGGCAACATGGTGCACTCACTGAATATTGTGTATAGGTCTGGACATTTCTACAGAAAAAATCTGAACTGAAAGAAATTTACTAAAAAGTAATAAAAACTGCCTATGAAAGAAAATCAAATTTACGAGAGAAAACAAAAAGAATGTTTGCTTACAGCAAAAGCTTGGATCAATGAAAATTAAGAAAAACTATGTCTTTCTCTAAAGATTTTATGGCATTAATATCAAGAAGGTGGGGGTATATATGAAGCCTGAGAAAATGCAGATGAAAAACAGCCCTTGTTCCATTTGCAATTTTGTCACTACCAAATTTTGTGAAATCAGGCAAGTCAAATTGCCTTCAGGTGCCTCAGTTTCTTTATCACCTCTATAATTATATGAACATCATAAGAATTTTTTTTTATTTCACATAGAAGTTACAAGACTTTAGTTAACTAATCTTAATTTAGAATATTTTGAAAATGTAAGAGAAAATATAAATAGTAGAATGAAAGTAAATGGAGTGAAAAAATATGTCTGAGATACTTTTATATACAAAAGAAGTGTCAAGATCTGGATAGGTTAAACTGTTTGAAAGTTAGCATCCTTGTGGTGCAAAGATTCAGAGATATGTGATTTACATTCTCATTTAACACCTATGATTTCCATCTCCATCATTCTGGGAAAATGATCTTCAGAATATTCATCCCTCTTTGAATAATCTGTATGAAGTCTTTCTGTGTGACTAGAGAGAATTATGTATTTAGTTAAAACATGACAATGACAATGCAGCACAGCTCTGCAAAATCTGACTACAAATTTTCTTTTCAGCAAAGTGTTGTGAGTCTAATTTCAGAAAGGTTGAAGCAGATGAAGAGTTGAAAGGAAGCCCTGTTGTTCAGAGAATGGATATACAATTTAAAATTGTCTTTTTTGATAGTGGATAGATAGGGGACAGTAATTTTCAGACCACGTTTATTTAGCTACTGAATTATAATTGCTAAACCTGTTTTCAACCTTTCTTCATATCTCACTGGAGATGAAGGCATTAACAGGAAATCCTGACAATCCATAAGCGTGTTCTATGTTCAACAGTTAAAATATTACAGATAGATTTACAGCAGCATCAGAAATAGTTCTGTTTCTTCACTATCTGTGTGACTAATCTCAGAAGCATGCTTTCACGAGGAATGTGGCCTTGAAAGTGCTCTACTATCCAGACATTTCTAAACTAATCTCTAAATTCCTTCCCAAATGACACTGAACTCTTTGGAAATAAATCAGATTATTTTCTTTTCCCTAGTCACACAAACCGGGATCATTACTCCAAACTTTGAGCTGCGCTGGCCCTGAGTTACTTGATACCTAATTTGGCAAACAAAGAAAAATGAGACTTATTTGAAAGAGAACCAAGAAGGAACAGCATAGTAACATATAGCATAACAAATATAAGTATAACAAATAACTCTATTCTCTTATTTAGAAAATGTGGGCTGTTCCCATTGTAAAGCGCAGTATGTCTAGATAAAACCTAGATCTATTTCCTGAAGAGACTCCAGGTCAATGCCCCAGCACCATGTGAATGTGATACTCCATTAACTCACACATGTTTTGCAAACAGAAGCTGAGAAGAAACCTTTTAGCTGTTGCAGAACTTGCTGCACTTGTTCGCAGATGGTCTATTAGCAAATTTGATAGTGTGCTGTTTTTCTGGGTAGTCTAATAAAGTCTTTCAGACAGGCTAAGTGCTAAGGCATTGGTGGGAGCAGCGTCTGGCCCTTTCCTAGGAGCCTGAAATCTGCATTAGTACTTTGATGTTTCTATGTCACAGCTAAACATAAGCCAAGCACCTACTTATTGACTTATTGACTCCCTCCTTCTCAACATTTCCACCTCCTAATTTTGTTATTCCCTTGACAGTATTTTGTTCTCATCTCCAAGAGTTACTTGCCACACTACATGGAAAGATCACTCAATTTTCACCTCTCTCTTTTTATCTCTTCCACCCCTTTCTTTTATCTGAAGGAACCACAGTGCATTTTTGCTGATTTTACAAGCTAAGCCAGTTTAGTTGGTTTAAAGTTGACTGGTGGTATGCATGACCATCACAGTAAGGTGGCCTTATGGTTGACCCTAAACTTCAGCATCTACAAGTCTTGAACAATAGGGGTTTTAACTCTAAGCAGACTACACACGTTTGTCATACTAGTGAAGGAAATTTTAAGTAGGGAGGATATCAGATCTGAGTAGCAAAGGGAGATTTTAAAAAGAATTTTCAAAAACTCTACAGAAGTTTTAGGCAAGGAAAACAAAGGTCATTGGTTCAAACAAGAGTAACTTCAGGCAGTATCTTATAAATCTTTGTAAGCAGAAATATTTTTATTTTTTTCCTTTTTCATTGGCAGTTTGTTATTTTAAATTACTTCGAATATTTTAATCTAAAAATGTACTTGTTACAAAGATGCCCTGTTTTTCCCTTTTATCTGTGCAGCCTTTAGCCGTCAGAAAATTATCTTGCTACCTGTGTGTCTAGTAATGATACAACACTAAAAATTAAAGATCAATATTTATCTCCTCATGTAAAACAAACAGCACTGCACAAACTCACCAACAATATTAGAACCCGAGTCTTAATTTGAGAACTGCCAATCCCCTGTCCAGGGATACCTCGTTTTGTGCAACTATACCTCTGCACTAGGGATGCACAGATCATCCCTGTAAATGGTCACTGGTTCTCTGTCCTGTTTCCCCCTAATGTTGTATCTGTTTTTATTCCAGAGATTACATAAAAAGCCTCTCACATCACTGCTATTCCAAAATTAAATATGGATTATAGCTTTCCTAGCTATGCTTAAAGTAGTAAATAAATAAATACAATACAGATTATCAATAACGGCATTGTCAATCTGCATAGTAACACAGTTTCTATTTAGGGAATTTGCAAAAACAAGTGTCATTAGAGATGCAAATTAAGGAGATTAAGACACTGAGAAATTTTAGTCAAACCAGGGAAGTGCTATTGTCTTTATGCTGTGCTAAGATTGTTTCCTTTCAAGCTGTGCATTTGAAGGCCTAATTACAGATACTCCTTGCATTCTGAAGTCTCTTCCAACTTGAAGAGGAAAAGCAGGTGCCAGGAGGAAGGCAGATTTATGCCCTAGATAATATTCCATAACAACTAAAACTCCCTGCTGGTAAACAATCCTCAGGCAACAGCCACCTACTCCTGTTCATAACTTTAGACGATTCACCAGATCCTGCAACTTTCAACAAATAAACCCCTAGGCTGCAATGGCAATAAAGCCCTGTGGATTGCCCAGTGAGACACCTTTGCTGAGGTGGCCTTCAGGTTTCAAGATTTACCCATCCTTTCATGGGACTAAGGCCACCATAAAATTATAATCAGTTCTCAATCTGTCCTTTTCTCACTTCTGAACTTCCCTTCCTCTTTTGCATCGCTCTTCTTCCAGGCACCTCTTTAGAAACAGATGAACAAAACCATTTCCTTCTAGGCACAGCACTGCAACAGTGATAAAGTTTCAGCAAGCAGCTTACTGATGCGTAAGTAGAAAACCAGATCACGCTAGAAAAACGCATCTCTCAGCAACACAGCTACATAAATCACAAGCATAGCCCAGGTGAAGGTGAGGATAAGGAGTTTCATTTCAAAGGGCTTTTTTTGTAAATGGTGGGCACAACATTGCTTTGACTTGTTGCATTTTATTTTATGCATTAGCTGAAAATGCAGTTGATCCCCGTGCAAAGTCCTGGCATTAAGCTTGCATATACTTAGGCCCAGCACAGACTTATCCTTGGGCTAAGAACAGAACAAGGATTTCTCTAGTTTTATGTAGACGTGGATTTCCATGCATATGAAAGAAAGCAGTTCAAAAACCCAGGCACATTAAGGAAGAGAATGCAGGAATGCAAGATGCCAGAAAATCCAAATAAATCACTATGCTTTTAGGGTTCCCTTTGAACAGTTAAGCGTGGTATTATCCTGGCATGTATAGCACTGTGTCTCTGGCTCTGTTGTTAGAACTGGTTGATTATTACTTTGAACAAAGAGTAATATTTTTTTCCTTTCAAAGAACTATGTAAAAATAGAGAAAAAGAGAATTCAGGTACACTCAGATTCCTGAGATCAGTAGTACCTTCCTTCCTTCCACAAGGAGCATTGATGAAGAGACATTTGGAAACTTCTTTCCATTTCTCTTTCATTTTCCAAAATCTCTCTTCTTTTCATCATATTTTGTTTTGGCACAAAATGAAGTTGTTGTACAAGGGTATGCAGACAGGTCCTGATCCAATGATCCCATCTATATGGAGATTCCATGACACTGAAACTGATAAAAATATTAAAGATATGGCCATAATTACTCAAGGAGTGTGATGCTATAAAATGTGAGGGGTGGGAAATTCTGCTGTAGGATAATTTCCAATCTAATAAATTCTTAATTTAAATTTCCTTAATGATCACTCGATATTTAACTTCTCATTGATATACAATTAGGTTAGAATGGTTCAGCCTCTATACATTTAGTTAGACTTAAAATTCAATGTGTGAATAAATAAATCACAACTTTTAGAAGCTGAATACCAATATGCTTACAAGTACACAGTGGTCTTTTAAAATGTCCTATCATGTATGCTTTAGTATGAAAACAGGAAGCTGAATTCCAAACATCGACTACATGTAGGAAAAGAATGTCTCTGGGCATTGAACTAAGAAGCAGAGTAGTTTCAAAGCTGCAGCTCTCCACGTGCTGTAGCTCACTAGGTAGCAGATCCCAGCTAGCTGGGTTTGGGTAGAGCCCAAAAATGATCCTGAGATGTGATTGAAACAAGGTGTTTTCTTCAAAAATTGTTCCCATCTTTGAAAATTAAACAACCCAGATTGTCTACATTTGCTTAGTCTTAACAGCTAATTGCTCTAAGGAAACATTAGATTTCCTAGTCTGCATACCCTCACATGCATTCATTCCTTGTTACGCTTTGCAAGCTTGTTGCATTTTTCCCCTTTACGTGCTCCAAAAACTAGTTCACATCAAGCAGAAATTTGATTCAACTTTTATACAACAAGCTTGTATAAACTGATGCCTTCCTTAAGCTGCACACCTCCATGAAACTGCTTCAATGTCAGAAGAAGGAAAAAAGAGATAACAACAGAATTGATTTCCTCAGCACAGTTTTAGCACCTGTGCAAACCAGTTGCTCTTATCAGGGTAAAAATTAATTCGCATACGTTGTACCCACTCACTGATGTTAGCATTCAACAAGTACCTGCTGCTGCCTTTTCCTGGCCACGATCTTGCTGAGATTTTATTGACTGAAGATGTCCTACATTTCTGAAATGAGTTGTTTTCACCTCCTTCCAGCTTTACATATGTCTAACGTTTTCACTATGAGTGTAGCTCTTCAAGAGCAAGGACAGCCTTTTAGCTGTGAGTTGGTGTATTTCCTAACTCAGGAATAGTGAATGGCTTCTAGACGCTCCCATGATAACACAAAAGAAGTATCAATTTACGGTAAATGATTTCACCCAGGAATGTTAAATTAAGAACTTGCCATATATTAAAGAAGGTATGTTTCAGGCCTTTAGGTTTGGTTTTCGTTTTATTAAAAGTCTTGGTATAGATTCAAAGCAGACTTCAAGCAGCAATGGTATCCACCATCTGTCTCTTCACCATCTGATGACTTCCACAGAAGCTGTATCGTGACCCCTCTCAGACTGTCCCTGCAAGCCATATACCCTTCTTTACATGATTACAGTTTAACAGATAGCTCATGACATAGTACTTTTGGACCTCTCTCTCTCACTCTCCGCCCCCCACCCCCGCTCTGCCAGTTCATCTCCTGCTCCATGCTTTGCCCTTGCAATATCTGCTGTTAATGACAGGTAACTGACCTGTGCACTGCTGAAACACTTGACATTTCAGTGCTCTGTCATTCTGAATGCATAAAGCACACAAGTTACAACTAGAAGAAAATTAAAGACTTTATTTCTGATAAAGCTTACAAACCAATATATACATATCCCAGAGTAAACACGTGATGCGTATATATTAAACACATTAAGTAAAACCATTTCAGTGTAACTGAAAAGATGGGGAAGTTGAAAATAAAGATTCCTATTTATGCAAAAATCCCAAGAAGTGAATGAGTGGGAGGTGTATCACAAATATTCAGAAAGAATAATCTAGAAAAAGATTATGGAGAATCAGGGAAATTCAGTGTTCCAATGTATTTAGGAAAACTGGAACATTTCCATAATTTAGGTGCCATGCACTGTTTTAAGTTCAAAGATTTCAGAAACAACACCTGAATGTTCATGCACAGTAAAACAAGCAAGAAACACTGCAGTATGGATAATCTAACAGGGTTTGTGTCTTGGTGATCTGTGTTTATTTTGCCTGTGGCAGCCTGACCAGCAGAAACAGCACTCCTCACAGTGGTGTCACATTTAACACCAGCTCGGTGGTGACTACGGTGTTACACTAACCAGCTTTGCCCGCCCTCACCAGCACCCAGTGGGGCTGCCCACGCAGAGAAGGATGGCTGCTGCTTTCTACCAGCACCCACGCAGACAAGAGAGATTGCACCCTGGGAGTCTAGGCAGCATATGTTTATTTTTACCTCTCAGCTCTTGATATAGAATGAGAGCTAATGTAAAGCAAGTGGGGAAGACTTGAGAAGCAGTACCTCTGTACTACATCTTTCCTATCTTCTTCCTGAATATCTCGTAGCTCTGATTTATACATCCAATTTTCATAGTTGCCACTAAGTATAGCACAAGTGGACCTTCATATGCCTGTTTTTAAGTTACCTCTGGAAGTAGTCTTATGGTACATAGGCATTTAAGCATATAGCTCCCTACTGTCCCCATCTTACTGCTGAAAGTGACAGTCCTCCCAGATGCTCTGAAAGTGACAGTCCTCCCAGAAAGTGACTGTCCTCCCAGAAATACTCCTCTCACAAAAAGTGATGGTCCTCCCAGATACTCCTCCCAGAAAAATATCCACTTCCATCTTTTTCTGGTAAAACATAGAGCAGAGGCAAAAGGAAAAAAGGGAAACTTTAATTTACAATAAACTCTAAAAGTCTTTTAGATAAGCAGAGGAACAGGGACAGAGATTCATTAAATCATTTTTCAGTATTACAGGAACCTTTTCACAATATACTAAGTTTCCTTTTAATTTCCCAGTTGTTTGGACACACGGGCAAAAGAATTAGGGAAAGAAGGTCAGCAAAAAGATAACAATGCCTGTTTATTACAGTCAAGGGATTAATCTAAAAAATAGTATTTCTGCATTTAATAAGGGTTGAGGACAACAAAGAGAAATTATAAGGCTACGGTTCCTATTATCCAGAGTGCTGACAACGTGTATGAATACCCTTTTTCATAGCTTGGGTTTTATATAAAGTCCCTGTTTTTGTTTCTTACAGCATGGTTTTGTCCTTGCTGTGTGACAGGTAAGCACCTACCATCAGAGTAAGAATCAGGTATGGGTAAAAGAGTCTCTGATGAACAATTGCAAGAAGACATCAGTATTATGGACTTGAGGCTGAGTCCCCTATTAATTCTATTCTTGTCCATATGCATACGAAACATCTTTAATCACAGGGGTTTTAGTAATTGTAAATCAGTAATTTTACTTATGGGTTGATATTTTTAAGGATTGGACATTAGAAAACAATTTTCATCATAAAATATTAAAAACATACACTGCTCAGAGCTTCACTGAAGATTAAATGCCATTTGAATTCAACAGGATAGTGTTTTTTTCAACCAACATAAGATAATAACTGACCTCTATAGTGCCTGCCTGCTTCAATAATTTAAACGTCTTTTTCCCTACAAAATACTTTATTAAAAAAAAAAAAGAGAGAGAGGATGACTTCTGCAAAAGCAGCAAACAAAGCACAAAAGAGAGCCTCAAAAGTGTTTTAGATGTTTCACTTTTATTCTGTTCCTTGGAGTGAAATTTATCTGAACAAATGTATAAGTAAGTCCTAAGTATAGGCATCTATGTCATAACTAAATAACCTTTCTAATCCATACAGAGAAATAAGTACTCCAGGGAAGGATTTTTCCAGACCTATTTGAGGTGTAAACATTACACTAACATGACCTGCACCTCTCATTCCCTGTTGACTACTGAGGGAACACACCATATTGTGGACATGAACCTACAGGAACACTCCAAATCATGGACATCTAATCATCAGCAAGGCAAATTCTGCTTTCTGTTGCATGGGAAAAACACGGTATCCCTGCCATCTCAAAGCCTGTTTGGGTTTGGCTATACCTGGACAACACGCTTTCTAACGAGTGGGTGATGCCCACTCCAGCTCAGGGTAGCAGCCTGTCCTTTGCTTTGCAGTTTCATAAACTTGATGCAGCTGGTTAGAAAATTACTGTTCCTCTGACCAGCTGCACTTAGCAAATGAAACTGAGGAAGAGCAGAGCCCATCCAAATGCACAAAGTGCATTTCCAACTGCAGGGAGTGTGCAGAAGACACCCATTCTCCAGCCTTTCAGTACTGGACTTGGCCAGCTTACAGCAATTTGCATCCCTGACTGGAAACTGTTCTTATTCCTAGGCCAGTCATTCCTATCCAAGTTTTGTAGGCTTGCCACCTCTCCTCTTTTGGTTAATTAAACAAACAAACAAAAAAATAGCTTTAATTTAGTTCACAAATTTTGACATAATATGTGAAATTGATAAACAGTAATCTCAAGGCAAATCCTAGAGGATTAGACCCTAAAAATTGTTTGTAGGCAATAGAGGTTTCTCTTAGACTGTTATCAGCTCTGATAGGATTTTGATCAGGTGTAGAACATTTTATTTTCAAATTAGTGTTTCCTGTCAAATTTAAGGTATGACATCTCTTATTAAAAATCTCTTTAATGCTTAGAAACTTGTGCCAGATGTCCAGTGATGGCTTGCAAACCATTACATGCTACAAGTCAACAGATGTTGCATATTTTTAAGGCTTCTATTTGCTCTAAGGTCTGTATTTTGGCAAACACAAGTGTGTTTGTAGTGTGTAACACCAGTAGATGAATTATATGTAAACTGTGGCCCTGCTAGCACTGTTACAGCCAAGCAGTTGTGGATTTTAAAAATCCACCTGTCCTGCAATGGATTTTGCATTTGACACCAAACATGTTGCAAAGCAACACTGAAATCTTGTAAAAGAAACAAAGTAAAAAAAAAAAAAAAAACCCAAACCCCCACCTTCTTGCCCAGACCGAAGCCCCAGAATGTCTGGTAACCCAGCTTTGGTATGGTGTAGCCTACATGCTGCCTCAGACATGGCAGCACTAGAATAATATACGTATCTATTTGGCTTTCCCACACTCCAGAGAAGCTTCCTGCCTCCCCAATAGCTCTGTGGAAAAGGCAGACCTCTATGACTTCCGACTTCCAGAAACCAAACAACCAAGCCAAAAATCTTCATGTGGAAACCATGCCCTTTCACTTTGGATGCATGAAAAGCAAAGCATTAAAAAAACATCCTGCTGGAAGTCCATCTGCTGACCACGGCAGCACCAGTGTACAAGTGGCCTTCTGTGTTGCTGTACTCCCTGTCTTCTGCAGAAATCCACAGAGGTCAGGGACCCTACAGGCATGAGCTAAAGCTCAAGGCAGGCTGGCAAGCTGGGCAGCAAGAATAGGAGGAAGAGGGAGAAGAAGGCAGCAGAATGACACTGGCCATGCAACTGAACTTCAGTGTATTCCAACTTCAAGCACCTTCACTTTTCACACCTTTTTTTTGCCAAGTTTAATGAGACAGTTATATCTGGCTAGAACAGTTCATCTCTGAGAAGTTCTTACTTTGTTGGAAACCAACTTTACAAAACAGAAATTTTCAGCTCTAGTATCAAGGAAAGATTCAAACCTGCTATCTTTCTCCAAGTTCTTTCATAAAGTGTGCAAGAAAAGGGGATATAGAGTGTCTGGGATGTTAGCTATTCTCGCAGGTATTAGTTTGGGAGATCATCTGTGAAACTTTCTTTGCTGCCCTGTAATTTACACCACTACTGCTGGTAATGACTGTAAGATATATGAGCGGCACTAATGGGTATGGATCACTGTTCTCCTAGACTGCAAAAAAAAGGAACATGGGGAATGATGACACTGTATGATAGATCAATGCGGCTGCAGATTGGTCCTTAGGCTATTCAGGTTATTTTCCTTAAAAGGCATCATGCCTCACACATTCTGCTGAAGGCTATCCATATCCATTCAAGTTCATGATAGCTATTCTTAGACATTCCTTCATTTTTAACACCACTGCTAAGACTGCTACTGTAATTTTTAATGAGAATGAGGAGACAGTGTGTCTTTTATCAGGTTCAGATCTATTTAGCTTAAATTAAAACCCTTTGTTATATTTTTTCCTATACTTATTCAAAGGATTAGTGAGAAAATGTCACTGAACAGCTACTTGTCTCCTCATTAACATTCATGACAAAACCTTCCGGCCGGGCTGGTTTCGGCTGCTGATGGAGCAATACTTAAAAGAAATTGGCTTGTGTGTGAAACAGCTGCTCAGCAATGTCACTATGCAAGGGAATTGGTGATAATAAGATGATACTATTACAGCTACACTGGGAGCATACTGTATTTTAAGCTGCTTTGAGGTATACTATGGAGGTCCAAGAACTGGAGCATGATTACTTCTCTGTTATTAGGAATAGGAAACAGCTGATCATTATGTGTCTGCCTACATGGGTTAGTCTTACACAAAGCCTTGAAGTAAGAGAAAAATTCATATGGGCTGGAATTCTTCACTTTCTGTGTGTTTCCTATCTGCTGGAAAGGCTTTCTGTTCCTTTTCCTAGTGTTTGGAAGGGCTTGTATGTCCCACTGATGAAACAGGTATTGCACTGTTTGCTAGGACGATTGAGCACTTTTTGTTTCATAGAAACTTTTCTCATTTCAAGGCTTTATTATTTGGCAAGATTCTTAGGAGAAGATTCTATGGATCCTCATGCACCTATTAGTGAAATTCCAGATGCTGATTTTGCTTGAAATGACCATCCAGTATGTCAATGCAATGACAAATGTGCAGATGCACATATTACAGATGTAAACATCTGCACACAATGCTCAGCCAAGAAACAACTGGCAGCTGGCATTATGTTGTGTAGTGACTTATGCTAATGCACACCTCTTGTCTAGAACATGGAAACTGAATGAAAAATTATATTGTCAGATCTTTGGTCCTGAGACATCACTGAACCTCATATACTATGAGGAATAAATGAGCCTAGAAGAATGGAGCAGTAGAAAGCCCCAAAACAGTGACAGCCCTTTAGAAATATGGAGTACAAATGAATAAGAAATGAAAGATTATAAAGAGCTTTAGAATGAAAGAACTGATTGGCAGTTAAAAGAAAGGTATAATTTTTTCTGAACATAGCTGGCTCCAAATCACTTAGTAATTTCTTAAGTTCTCTGTTACAAATTTCATCTTTAGTGCTTTTATTTATTACATAAATTTAGTTGTTGTAGAGATTTGGAAGTACTGCACTTCAGGTGAAATGAAATATAAAACTGACATTGAAATTATGTAGGAACACTGCCAGCAGGCTGAGGGAAAGGAATCTTCATCTCAGCTCAGCATTGATAAGGCTACACATGGATAGGTCCAGATCTGCACTCCCCAGCACAAGAGAGATATGGACACACTGGTGCAATCCAAGCAAGGGGCAGTAAGATGATGAGGGGACTGAACTATCTATTCTAGAAGCAGAGGCAGAGGGAGCTGGGACTGTTCAGCCCAGAGAACAGTACCGGCCGGGATCTCATCAATGTGCATAAATATCTAGTGGGGGGATATATAGCCCAGTGACAGGAAAAGAAGCAATGGGTACAAACTAAGAAAAGCAAAATAAATCAGGAAATTCCGTGTAAACACAAGAAAACACTTTATTGCGAGGATGATCAAACACTGTCACAAGTTGCCAAAAGATGCTGTGCAGTCTCTCTTCTTGGAGATAGTAAAAATGCTGCTGCACATGATCCTGGGCATCCCGTGATGGCTGAACCTGCTTGGAGAAGGAAGGTTGACAAAGCCCCCCCCACCATGTCAGCCATTCTTGGATTCTGTGATTCTGTGTAAGAATGTTCGTCTCACCAGGGGCTAGAGACAATGTTCAAGTTACAGCAGATTGAGTTTCCTTTTAGATTAGATCATGAATGGGAATCTGGGAAAAAATCCTGAAAAGGAAAACAGATCTCAAATTGCCTCTCAAAATGGAAATCCCAACACCATTCTATCTATGCTTAAGTGTATGGTTGTGGGGCAGAAAACAATAAGAAAGACAAGGCTTATGAAGGTCAGATCAAAATTCAACAGAGTTCACATACCTCTAAAAAGTCTTATGTTGCAAAACCTAGCATTACCCTAAGAAGTCTAGTACAGCATAAAAAAACCCCCTGTAAAATCTGTGAGATATCCCTTTGATGTCCTTTCAAGATTTTTCAAAATTATATGACTGTCTGAATGAAAAAGAGCTTGGCAGCAACTACAGTTTAAATTAACTCCTCAAGGGAGCAATGCTGATCTCTACCTCAACATTACTTAGATATTCATCTATTCTTTTATTGCTTACATACGCTGCTCTTGACAAACACAGGTACTGTGCAAAACTTCCATAAAATCATCCCAATTGGCTGTATCTGTTTTGTTATTTGTGGTGTGCATTAAATGGCAGAATTATGTATCAGAATTCCCTTTGTGCAATCACAGTACCAAATTAAAAAGAACAACAACAAAAATGGATAATACTTGAACAGTTAAAACACGGACATTAGCTATCAATCTTTATATTGCTTTATATTGAAAAGCATCATCTTATTTTAAACTGCACAAAATCTAGCTGATTTTACACTGGAAGTCTATTATGTGAATATATTTTTCCATTAATGTCTTTGCCCTTCGAGAAAGAAGCAGTTTTTCCATACAAGTGAACAAATTTTGAATAGCTTTAGAATAGCATTGAAATCCTGAAAGCATACACAAAGTTCAAATGCTCTCTGATAAGATATCACATTGCAAATTCCCTTTAAAACATCAATAATACTATAGAAGAAATGACTTAGTCTTTTATTCCAAGTTCCTGTGGAGCAGATCCCAGAGTGAAGTATTTACAACCGATCAGTAACTTTCAGCTACACCTTACCATCAGTATTAAGACACAGAATTTCGGATTACTGAAAAAGCCACAATGTCCTTAAATTCAGTGCAATACAGGAAGGCCTGAAGTTGCCAAAGAATTAGCAGAGTGCTGTCTGAGCTCTGTGATCAATGAGCCCAGCATTTTCAGTGTGCTGCGTGGTCACTGAACACCAGCAATGACCTGGTTTCCTTCTAGAAAAAAAAGCCCTGTACATGCCATAGGTGGTTTGAAATGTCTGTTCTGCTTGCGCACTCATCTTGTAATACTACACACAACTTCTGGATGTTTTTTTCTAGATCCTTTGAAGACAAGTAAATTTTTTTAAGTCCACTACACAAAAAAAATTCCAATTTCACATTAAAAAGAGAATTCATCACAATTCAGAGCAGCGCAGTCATCCCCACCTTCCAAGGACACTCTCTAAATTACATTAGCATCTGATCTGCTGCTAGGGACTTTCCTCCAGCTCATCCTCATATTACACATTTTCCATTCTCTTTTTTATAATTCAGTTTTTCTTCTGTGTCATATTGAGTGAATCAATATCAGAAAAAAGAAATCTTTAATTGAATAATAATACAGAATTACCCTAAGGAGTTAGAGACATCTTCACTTCTTTCTGAATTCAACCTAAGAGTTTTGAAGCAAGCTTCCAACTTCAGAGATACCATTTCCACCATTCTCCTAAATGTGTGCATGTGACCCATGACCTGGGGTTAGCCAGCTTTACACCACCTATTTGCAGGCTTTTTCACTTGCATGCAGCTCTGCAGTCCTCTCTGCAATGCTGATTTACACCTCTTAATGCCAGACCCTTTTCAATTCACACATATGCAGAAATGCTCAGGGTGACACTTTCAACACAAATACAGATTTCATATTTAGATAAAACCATGACTTGAAAATATGGACACAACCATAAAAACAGCTTAATGTTCATTATCAAAGACAAGCACTTAGCAAATTGTGACACCGTAACCTTGATCTTGCAAAGATCTTATAAGAGCTAATCACAAGGAAATAAAACCCCCAAACTGTTGTTGCCAGTTCTTTCTAGGTAGAAAGGATGTGTTCAATACTGTTTAAGTCGTTTGTATGATAATCCCTCTCAAACACAACTTGAGGCCTTAGTGTTTGGAAGCCAGAAGCCCTTTTAGAGCCTCTGTACATCGCAAGAAAATCATGCAGGAAAAAAACAACAGCCTTAAGGCTATAAAAAGGCAGACTACACAAATACTGCTCTGCAAAAATCATGGGAGATCCACAGTTCATCTTGCAACAGTGAACATAATTACAAACCTAAATTTTGCATTTGAAACTAGGAGACAAAAATTATAAACCTCTCTATGCATATCTAATCTCTTTTTTCAACATTAGCCAAGCCTGCAGGCACTTAACAGTCTGATTCTTGATGCCATTGTAATTAAAGGCAATACTCACAAGGCTGATAAGCATACCAGCTGTATATTAACCCTTATCTTAGCCAAACTGACAACTGCAAATGTGATATCTAATTGTAGAGAAAAGAACATTTGAATTTATTAGGGATAACTGGCTTTTAAATCCCATAACCTTGAAAATAAGTAAATTATACCCAGCCTACCGTCAAACTTCTTGTGCCGGGATACGAAAGTCGTGCGTACAAAGTGACTTGTCTCCTCCACTAAGTTTTCAAACTCCAGTTTGCTCTGTTGGCTTAACTTGTCCTCCATTTCTGAAGTGCAGCATGTATATTCCTGAGGGCAGATTCTCAAATGTTCCCCTGGAATCACAAGAAAAGAAGGAATTAAAAATATTTGAATGCGGATAGAAATGTGCCAGAACCAAATATATATGATGGCTCTTCAGTTTCGGTGGGCTACCCAGGGAGCTCTTTAAGGCTTGACTTAAAGAGCTTGACAGGGAACATCTTGAATTTGTATCAACAACTTTGCTATAGCTGGGTATTCCTCGCAGGGGAGAGGAGACACACTTAGCAGAGTTGTTTTGATACTTCAAGAAGTAAAACTGTCTCACACCAAAAGTGTTCTCCCACGCTGAAGAAGCCTTCCACGTTTACTGAAATATTAAAATATGAAAAATAATTTATTGCTTTCTGTTTGTATTCAAATTGCCTGGAGAAATACCTAGTGAGATGACCTGTTACAAGTCTTTGGAACAATCAAAAACTGAAAAACAGAAATTATGCATTTGCTGTCAAAACGTGAAGAACAGAAATTATACATTTCTGTAGCCAGGTCTCACTTGCCCAAGTGCACCAAAACATTCTTCTCTTCTGCTTAAATGTATTTTAATGATTGTATTTGGGTGCCACGTGTTTTCTGGGACAGCATTTCTTGTCAGACTGAGAAAATGCTCTGTTGAATAGGAGAAAGCAATGAAGAGTTTAATTAATGCTTATGTTATATGGAAATGCAATGTAAAAGGTAATGAAAGCCTCTTATTTAATTCAATAGATTTATCTCTTGAAGCATTCTGCCAGTTCTTCTGACAATATTGCTTTCTTCAGTACAATTTGCAAGTGGAAACCAATTCTTCAGCTCATGAAATTAAAATGGTCTGTTATTACATGAAATGTGAATTTCCAATTGACACTGTACTAAGGGTGTCAGAAACATTTAGCTTGGTTTGCACAAAGGCAGAAAATTCTACCATTTCCTCTTGAGAAATAAAGAGAATGATCTGCCTGTATGATTAAAGTTACTTGTAAGGCAATGAAAACATTTAGCTTTCTGTACACCGAAACCTGATTAAAAATCCCTCTGCAAATCTCTTAAAGGTGCAAATAAAATGATATACAAAGCCCAAGGGTTAAATAAATACTGGGGACCTGATTCTCATTTATATCGAGGCTCTTTTCTAGCACTGCTGAGCCATAAAGAAGACTTAAATGCAATTTATACCTACTTTAAGGCTGCTTTTCACCATTCTTATTATGTATTGAGGAGAACCAGGCCCTAAGTTTTATGCTTCCCAGGAGTATAATACATTTAGCTGCTGCATCATTTTGAAGACAGCATCAAAAAGAGGTTTGCACATGCTTAGAATAAACACTGTCTTGAATTTGCCCTCACCTTATTCCAATTTATGTTTCAGTTCTCGAATGAAGTCTTTTAATTTGAAATTTAGTCATTCCTCAACCCTGACTCCTCACCCCCATCTTAATATTTTTTTTCGCAAGAGTTCATAATATGTGAACTATAATGCCATGAGGTTTCTTTTAGCAGTCTCAAGACTTTTTAAAAGCTCACAGCTATACATCTTCAGAAACGACCATTTCATTATTATCAGTTACTGTTTGGCAGTACTACCTACAAGTCCCAGTCATGTTCAAATGCACCATGATATAAAACTTAGTATAAACCTGGGAAAAAATTATATCCCATGACCATCAAAATATTGTAAGGATTTCTTCCCATGTCTGCTACACGCTCCCACCAGAAGAAATTAATTCCTCTCCATCCTCAAAGTCACACATCTAAGCCATAAACAACACATACAGGGACCGGTGAGCCAGCTGCTGTCAAACATAAAAGATAGTGCAAACTAACGTTTGCCTTATCCTCTACATATCTGTCACATTAAACTGCAACTATTCAACAGGTAAGGGAGGTACCATAATAAGAAACAGAAAAGGTTATTTTAGGAACAGTAATGTGTGTTTTTATCAGATGTCAGAAAGATAAGTAAAGCTGAAATATTGTGTCATTAGAAGCAGTGCTGTGCCCTTGATTAAATAAAGAAATAACCCCACCCATAATGTCTGCCCCTTTCCTCGATAAATCCAGCGTTTTTTTCCTTATTGAAAATACCTACTTTCCCAGTTCCAGTCAGAGTGGTAGTTTATGCTTTCTATTATGATAATGTCCTCTAGTGCCATTGCAACTAAGAATTTTTATAAAATTCAGTTTTCTTTCCTCTCTTCATCTGAAGTTCTTATTCTTTTCTGCCTGGCTCTGTTTGTTTTTCAAAACTGGCAGGCTATAAGCTGGACTAATGGTAATCATCAAGGCACTGTGCTTAATAAGTAACAGGCATGGGTCTAAATTTTTTTAAACACTGTATTATGCCGAGTATTATGATACATTAAATTCTATTGAACAGTCATTTTTGCAGGAATAGTAATTATTTCTTTCTCTTATTTATTTAGAGTCTTAGTTTTGCTTTGCTACAAAAATTATTTCTCACTTTGGCTGCTACTCATTCCTTCTGCATTGTTTTCTTATACATGTATTTTCACTAAGTTTCTCCATTTTAATTCACTGGTTATTCCTTCATCCATGAGGCTCTTGACCACAAAAATCTGAAACTAACATTTATCAGAAACACTCACAACTTCTACATTACCTCATTGCCTTTTTCTCCCAACAATATGTCTTTCTAAATCATCTATATTAGCCACCCACCATCACCACAAAAACTTTGCTGTACAATAACAAACTTTTTTTTCAAAACACATTTCTAGTTCTTCTCTCCTCCCTGAACATATACTCCCTGCATTTCTGTAGACAGAAATAAAAATGGAAATATTGTGCTACTCTTCATATTCTGCTTCGAGATTTTTGCTTCCTTCTCTTTCCTGCACTGCAGGATCAGGTCAGACTAGAGATAAAGCAAAAGACAAAGCATTTTCCATTGGTCCACACCAACGGAGTCTCTGTATGCCTAAGATGTTCAAGTATATTTTGTAAAATGAAGCTTTAAGAAATTTTAGCTTCTAAGTCCTGTAATATTTATAATGACCATGACTGGCTGCAGTTTCCAGAGGCTCACAACTTGGATAAAAGCTCATGCGTTTTCCTGGGAATGGCAAATGGAAATCCTCTAACAAAGTAATTTCTGTATGCTTAATCTTATTTTGCTTTTTAAAAGCATGGTTCTGATTTTGTGCTTGTTCTTATCAAACCTCCAACTAATGTTAAGATTGCCAGGTCACTAGTTCAGTCCTTGTGGAAAAAAAAAAAAGAAGGACAATTTTCTCAACACAAAATCAGGGGCTTTGTCTTTTGGGTTTTTTTTTTTTTTGTTGTGGTTTGGGTTTTTTGGTTAGTTTGGATATTTTTAATTAAGGGGTGTGTGCTTTATTTTGGATTTTTTTTTCTTCTTTTGTGCAAATCTGTCACCTAACAGGCTATTTGGATTGCAAATAGCTCTGCAGGCTAATTTGATTGTGCTTCCTCTGATTTCTTGAATTGGATCATTTACCATTTGCATTTTGTAAAACATTGTTCTATTACCATAGAAGGAGTTTAATCACTAATTTGTGTATTTACACACCTCAAGTATTTTGCAGGCTGAAAATGTGCTCATAACTAATGTACCAGTTCTTGCCCTGGGAAACTCCATATGGTCTAGGTTCTTATGCTAATTTTAGCAACGATTTTTATGGCACAAGTGGCATTGGTTATAACTGACTAGTTTTTTCTTGTTTCAAATTGTGTTTCCCCAAACAAGTTGGACATGAATGTAGTTACACTGCACCAGCATTCTGCCAGGCTGAACAGCTATTAACTCAATACTCCCAGTGACCTACCACAACTCTTCTAACCACCGTTTCCAGCTGAAGATGCTGACCTACATATCTCTCCTCATGTGGCTTATGTTATATAAATCAAATCAATTGCCTACTACAAATTCAGCTACCAGTATTCAATTTCAGTTTTATTACAGCTGTAATCTCACACCTGCCTTCACATGATCCAAATTGGCAAGTTTTGCAGTTGAATTTGGCAATCCTGCTAGCATGCTGCTTTGAAGTGTGATAAAGCAATTTATAAAGCACTTGTTTTATATTCAGATGTATTGCTGTTTGGTGTCCTTAAAACATGCTACAAAACTCAGAAGTCTTTAAAAAAATCGCAACTTACAGCTCTCAAGCTGAATAAATGCTTTTACTGTGTATCAAAATGCCTGAACTGATCTGAGTGTGGTAACTACTTGCAGAAGATACAGTCTAAAGGATCAGTAAACCCTATGGAATATTAACATTACCCTTAAAAATTTAACCACCAGATTTCCTGAACACCTGATGCAAGCATTGGTTACATTATTAGAAATGGAAGTATTATCACATAACATATTTAACATCAGGCAGAATTTTTTATGGGCCATGTTGCAAGTTTAGCAATTTTGGAAGCAATTCTTTCTCAGGCAGTCAAAATTTTACAGTTTCTATCCTAACCACAAATTTAAAACCCTGATATTGGTCTGTTCTCAGAATGGTAGGGCTAACTGTATGACTGGGGAGAATAGAAACAGATTCACCACCCTGCTTCACAAATCCAGCAATGAATAAAAAATAATTAATAAAAGGGGTAAATTAAAGGTGTGCTTTCAAAGTTGATCACCTTGTATGCATCAACACAGCCTAAAAGAAGAGAAGATAGCTCTGCATTCTTCATCCTGCAGGTTAGATTAATGTAATTTGGCTTTGTCATTAGCTGTGCTCTTTAAAATTAGAAATACTTGCTTCAGACCTGCTCTTATTCAGCCACGTGTGGAGAAAGGAGTGGAATTTATTAACAGTATGAATTTTAACAAAGACAGCTATCAAGACCTGCACCTGGAACAGAATAGCCAAAGAGCCCAGTACACATTGACACCCGTGTGGCTGGGGAGCTGCCTTGCTGAAAAGGATGGGGGCTCCTGGTGGACACCAAGCCAACACGAGTCAACAGTACCCTGCAGCAGCTGAAGTAAATCTGATCTGGGTTGCATCCCCAGGGGCACTACTAGCAGAGGTAGAGACATGATCTTCCCACTATATTCTGTGCTTGTCAGGCTGCACCCGGAGCACTGTGCTCCAGTCTGGTCCCGACAATTCAAGGAAGATGCAGACAGACTGGAGAGGGTCAAAGGAGCATCCCAAAGATGCTCAAAAGACTGGATCACCTGCCATGTAGAAAAAGACTGAAAGAGTCCATTTTTTTCCCCTGGAAAAAGACAAGGCTCAGGAGGAACCCTATCACAGTATTACAGTACTTACAGGGTAGGTACAAAGAGTTTGGAGGCTCTCTCTTCACAAGGAGCCACATGGACAAGACAAGGGGCAAAAGATACAAACTGCACCAGGAGAAGTTTCATCTTGGCATAAGAAAGGAATTTCTTAAAGTGAGAACCATAAATCACTGGAACAACCTCCCCAGGGACATGGTGGAGTCTCATTGCTGGGGGTTTTCAAGATTTGACTGGGCAGGGTGTTAGTTAACCCCATTTGGGCTCCCTTGCCCACAGTGCCCAAAACCAGATGATCTGCCAGCATTTCATTCAAATTTGGCTCTTCTGTGGTTCTGCGATTAGGTACTTCAGAACTTCCTACCTCTCATAATTATGAAGGACTGGAACCGCTTGACTTCTGTTTCTAAATTAACATTTTCCACCCAATTTTCTGTATTTTCTGTTATTTCAAAAGATTATTTAAAAACCATGATGAATAGAGTTAAAAGAAAAACTTCATTCAACTTTAACCCTTGCCCACTGTTTTGAGATTTGGATCATTTTCAGTATTGGTATTCAGTATTCCTGAATACCTACTTTTTGAAGTTTTCAGTTTAAGTTCTCTGGTGAAATCAGTATCATGGGAAACTCTTAATGATCACATTATTAATTTTCTATTAGAGAAAGCTATTATTCTCCAATACATTTACACCATTCTGTCACACAATTGCTAAAAGAAAACAGTGCTGCTTGGGTTTTTTCAAATTAAAGATGATTGTTAGTCAAATTCTTCTACAGCACCATCATGTTTTCTGCATTAACTTATTTAGCAGTTAAAAATAAATTAGAAACATGAGTTTTAGCATTTCAGGCAATATTCAAATCGCGAAAATTAAAACATCATTTTGTTGGACAAAACCCTGTTCTCTAACCAAAAAGTCCTACGGCTCCTTCTGACTTTGTAATTATCTTCTCCACGGGGTATAACAGCCCTGCAAGCAGCCTCTGTAAAACTGCACCTGACATTCAAGTCACAGACTGAACTTTCCTACTCAAACTAAAAGGAAACAGATTATGTTTTAAATTAATTCCATTGTAATGCTGACCTGACAAGTGATGACAGGAGCAATATTTGCACAGAAAATGACAGCTGGAGGAAGGGAGGGAAACCTGTCCGTAACACACAGATCATGCCATCAGACACAGCTCTACTAATTTTAATCAAAGGAATACTGAACTTGGAAACCTTTTATATCTGGTGGACTCCAATAAACCTGTGCAACTACCCTAAGAAAGAAACTGACTCATCTGTTTGCCTCGGACTCAAATAATTTTTGCTCAGATTCCTTTTGTTCCTTTAATTCTTTCAGGTCAATTAAAAAATGAATGCCTTCCAAACGGACTGATAATTAGTTAACAGTCTCTTCATTACAGGTCCCACAGGGAACATTCATTTACAAGAAGCCCTGACCCTGTTGTCCTTGGGAAGATTTCAGTAATAAGTTACCGAAGCCGAGACCAAGGCAAACTTGTTCAGACTAAGACTACACAGATGCTAAAGAAAGAACTGAAGTCCCTCGAGTATTCCTAACTAAACTACTAGAAGCAGTACCACTACTCCAACGCTCAGGATCATTTTATTTTCCAAGCATACACAGTCAGACAGATTGTTTTTTGATAGCACAGTTTGTGAGAAGAATCTTTAGTTACCTCTTGGAGAGTGTATTACTGGCTTTGTGATCATTGCCTTGTGGAAAGCAAACGGCAAGGCTGTGATTCAGCACCAATAGTTTCATCATCTCACTGGCTACATGGCTGCAATTTTCTGATTTCAAAGCATGCTCCCACCTGGGAGTAAGCAGCCAACTTCCCCTCCTCCTCAATTGATTTTTGCTGTTTATTATGTCCCCTACTATAATAGCAGAAATATCTTATGTAGCTTTATAGCGAGAAGTAGAATACAAGCAGCACATTGCTTTACCCTGACCATAAGATACAATGCAAGGCAGGCTTTAAATTTAATCAGCCCTCAGAACAATTTTATGATTGAGACAGCAGGATGAGATTGTACACCTTCAGGTATTTATAAAGATTTTAATCAGCATTCTTCAAGTAAAACTGAAATCCAAAGACGTGATTGTAGCACATGGTATATCAGAGACACATTTACACCATTTAGGTCATGTACCCACAGAAATACCATTGCAGTAGGAGAGCGTGCTGGACTTAGCTTCCTGGGACTAACTTGGTATGCTGTCTTGCTCAAACCAGTCCTTAAGATAGTTATATCATTACTAATATACATACATCAAAGGTGAAGGCTGAATGAGATACAGTCATGCCATTTGATTGCACTGTCAAGTGTATTTTAGAGCTGTGCAGATCCCTTGCCAATCACTGTATTGTCATGCATAAAATCCATGTTTCTAAAATACTAAACTTAACAAAAACTGTTTAAGAGTCATTTAAGAGTCATTAAGCAAAGTGCTCTCCTCTTATTCACATGGCTTCAATCAGCCCAAGGAAACCTTTTTGTGCTACCATTAAACAGATTAATCTACATTTCTGTCTTCTGATTAACAATGACATGCTTTCCTGCAATGCCAGTCACTGAATAAGCTCACGAAGACAAACATGATAAATGTTGAGTTGGTCATAAGTTCATAGGTAATGGATACGTAAGTGGTAAGGCTTTGGTGCTACTGCCATAATCTCTTTAGTGAAATATTTTTCAGCCTAATCTCTTTCTTAGTTCCTTCAGGAAAAAGGGAGTACAAAAAGGGAGGCTACAATTTATAAAGATCTGAGAGTCCTGTTCTCATACTGACTCAAGGTCTACCCATGAAATTTCAGGGCCAGAAATGCTGGCATTTGTCCTTTAATTTCTGTTTGGAACCAACCACTGTAAAAAGCAAAATGCCTCTACCAGCTCCTATGTATTAACCTTACTGTGACACAAGTTGTAAGGCAAAAAGCAAAAGCACTTTCTCCAAGTCTGTGTATCTTTGACTTTATAAGGGAGGGGGGAAAACATCTTTTTTAATTTTTTTTTTTTGTCCCCAGAGAAGCATGCTAAGAATATGTCAACCAGTGTAATGCCCAGAGAAATCACTCAAAGCAAGAGAGGCCAAATGCTGCAAAAAATAATGTCCTGTTACCCGTGTGCAGGAGTTCTGTGGTCTGTGATCCATATTTGGTGCAAGTTTATTTGTCCCAGGCTTGGTTCTGCAGATCCAATCGCTGCTACAATGTAAGAAAGTCCACACTAAAGCCAAATAAAGTACTGGAAGCAAAGCACAGACAGAATTGTGGGGGATTCAAGAAGAAAACTACTGGCATGGGAAGGTGTAAAACCCTACAGGAAAAAACATGACAAACTGGAGGGTGGCAATGAAGCAACAAGGAAAATCAGCTCATTCCCAACCTAAATGATGACTGTATGAACACCTGAGAATTATCAGGTGACTTATCACTGATGGTAATCAATCTATTGCTTAGCCTCATAGCTCATTGGCCCTAGTTGGACATGCTCTGCTGTGACTGAGGGAGCCTTGACTCCCAGGGGTCACAGAAGAACTTCCCCAGCTGCTGCTCTTGATCAGCCAAGTGGAAGAAGATACCACAATAGGTGGGTGCCTTTTTCTGCAAGTAGCATCTCCTTCAGGTGAGAGAGTCTCAGGACTACAGAAATAAGTATTTAGGTCTTTCCTAAAGGTGCAGAAGAGAATGTTCTATGACTTCTCACAGTAAATCGTATGCAAGTAAGGAACTCAGACCTCTTTCTGCCCACTCTTATGAAAATCAACACTGCTGAAATGACCTTCCTTCAGTAACAGGGGATACCAGCTGACACAGGAGGAAGAAGTAGAGTACAGATATCCCCTGAGAATGTGCCAGAGGAAAGTCCTCTCATGCAGTTTTTTTTTTCTATTGACTGATTACTTTTAGACTGTTTGATTCACTTACGTGACAAATATAACTTCACAGAACTGAAAATACCCATGTGTTAAAGTATGCATATAAATACCCTGAATTACGAATCTTCTAATTATCAATACGAAAGAAAGGTTTCTCTGTGGATATTGTCAACTATATAACGCAAACAGAAATTCTGTATTATTAAAACCACAGACGGACAAACTTTTGATGTGTATGCAAGAAATTCTGAAACATTTTCAATAAATTGTATTTCCTTAGGAATCTCAGGGTTCAGCAGTGAGGACTGATATTCTTGAAATCCTGTTCATTACTGCTTTCAGATTCTCAGCTGTCACATCTCGTAGAACCTGGGCTGGGGTGTCCAGGTCCTCCCATTTTTCAGACAAGCTGAACTCATGGGCATCCTCTGAAGAGGGAGGCAGCTGGTGTGTGTGCCTAAAGTTGTCTGTGGGGGCTTGGACTGAAGGTGGTTTAGAAAACAGCTCTGTCACTCTTCAGCAGAAGTTGGAAAGTTTTGAAGGGTTCCTGAGCATGGACTAGATGGTTTCTCTCCTGTTACAGGCCCAGTGCTTTCTCAGAGCTTGCCAATTTTGATAACCTCTAAAGTTTCCACACTACAGGAGGTAGAAGTTCTCTTAGCTACTGGTTCAGGTCAAGTTCTCAAGTTTCTGTCCCTTTCCACGTGTATCCAAAGGCTATAGCTATATCCTTTGAAGAAAGGACCTAGCAACTGATACATGTGGTTAGAGGAGCTCACACCCATGTTTCACAGGGATATCCCCTTTTACACAATGAATCTGTGATCAAACTAGTTGAAGGAGGCAAAAAGAAACAGGGTGGGACCTAAAAATGTTGGGTGAGGGCTTGAGCTAATTTCTTAGCCCATATTCAAACAGAGATCCTGACTGAAAGGATTGTTGCTTTGCTTGATTTTAGGATCCCTCTGCTCTAGACTGGGATCTGGACAGACTAGATCGATGGGCTGGGGTTAAAGGTATGAGGTTCAACAAAGCAAAGTGCTGGGTCCTGCACTTGGGTCCCAACAACCCCACTCACTGCTACAGGCTGGGGGCAGAGTGGCCAAAGAGCTGCCCATCGGTAAAGGACCTGGGGGTGCTGGTCAACAGTTGGATGAACATGAGCCGGTGTGTGCCCAGGTGGCCAAGAAGGCCAACAGCATCATGGCCTGTATCAGCAATAGTGTGGCCAGCAGGACCAGGGCAGTGATTGTCCCCATGTACTCACCACTGGTGAGGCCTCACTTCAAGTTCTCTGTGCAGTTCTGGGCCCCTCGCTGCAAGAAAGGCATTGAGGAGCTGGAGCGTGTCCAGAGAAGGGCAGCAGAACTGATGAAGGGGCTGGAGCGCACAAGTCCTATAAGGAGCAGCTGAGGGAGCTGGGGTTGTTTAGCCTGGAAAAAAGAGGTTCAGGAGAGACCTTATCACTCCCCACCACCGCCTGAAAGGAGGGTGTAACAAGGTGGAGATTGGTGTCTTCTCCCAGGTAACAAGTGACAGGACAAGAGGAAATGTCCTTGAGTTGTGCCAGGGCAACTTTATATTGGATATTGGGAAAAATTTCTTCATGGAAAGGGTTGTCAAGCCACGTTTCCATTCTGCCCAGGGAAGTGCTAGAGTTGCCATCCCTGGAGATATTTAAAAGATGCGTAGATGTGGCTCTTAGGGACATGGCTTATTGGTGGGCTTGGCAGTGCTGAGTTATCAGTTGGTCTCTCTTCATGGTCTTTTCCAACATGATTCTGTAATTCTAGCAATGAATTAGCTAAGGGTACTTCAGAGGTCCTGGCAGAGCAGGCATGACATTGTCCTTGACTTTAAGTGGTTTCCCAGCTTGAAGGAGGATGCAGGGCAGGTGCGTCCTGCACTGCTGATGCCGCAAGCTTGGGAATGCAAGCAGTCCTGCAGTGTAATAGAAAAACCTGCTTACGGTATCATGATGATTTTTAATCAGTATTTTCCAACAGAACGCCGTTTGCTCTGAAAACTTTTAGCTCACTCTACTCTAATTAACAGAAACTATGCTTCCATAATATCATCCAGCCACAGCAATCACTGCCAAAAGGAAAAAGAAAGCTTTTCAGAGGATAGTAGCTTAGCCACAACAATTTTCCTTTTCCGCTATTCCCAATAGTGTTTGAGATCTAATCTATTGTCAGCCCTACAGAATGAGCTTTTTTGGTTTTTGTTGATGTGGGACTTTTGGTTTTGGTTTTGGTTTGGTTTTTCTCCTGCATTTAGACACAAAAGTCTGAACAATTTCTTTTTAGCTTTTTTTATTATTGTACTTTTGTCAACACCCTCTATGGGCTGTGATACTTGGTAAGGGTCAGGGTCTTCAGAATCAATAACTGAATGTTTCTTGCTCTTCAGGTGTTTTAATGTTTAACCTTTATGATTAAAGATGAGCTTGAAAGGAAATCCGTATCTGTGTCTGAAGTCTTCTCTTATGTAATCACATTTTTGAATGGACATTTTTGACTGTGTAAATTAAAAGGCTTCTGTGCACTTTTATAGATTTAATCAAAGCATTTAAACATAGAAGAACAAAGTAATAAGATATACTTGTTTATCAGTCCTTTAGAGAATTATTTTTACCTTCTTAATATACCTTTTTTTTGGGGCCCATTTCTCAGTACAATCACAGCTTTTTACTGGTAGCTTACAGCAGTGACCAACCTCCCATATATTTTACAAGCCACACTTTAAAAAAAAACCTAATGAAACAATGACCAGTCTTTTTTAAAAAAAAAATTTACTGAAAGATCATCATCTTCAGGATTTGATAGGCACCACATTTTCCTTGAAGAAGCTTAATAATTCTTCCTCATTATGATTAAATGGGCTATTTGCTATAAAGAATACTAGGCACACTTTGGTACTATTTACTCTGTGTACTTTGGCTGACATAACATGGACAGATACTATCCAAAGTGAGTACTTGTCTCATGGAGAAAACTCTGCAGATCTATAGCAGATTGAGCCAGGAAGAAAGTTGGCAAAGACTATGTCAAAGTACTTTGTGCTTTTTGCCTTTAGTATAAACAAGACTCTAAGGCATTTGTCTGTATTCAGATCACCTTGAGTACATTCCTGTCTTGGTTCCTTTTCTCAGAAACTACTCAGAATAAAGCATTCCCCGGCCTCTGCTGCATGGATGGAGCCAAATTAAGGTATCACAGTAATGACAGGCAACAATGTAAGGAAGTCTCTGGGCATGTCTGCACAAACCTCAAATGACTGCCCACCTTACCCCAAAACCTGTTAAAGAACAACTATAAAATTCATAAAACCATGCAAGACAGCATTGCAGATGTAGATATGATGTTTCCAGATTTTATTACTATCTATGAAGGTGTAAATGTAAGGATTTCTCATTCCCTAGGGAAGGGACTATTGCCTTCCCTGGGTGCCTTGGGAGAAACAGTTTGAATTTGCCTTCCTTTACTCCCTCCCTCCCCTCTCCTCCTCCTTGGAGAGAGCCCTGTGGCCCTGCCAAAGGGCTCTGTGATTGTGCTGCTCTCTCTGACCCAATGGAGAAATGCCATCTGAGCAAAAGTGGTGCTCATTTACACCCGTAATAGGGAGTAACTGTCATTATCTATAGAAATCTCCGCAAACAGCAAGAATAAATCTGTAAAATAAAAGCTAGGTCAACATGCACATAATTCCAATATGAATTATGTATATTTAGGAAAGAGTAATATTTTGGGATTTTTTTTTTAAACTATGAACTATATTTCAACCCTGGGCTCAACAGAAGCAGTAGTAAATATATTATAGCACTTTCTGGTGCTCTGTTGGACTAATGTATGCCTAAAATCTTAGGCCTGGAATATTTTGGGTTTTTCCACCTTAGCAAAGGACTTGTAAAGAAGAAAATAGTTCTAGGCAATATCCATTTCTTTAAATACTAGTTTCTAGTAAATTCTAAAGCCTATAAATTTGACATTTTCAGCAATAGTATTGACTTTTACTGTCCTTACAATTATTTAAAATAGAAAATGTCCTAATAAAACTCACATCATCCTTTTCCTTATCACTCTTTGCTGATTATCAAAAGTAAGTAATATATACTTTACTTTCCTTGTATATCACAAATAGAGTTATAAAAGATGACTGACAGGTTTCAGTTAAGGAATACACTGAGTAAACTGTATGTGCACAACATTAAATTGTCTTTCCCAGCCTTCCCAGAGTAACTGTCTGCAAGTAAAGGTAACGTCTGCAATTAGCAAGGAGAAAAAAAAAGTTACATGGTAAAATGTGCAAAGCATCTAAAAGAAGAGCTCCCCTCATTGTCATTTCTACGTGTGTTTTAAGTTACTGCACAACTGTGCTACAATTCTTGAGCGTCAACCTGCAAAGCCTCTCTTTCGTGGTTTGATTCACGGGCAATAAGAAGACCCAGGAGATGGAACTTTGCTCTGAGGTGGTGATTTACACGATCAAACTGGAAATAGTATGGACAAATTATGAACATTTGCAAAACACTCTACCTGAAATTAAAAGCACAGAGTGAAAACAAAATTTTTCTTCTCATGAAACTGTTGAAAGCCATTCTCAGAAAAATTGGAGTGGTTTGGCTGTTTCTGTGACAAAAAGTATCAAGATTGGTTTATGAGATAAGGCAACAAATCACGTTCTGCGAAAGAAGTCATCAGCAAACAAGTCAGAATGGTTTATGAAAAAGTCATATACAAAATATACACACCTGCCAGTAAATAACCTCTTCACTGAGCTGGCACTTTTCTAAATTACAAATTAGGGATTCATGATCCTAATAAATACAATATACTACCGGTTGACAGGTTTCACAGCATTTTATGTTTCTGAAGGAGATTTATAGGTTTATAATGAGGAACAATATAATGCAGGTGCTATTAACTTCACTAAAAGCTATGTGCAAAAAGGGAAAAGCAAATCCTTTACATCTTGATTAAACAGAAAATACCAAAGCCTTTTGTTAAAATTTTTTCTTGTGTACTGTTTTCTAAGAAAAGAAGTCCCCATTTCAAGGCGATTTCTAAGCAGTGTAATTAATGTGGTGCAGTTCACAAATTGCCTAATGAGTACTGTGTTTAATGAATATTCTTTTAAAGTTTATGGCTATTTTCTACATCCATTCAGTGACAGCAGTTGCTGAACTGAAACAGTAGTTTTGAGCACTTGTTGCAGATGTTTCCAACCATTTTCTGCCAAATGCAAATTCAACTACTTGAGTGATTGAATTATCAATGCCAGTCTTAGCTGATACTACTGTTAAAAGATTAATGTCCTAAAGGGAGAATCAGATTACTACTTGCATTCTTTTAACATCACTTTAGGAACACGCTAAATCCCCTTTCACAGAACAGAATGCTTTTTAAAAACAATATAGCACATTTAAATAGATTTAGCCTTCCTCACAATATGGTTACAAAGTAAGACGAGCTGTGGTGGGTTGACACTGGCTGTTGACAGACACCCATCAATGCTGCTCTATCACTCCTCTCTGCAAGTGGACAGGGAGGGTTTGTGAGTTAAGGACAGGACTCACTGATTCCCAGTACGGGCAAAACAGACTCAGCTTGGGGATGTTAACTGAATTTATTGCTAACAAAATCAGAGCAGGTTAATGAGAAGTAAAATGAATCCTAAAAACACCTTCCCCTAACCTCTCCCTCCTTCCCAGCTCTACCTCCTCCCCCCAGCAGTGCAGGCAGATGGGTCCGGAGATCCCTGCCAGGACCCTGCTTCAGCATGGGCCTCCCACAGGTTCACAACCCTCTTTTGGGCAGCCATGGGCATGTTTTGGGCACCCAGTGTGGGTCTCCTCCATGGGCTGGAGGTGGATCCCTGTATTCCCATGGATGTCCATGGGCTGCAGGGACACAGCAGCTTCACCACGGTCTGTACCACGGGCTGCAGGGGAATCTCAGCTCTGGTGCCTGGAGCACCTCCTGCCCCTCCTTCTGCACTGACCTTGGTGTCTGCAGAGCTGTTCCTCTCACATGTGCTCACCCTGCTTTTCTCTGGCTGCAATTAAAACTGCACAGTAACCTTTCTTCCCCCCTTCTTTAGTATGTTATCACACAGGTGCTACCACCATTCCTGACTGGCCCCACCTTGACCAGTCTGTCCTGGAGCTGGCTGGCATTGACTCTGCCAGACATGGGAGAAGCTTCTGGGAGCTTCTCACAGAAGCCACCCCCGTAGCAGACCCTGCAGCCACCTCCTGCTACCAAAACCTGACCATGCAAACCCAACACAAAAGTTAAATTCTATCTTAATGAGGTTATCATACAAAATTAATGCTGGATAGTCTCAGACCAAGTTATAAAACTGCACAAAAACTAATTAAAAACAAGTCACAAAACAGCCATCTAGGCTACCCCTTGCTGTCATTTAATAATTCACTATTATCTGACAACTCATAAAGTAACTACCACAGGATAACATTACTTCCTAAAAAACGAAAGCTACCCACAACATCCAACATAAACTCTTAAATGATGATGATGATGATGATGATGATGACGATTACAGTGATAAATTCTGCAATAACTTCTGCATCTGAAAGCACCACTAAACTATGTGATGACTTACACACCTGAAGTCACTCATCCATAAAAACTGCCAGCATTAAAATTCATTAGGACAAGCTGCTGGACAGCGTATTTTTTATTGATATTTGGGGTTTAAATTTATAATTGAATTACTATTGATCAGTTATTGATTACTGAATTATTTATCTTCCTTTTATACAGCTCCAAAAATACAGGAGTATTATTTTCCTTTTACACAGCTCCAAAAATACCCAGGAATTGGGTATGATCATGAGCTCCACAGTCATGATTTGGACAAACAGGCTCTAAAGTGAGTCAAACATGCTGGCTTATAGTTAAAGTTGCATTTGGTACACAATGAAGTAGTATGATTCATGTATCAAATCATTATAGTCCTTGATTCAAGCTTTCCTTATTATAACCTATAAATGTGAGACTACTTACTCATAATCAGATGATAAATTCAGCTGAGACAACCTTAAGGTATTGATATCTAAGATATCTAAGAAAACAGCAAGTTAGGCCCCTTCACAGTCATCTTTGTTCATGGATACTTAAGACAAACTTCCAGAGCAAGAAACTGGAAATCCCGTGTGATCAGCTTCCTGCTGAAGTTCCTATAACAATCTGAAACTATTATTATTATTGCTACTAACATAGAACTGTGTTTAAAAGATTTTTAAAAATGGTAATCATATAATACTACTTAGGAATATATGCTAGTGACAGAATCTTATAAGGTCCCACAATAATTCTAAGTTGATTTGCAATATATTAGATCTATGAGGATGAAATAAGCAATACAAAAATAGGTTTAAAGCTTTAACCAATCTATCTTCTTCAGGAATGAAGTCCAGAGTGAAGATATGACCTGAGCTCCCTGCATTTTTAAAGGTAGATGCTGCATACTTCATGTCAAGCTGCAGATCTGTGATTACAGACTGCAAAGAGAAGCAGCAGGCAGTGATTTAATGCTAATTTGATGCATCATTCACAGTCGAGACAGCATCTAAGACTTGTTTGACAAGACACACTCAAAATACAAAATGATCAAACTGAAATTGTGTCAGTTATTTTATGAGCAAATCAGGTCTCTGAATGTTGCAGAATTTCCTTTACAAGGGGTTGTATCATCAGAACAGATTAATTAGATAAAAGTAGAAGTACTACAGGGAACAACATCCACACTAGTGAAAGTGGGATGGATCAAAGAAATATAATGGAATCATGACATCCCTGAGTGACTACATCTTACTTTATTAAATGTTCCTGTAGCATGGCATGATCATTTTTGCACTTTATTTCTACTGCTCAGAACTGAACAAAGTTCAACCATTTTGTTTCACGGAGTCAAGATAATAAAATCTTCAGTTCTGATCTGCCTAGATTGCCCTTTTCCAAGTATGAATGATCCCACAATTCTCAAAAAAAAAAAAAGAAAGCAGTCAAACTTGTCGTATTTTCTTTACTTACCCACTTACTCAATGCATAAGTTTGCATGACTATGAGTTTCACTTGTGACCCAGGACTGGACTGCAACCCTTAGATTGTCTCAGTTTGATTTTGGATAGTGTAATTAAATTGTCAAACAAAGGTCTAGTGCTTTTGAAATATGAGAAGGAAATGGGGACTGAAAGAAAGGGAAATGAAAAGAGAGAGACAGTCAAAGTGTATTAATAATGAGGGTATAAATAATGTAACATTTGTCCAGAAAGAACCATATCATTGCTATTTTAATTTTCATAAGCTCTCAACTAAAAAAGAATATAAAAGAAAATCACAGTAATTACTTAGACAGAACAAAACCTCACATTATTTCAGATACTTTGAACGGAAATAATGTCACCAATAATGTCACCTGGAAAAACGCACCAATAATACCGTAGAGTTACCCTATTAAAGGACCACAGGAGAATGAAGATTTAGGAATATGAAGTGTGGGATCAAGTAGGCAGCTTCTGCACCAAAAGAGGTAAAGTAACGCGAGTATGAGCTTGACTATGCCACATGCTTTGGGGCTACAAATCAGCCCCTGTGATTGGCAGTTTTCTGGGTAAGCCAGGCAGGCAAGCAGAAAACATCTTGAGGTCTTCTACATCTTCCTGATTCAGACATGGTTCTTAAGAAAGGACCATCCAGTGTAAGGCTGAATGGTTCGGATCTTAAAGAAGCTTTTTGCAGTTGGAGATCTCCAGGAAGCGACAGTTGTCCTTCGTGCAGGTTCACTCTGCAACACCCACACCCACACCCACAAACACACTGGCAGTTACGCTTTCAAGATTTTGCCCAGTGTTGCACAGCTTTGCTGTGAATGCAATACACTGGTATTTTTTTCACAGAACCCTTGCTTCTACAGTAGATTTGAAGAGGTTATGTCAATTAGCATTTTTTTTCATGCCAAAACCCAGCCAAAACAGGATAACAGCAAGCTTGTATAGCTGCATACGGGTGACAAACCAGACATATGGAGTGTGAAAAAGAGAAGTGAAATCATTGAAGAAGAGCTAGCAGATATCTCTTCAAACAAAATCTAGCCTTTTTTTTTGTGAAACAATGAAAAGTAAAAAATGTGGTGATATTTTTCTAGATGTAATCTGTAGCATCCTGGATTTCTATAATTCATAAAACAATCTCATTCAGATATTTTGACTTTATGGACTGATGCTTGTGCCTTAAGTTGCACTTATATCTGCATTTGTATTTGTCAGTGTACCACAATAACAAAACCAAATACATACAACCTCAAATATACTATAAAGTTGTCATATACAGTCTTCCTTATTCATATTGTCCTACATACATATGCCTTCAATCTTCAAAACTGACTATTCAGTCTCACTGAAATCTGCTACATGGGCTAAGCTCAAGGACAATTAGAGTTTTAAAATTGTAAGTTACGCAAGGGTGGCAATCTGAAACTTTAAAAATATGAATTAAAGATCAATTTTAGACACACACTTGAAAAAAAATCTATCTCCACACACCCCTCAAGCAACTGAGCTGTTAAATTACAGTTGAAGCAACTAGGTCTTCATAAAAGCTGTGGGTAAAAACACAACAGTTCATCAGACAGTGTTTAAAAATACGTTTAACTACTGCTGCAAACTAAAAATGCTTTTCCATGATCATAATCTTATGCCTCTAAGAAATTAAAATAAAGACAGGAGTTTTCATCAATCCATGGTAAGGATAGTGTCTTAAAAAGATGCAAAGATTTACATGCTGTTGTCCTTGTTTTGGTATTATGTTGCTGAAGAAACTTTCAAGGGACAATGTTGCCTAGGATGCTTCACTCACAAACTAAATTAAAATGCTTTTAAGTTTCACCAAGGATTGATGGGAGAAAATAAAGAGGTATTTTTCTTCTCAGTACACTAACTTTTTTTACTGAGTAATATTTAATGCAAATAGAAAGAAAAGAGTTTTCTGGTCTGTATCTTCAGTTCAATTCTGTAGAACAGACTTCAGATGCAATGATTGGCAGGACCCACTTGAAAACCTGAAAGACCTGAAAGACTGAAAACCTTTTTCTCTTACCAGTTTTCAGGATCTGCAACTTTATGAAACATCTTCTGCACAAATATTTTCCATACGCAGTTTGCTTCTTATGCCACCTTGGAAAAGCTGCCTTTCTGACTCATAGTGCTGTTTCCATTTTTCTTTCAGGAAACAGCCAACGGTTTGTATATTCACTTGGGATTGGTCTGCAATTCACTTTAAGCAATACATTTAAATAACAGGGAGATCTGAACATTTTCAATTCTTTTTCAACTTTTTTACATCTGACTAAAATGAGTTATCTATTAAAGTGTTAGTCTACTGGGCTCACCTCTATCCATGTTACGTGTCTTATAAATATTCAGAAACTTGTTTTGATGTTGAAAATTATTTTACTGTTTTTGTGTTATCTCACTGTCCTTGAAACAAAAGAATGCATCATACTTGCAAAGTTTTCACATACTGTCTACCTACAGTATTTTATTCACTACACATTAGAGGATCTGGATGATTTCAGTTTAATTGACAGGTAAATCTCAGAAGTGTGTAGATAAAAGATTAGTTGGGCTTTTTTTAGAAACAGAGTCTTAAATGATAAACTTGTATCTATGAGGACTTGCATCCTCATAGAGCAAAGTGCAAAGATTCTTATCAAAGCATTTTTGTCAAGAACAGAAGTGCAAGAAAGTACAGGCCAATACTGGTCCAAAGTTAGTTTAAAAAAAACCTAAAAAGTTGAAGGTATTTTCAGTGTGCAGTGTATTAAAATGGGTATTTAAGTGATTTTTAATTGTAAAATAAATAATAAAACCTACATAATTTTTCAATATTATTTCCTTTGGGCACTTAAATGTGTTACAATAAAGTCTACTTACTTTGTATTTACTGCAAATTCCTTCACTGGAAGGAGGATTTTGATAAACATTCAGGAAGAAAGAAATGGTAGGGGAAAAAAAAAAAAAAGAGCATCTAAATATACTAAAATTAAAATTTAAATATGCAAAACATGTTATCAACAAGGAAGCTAATGAGGGACTATTCGTTCTACTTCTTCTAAAACATATCTTAAAAGAAACTTATATTGCCCAGCTTGAATATACGGCACTTGAGAAGATTATTATTTCATTTCATGGTGGTTTGTGAGCCTATACAATTCATGAGATACTTGAGTACATTTTTTCTCTGCGAACACTCTCAGCAAACTCTCAAACACATGCAACTCCTGCTAGTTAGAAGAGGAGAAGAACATCTGCCCAAGTATAGTGCAAGAGTACTGTGGGGAACCCCATACAGTTTAAGAAGTTCCCAAAGCTTCCTTGACATTCCTTTCCTGGATTGGAAATCCTGCCAGATCACCAGTTACTGTCTAACTTCTAAATTATTTCCCAGTCACTACAGAGAAAAAACACATTTGTGTTGTCATTTTGACAACCAGTTCTGTAAAAAATCTCAAAGTTAGGCAACATGTTTCATTTCACTTATTTCTCCCTATAAATTACATGTGTTAACCTTGATATAAAGCTTAGCAGAAAAGTGGCGACTTGCTGTTAGAGTTACACAGGAATAAGCAAATTTATTTGCTGAGACCTTGCTCTTTCTCAGGAATTAGGTGATTGTTCATGTATTTATTTACATCGGCATGGTAAGAATACAGAATTACAAATGTCAAAATTTAATGTGAGCAAATTTGCACTACAAATGCAAAGCACTGGCAGCTGAGAGAAACCTACATATGTTCTTCTTTCAGTTCATAAGTTTTCACATGCAAACCTGGATATTCTCAGAAGAACAGAAAGTTCTATCAGTGGTAAACTGTTGGCATTTCCTAGGCACCGTGGTGCATAGCTGGCTCGTTATCTAACAGTACAGAAAGAAACAGTGAAGACCAAAAACCTGTTTATTCAGTAGATGATAAAAAAGCAAAGAGACAACACCATAAGGCAAATGTATTTGTGGCAATAAATAGCACTCTACTGACATGTTTAAGTTTTGGTCTTGAAGGATGTACTCACTTTTTGACAATATAGGATAAATTGTATAAATGAAAATGCTGAAAAGAAAATAAGACACGTGGGAAAAATGCTAAAATATCGTTCCTCCCAAATAAATACATCTAAGGTAGATGCTCGTTACTGTGTGCTAATCCAATGGAAATGTAAAAAACTCCTCTTGAGACCTATGTGAAATCATATTTAGATAGTCATTAAAAAATTTAGAATGATATTTTGCCTTCACTCATCTGGTATAAGTTCCACTACAAATAAATTTTTATTTTGTTAAATAAATTTTTTATTTTGTTACGTTAAAAATTTAAGTAAGTCAGTTAAGACTGTTTCACAGGTTGCCTCTCTGACATTACATAAACCCCCAAATTTTTGTATTTGATTTGATTTTTTTTTTTAATAGGAAAAGTTCTTCTGCTTGGTGCAACACTACTCCGAAGTCAGATCTCTTCTTGATATTGTTTAATTTATTTTATTTAACTTGCATTTCCTTAACAGATGTGAAGCCAACTTTGCTTCCATTAAAGTCAACGATACGTTGGTACAAACTCCCAACATCAAAAATAAGAGTTGCAGTGTAACTTAAAGCAACTTTTGAGAACAATTTGAAATTATTTATATTTTGTAATTTATTGGTAAATGGCCATTTTTTCTCCATTAAATATTTTATTTTATTTTATTTTATTTTAAAAAGCTTAACAACTTAATCTTATTTTATGCAAAACATGGTGAATGTTTACTGACAGTATTCTACAGAAAAAGACAGCCCCGTGTACAATTACTTTTCTAAGCCTTGTTTTGAAATAATATGTATGATGACATGTTAGAAGTCTATCTCATTGCTTGTAAGTACATCTCACTGTCAATACTGTTTAAATATAGAACTAAAAGTGTATTTTCTTATATTAGACTTTCTTGTGGTAGATCAGCGCAGAGCAGTCTGCACATAGCACTTGACTGAAAATTAAATGTTCTTACCCACAAATTTGTACTATCCCAACATAAGCCAATGGCTCTCTGGTGTTACAGATTAGGACTTTGATTTGAGTGTTGATGAGCTTTACAGCCACACTGCAAAATGCTGGAGGAACTATTTTTTGATAGAATATTTTGAAAATTTATGTCTAACTGTATAATTAACTTCTGAATATCAAAAATTTTGTGAAGCATCAAGGTTACTGCAACAATATTTTAAAATTAAAAAGCATACACACATTCTCAAATGACTTTTATATAGCTATCAGTTACTTTCTAAAACCTCCTTCTCCTCTGCCTGCCAACAAAATAAAATACCATCTATGTGAGCCAAAGGTATTGTGTAACAGTGTTGTTCCTGATTATTGATTATTAGTTACAAAGAAATCATGACAAGTCATACATGATAAAAGAGTTTAACAAAAATCTCCATTGGATGAGGGAAAAAAGTACTTTGGATAATATAGCAAACTGTGATTTTACACATTTTAGTACATATGTTGTCAAATGGCACTGGTTATTATGGAATAAAATATTTCTTTTACTGCAAAAACAGTCCCTGGGAACCTGCATATTTAATACTTTCTTTGCAATATGGTATTTTCTCTTTATGAAGCATGCTTCTACATTGTCTTTAAGAAGTTAACTAAGAAAAGAAGTGTCCTTTTAGGCAGCATAAATATCGAAAGCAGATTTTTATATCTCTCAGGTTTGTGCTTTGATTTTTCAAGTAACAGAGAATGTTCCACAGGTTTAGAAGTTGAATCCTCTATCTGACACTTTGCCCAATTTTGTATTCCATCTAGAATTCACCAGTAAACAGTGCCATTAGTTGCATATGATGGCATTACAAACAAAAAAATTTTAAAATTGCAAAATACTTTTTTCTTTTCCTGACCCAGTTCTAAGTACACGTACAAAAGGACAAACTGAAAATTCCCTTCTCAGAGCTACATCTGAGCAATGCTTTCCTCCATGGTCTCTCACAAGGGTGCAGAATATACGTGTAGAATTACCATATTAAGCTTCATCTACACTTTAAACAGATCCCTCAGATTATTTTCTGTTTCATTATGAATCAACAAATACGTTTTCCTGAAAACAATGCGATATATGCTCTTCTCCAGAACATCATAACTGCCCTATCAGTTGAGATTAGTGCATTGAAATTCTCAGTTTTTATCATGAGAAATACTTTAATAACCTCCTGTCATGGTTTAACCCCAGGCAGCATCTAAGCCCCACACAGCTGCTTGTTCACCCTACCACCAGTGAGACTGGGGAGAGAACAGGAAGGGTAAAAGCTAGAGAACTCATGGGTTGAGATAAAGACAGTTTAATGGGAAAAACAAAAACCACGCAGGCAAGCAAAGCAAAACAAGGAATCAATGTGGCCCAGGAAAGCAGGGCCCCATCACACATAACATGGGAAGACAAAACTCCATCACTCCAAATGCTTCCCGTTCTTCATTCTTCCCCCCACTTTACATACTAATGTATGATGTCATCTGGTCTGGAATATCCCTTTGGTCAGTCTGGGTCACCTGTCCTGGCTGTATCTCCTCCCAACCTCCCAAGCACCCCCAGTCTCCACATCAGTGTGGCAGGAGGAAAAGCAGAAAAGGCTGTGGCTCTGTGTAACTCCTGCTCAGCAATAACAAAAATATCTCTACATTATTAACATTGTGTTCAGCACAAATACAAAATGTAGTCCCATACCAGCTATGGTGAAGAAAATTTACTCCACCTCAGCCAAAACCAGCACACCTCCCTAAATCCAAGAGAAAGTACCTGCTAGTTGCCTGCAAGTAGCAGGTATGTGCAACTTTTTCTTTCTTGCTTCCAGTGTATTGAAGGATGTAAGTTATCAACTCAGAGAATGTTTTTTAACCACAGAAGGCAGAGTAACAGCTACAAATAAAGAAAATAAACATAGCCTTTTATGAATGGCAGAGAAACAGCCAGCAGAGCTTAAAACAGTGAAGCAGTAGCATTGTCAAAAACATCACTATCTGTGCTGATGTCCTTAAAACTGCAGAATCAGTGTCTGTCTCCAAGAGACCTCTCCCTCTTTGTTGGTTGGACATGTAGACAGCTAATACTTCTCCAATATGCTTCATTCATTATTTGAACGAAGGACATTGGTCCAGGAACAGGACAACTGAAGTTTAATTGCAAGCTTTCTACTCTGATCTCCACTCTTCAGAAATCCACAAAATTGCGTATTTGCTGTTGTTAATTAAACAGCAAAAGTTGTTGTTTTTAAAACACACATGACTTGTGGGATAAAGAGGTCAAGGAGAAGCCAAAAGAAAAGTGTAGGCAGACTCAAATGCATTTTTATGTGGATTGTTCTCTACCTCTGATGTGAGTATTTTCCACTGACACAAATGCAGTAGACTTCAACGTGATTTATTGTTTTGATTTATAGTCAGGAAATTCTCATCTAGTTTTCACCCTGATCTCCACACATGCCCTGGACAGGTCTACAAAGAGATCTTACACACTGTTTTCAGCTTTTAAAAATTTTAGTTAATAAAGATACTGTTCTGTGCAATTTATTCTCCATTGCAAAAGACCAGTCTTTCTTTACGGAGTATCATTGTCTGCCACACTGATACTTACAAGCAGAGGAGGAATCTTAGGTTTTGGGGGTGTTTGGCAGAGCTTGAGCTAATGCTGTTCAAACTTTACAGCATCTTTGAACTGTACAGTAAATCTCAGTTCTGAGTGCCTCAGCTGGATTTCAGGGATTTAAGATATTGTAAGGTAAATGTTTTTTCTTTATTTATGATTTTTCCAAGAGAGTTTTTCTACATGATCTTGCTGCTTTGGGGAAGCTGAGCTAAACCAAATAGATTTGTACAGTCATTTAACCCTTCCCATCAATAAGTGCTCTTCTGAACAATGGGGATTTTGCTTTCATCAATATCCAAACCAGTCTCGATATTACAAGCACAATTTCCTTTGCATCCACTCTTTTATTATAATCTTCAACTTTACATGATGATGATACCATAGACGTAATCTGAATTGCTCTTTGATTACAGAAATATGTGTTTCTTGAGGGGTGCATGGATGTATACATATTTGTGTGAGGCTGTGTGTCTGTGTGTCTTTAGCCACGTACACGTGTATATTCTCTAATTAAACCAGAATTTCATATCTAAGTTTTTGGTAATTCTATCATTAAGGTTTTTAAAGCGGCCTGAAATTAGTAAGTCTTCTAATAGAAGGAGGCAGAAAACTGGTCCATTAAGCACTGTTTGCAGATGATAATCAGTTCACCATATCATCAATTTCTCATGACCACTATTAAAAGTTTTTTAGGTCTAATAAGGGCAGTAATAAGCACATTGAAAAATACTTGCTTATTACGTGCTTTTCATTAATTACTAAAAGAGCAAAATGTAAGTCCATGACGGATTCAAGCTCACTGCCAACCATTTTTCTGTACTAATACTGTCAAAAGTCAAGTGAGTAACAGAATTTTGACTATCAAAAAGATTAAGTAATAGTATCAGAGACTCAAACTACTCAAGAGACAAAGAGAACTATATGAAATATATTTATATTTTAAAAGGCTTGACTGCTCATTACCAAAAACATTCCTCTGTACCCAAAAGAAAATTCTACTGGTAGCATTTTAGTACTCAGCTTAAATTGCAAAATTTGAATTATATAAGCACCAGCTGCAGCTGCCAGCAGGCCTGGTTAAAGTAAGTAAAAACCAGGTTTCATACTACTGACACAGGGCTTACCTTTCAAATGACTGATTAAAGCTTTCAGGTTTGGGTTTTTTTCAGTAAGATTCAATTACTTTAAATTTAAAAAGGATCTCAGATAAAATGGAACAAAAAAGCTGTTTACTAATTAAAAAAATACATCCTTCATTTTCAACTTTTTCTACAGAAAAAATAGTTTCCCAAGCTACCAGATGTCTCTTTCGCTATTGTGATTTTGTATGTTGTGGCTTTTTTCCTCCAAATAATGTATTTTTCAAGCAGTGCAAAACAATTAGTGCAGATGATTGGTTTATTTTATAGTTCTCAACTCACAGCTCCAGCAAACTACTCTGAAGACTTTTGTTAAGGCTTTTTGTTTTGCTTTGTTTTCACTTAAAGGATTTGATTTCACTTTTTCTCTCCTTCACAGTACTTTGAACTTCCCTTCCGAGATCACTGAAAAAAATAGCTTTTCCCTCAGGAGAGAAACGTTATGCAAAAATTCTCCCCTTCTTGTTAGCACTATGTTAACCAGAAACCTACAGGGCAGGTTCTCAAGTAGTCTAGATTCCATTTAAATGGAAAATGATTTGTTGAGAGTTTACCATTTTATCTGTAGATCGTCTACAGAATATCAAATATATCAAAGATCATGCTTTAACGTAGGAACACTGTATTTTCTTACTTGGCAGCCGAACAAGAGAAATAATAGTTTTCCTTCATTCATTCATTTTATTTCTCTGGTGGGGTTTTTTGCACAGCATGAATGATTCTCAGGCAAGATCAAATCTGTTGTGCAGCTTTCACTGACCTACATACCTACTATTACTGAAGTAAATGTTTGACAACAACAACCATCATAATCATAATCATAATCATCACTCAGGTGTTGGACAGATTGTTATCCAGCTTCTTGCAGCAAACCTTTGGCATCTGTGAACCTTTAATTTCTCATTCTTTGCCACAGAAAACTGGAAATACAGTTGTTCAGCCACAGTAATATTGTGATCATTTTTAGGCATCTCATTCACAGAAGCATGCATTAAAAGACCAAGAAGTTCTTAATTTACAGGGATCAATAATTCGTTACTAACTCTTCTCTTGATATCTGCAAATGATAATGTTCCTGCCGTGGGTCCTACATGAAAGGTTTCTTTGGTATACTGAGACATAGTAATATGGTAATTTGGTTTATTTCCCTTAATGAGGGGATTTATCTCTTTGCACAATATGCCAAACAAGTAAACTCCTTCTGAAAGAGTCAAAGAATGAAACTACTCCTTGAAGTTTGTACTGAAATGTTCTTTTAAAATGATAGCTGAAGGCTACTATTCCAAAAATTGCTATCAATAAAAACTGAGATTTTCATCAGAGAAAAATTAGTGTAACAATTAAAAATTTTACTAATTACAGCTATTTTTTGGTCATTTGTATTAGTTTGAAACCCTTCAAGTTATTACTTAGATTATAAATTTTTGAGACAGCAATTATCACCAAACTTTCAACATCCTGCTGCTCCCACATTTAGGAAAAAGCTACAACCCTGCACGTTTCAAAACTCATACGTATTATAAAATGGGAATTTCAATCCAAATAATTCCCTTTCTAATCTTTAATTTAAAAGTTTGCTTGAATCACCACAATGGAGATGTAATAAGGCTGTGCAACAAAGTATTAAGAGTAGGAAACATTCATCAACACTAATCACTTGCTGTAAATTTTTTGTCAACTGTGAGCACGGTCTGAAATATAGTTGTAGTTAGGAACAAAACAAACTGTGACTGTAGGGATTTGGGGCTCTTCTGCCCATCAAGTCAGCAAGCCCATCTGCTGGTGAGCTGGTTTGGAACTGCTCTTTGAAGCTGCTGAGAAGTATCACTGGTTATAACTGCCCTGAGAACTGCAGCGCACAGCTGCAAACAGCTGCACTTCCCCAGCAGGGCTGAAAGACCAGACACACATCCCTCCGTTCAGTCCTGCAAGCTCCTGGTTTTCTAAATAAAATGCTGTAATAGCCGTACACTATTGGAGTGTACTGTATCTTGAGTGCTAGCTACGCTTCCATTTTGCTGCAAACTTGACCCTCCTGAAAGACATTTTGAAAATAATCATATAAACCCAAAAGTTTAAAAAGGAAAAAAATCTGGCTCTTGAATCAAGGGATTTTTGCTTGGTAGGAAATCAAAATTAAACTCATCTATATGGTTTCATGTCTAGATTTTGTAAGCATTCTGTATATGTAAGGCAATGAAAAACATAATTTTGACTAATTATTCTTGACATTTTGAAATTATGAAAATACTGAACTTCAAAAGAAATTTTGCTTATGCATACACCATGTGGTATCCTTAATGAGGATGAATATGTAATTGTACAGCACAATAACTTCATAATTATTTTGTAATTAAAAGGTCTACTCCTCTGATGACTTGTACTTACACTTAACACATAATTAGGTGTAATATAATTGATTACATAAGATAACAGAAACTGAAAAAAAGATTAATGTTGAGAAGTAGATAAAATAACAAAATATGTATTTGAAACTACACTGCTTTTTTAAAAAGAATAGTTTCAGTGGGTACTCTAAGATTTGTGTTGGTTGTATGCCGAAGATTATGTTTAGTCTTTTTTGTACAGTGAGATAATTCCTTCATCACATCATGAACTTCTCTTATCAGGTTAAATTAGGATATCTCCTCAGTGATCCCCTTCTCTTTTGCCATACCCTGCCCCTCAAAATACTTGAGCTGTCCATCTAAGATGATAGCCTGACTATTATAAGTAGATTTTTTCCATTTCAAGCGTAGGGGAAAAAAGGTGGCCGTTGCCCACAGGCCCCCTTGAGATAGAGATTTCTGGTCTCCACATAGCTCTGTTGCATGGACATTTTTGTGCTGTGACAGCAAATATTGCTCCTCTGTGCGCCACTTTTGGACAGTAAGCACGTGCCCATTAAGGAAGGGTTCTGTCCCTAAGGATGCACTATGCTATATCCTGAAGCGGTGACAGCTGTGGATGAGTCTATGGCAGCAGAATAGCTGGTGCCTCTGTGGATCTTCTCTAAGACGTCTATGTACTCCTACTGCTCCCTCAAATCTAAGTTTTCTCACTTCTTTCTTCCTGCATACACTTTTTTTAGGTGTTCCATAGCCACTTCTCTGAAAACAAATGAGGTCTACTTCCTGAGATCTGGGGTACCACTCTCTTCCAAAACAGCAATGTATTTGGGCCTAACTTGATGTACTGATTTTCTGTTTTGGGGACATTTTCCAGTCTCAGATAATAGCAGTTCTTCACTCAGTTGTCCAGAGAGCTATGGAATCTTCTGTAACATAAATGCAGGTGATTCTGTCCACACTATTAAGGTACATGACTTATTTTATTTGCATTGGTTGTATCAGAAAAAGCAATGCAACCCAAAATATGACACGGCTGGGACGGTATACATCATCTATACCAGGGTGCGTGGGTAAACTTCTGCATATACAGCTGTTGTGAAGATGAAGAGATTGATTTAGAATCACACGTAGCACAGAATCACTCGGGGGAATAATAAATTGCTATTCAAATAGCAGAGCAGGTGACAGGTGACATGCAGACAGGCCACACTCAGAGTATGAAAACTTCGTATCAAGAGTGGACAAGCTTGGAAAACACTTTGAGGAAATAACTTGGGGATATTTTGTTCCTTTTCAACTCACTTTTTGCACAAACAAGGAAGCAGAGACATGGTAGTAGAATTGCTTGAAGCGACAAGAAGACAGGAGAGGTTTTCCTGTTGTGTTTGCATAAGCAGATGGCTGTTCTTGATGTGTTTCATTGGGAACATAATCAGTGCATTGCAGAGGCATGCAAAGACACAACCAAAGTGACAGAAGAGCAGCTGGGCTTTAGGACTGACATCACTGATGAAACTGGGGTGGCATGGCTAGAGATTTATGTGAAAGTCAAACTGTCAGGAGACTGTGAAGAACAGAGGCACGTAATTAAAAAAGCATGTGCTTTAACAAAGCAGATTTAAATGGGAATTTCATGTTACAGGAGGTTTTTTCATCAGATTTAAAAAAAAAAATAAAGAAATACATCAAGGCAAAACCAAAAGATAGAAAAGACTTGTTCAAGAAAATTTGCATAATGATTGACATACCAAGTATTTCTTTTTAGAGTTAACTTCTTGTAGCATCTCGCTACAATACTGTCTGGCCCTTGGATTATGTATTGTTAGAGGAATGGATATAACACATATTTTCCCACTAAGTTGATTTCCTTTCAAGCAGGATTGCAGAACTTGCTCACATAGTGGACTAAAATGGGAAGAAACACTCAAAATCAAAATATGGGTTTTTTTTTAAATGATTATAGCTGAACATTCACAATGACAGGGCAATTAAGATTGTTGTATCTTAAAAAAACACCCTGATATTTTGGCATGAGTGTGCTTACCAAAATGTTATCTTTAAGCTACCTTATTATGAAAGGAATTCAGTCTATATGTCATGAAAAAAATCAATGTGCTTGTACCATCTGGAAACTCTCCTTTAGAACATGATAACAGTTTGAGCAGAAGTAACTATTATGCAAACCAGAAACAAATAAAAAAAGGAGTCAATTTGGTATAGTAAATTAAAATGAGATCACAGAAATTTCATCTCTGCACAAAAAATATTTAGATGTGTTCTAATTGACCTACAAAGGTATTCAGAATAATTTGATTTATAACTCTCTTCTGAAACTACACAAAGAAAAGATTAATTTAAACATCTTTTTTAGAAGTGTCTCTATGAAAAAGCAGATTATGTTTCTGTTTCCTGTTTACAAATTCTCATTAAAGGCCCTTTCATACACTGCATTTTACTACCCCAAAAAACCATTAGACCTGAATAATACTTAGATAAATTCGTGTGTGTATACTTTCAATTTGTGTCCACTACAACAAAGTCCATCTTGGGAACATTAGTGCAAATTGTCAATTGCAGGCAACAGGAGAACTGCAAGCCAACACTCTTGACTCACTTTGCCATGCTTAATCTCACTGCTAGGCAAAATGAAGAATTCCACATTATGTCTGTAAACAGAGATTGAAAACTTGACATGATGATACTGTAATTCAGATAATATTAGCGCTGGAAAAAATATCAGGACATAACAGAGAATCTGAGAACATCAGATCCTTGCCTGTTTCTCTCTTCTCTTCCCCTCTTCTCAGCCACCAACAAAACTACCACAGGAAGATCCCATTTTTAAGCATGGACACAATGGACAAATTTTGAGAGTCATGATAAAAGGTGTTTTTTTACTGAAACAGAAATTCAGGCTCAGGATGGGAAGTGCCAGTGGAGTCTGTGTCTGGTGGGGCAGAAAACGTCAAACCATGACCCAGCAGCAGCCCACTCACGGCATTAGTGCACCACTCCATCGGGAGGGCAGGCACGATCACAGCAGCACAGCAGCACACCTTGGTTTTTATTTACAGCCATTCTCACTGCCAATAGCTTGGCTGTAATTCAAAAATGCTCTGATTGCAATTTGGTATAGATTACCACTGACAAAGAAGGTAAAACTCACAGAGCTATCCGTTTATGCCTATGCCACAATATATGCTCACTTCCCTGACACCAGAGTTCTTCTGAAAGTGCCAGAAAAATAACATCAATAAGCACTTTGCTAAAGAGAGAAACGAACACCATCCAGATTATACACTACTTTTTTTCTTAAAGCTATGCAGAACCTGAGTTTTAAGAGTATTAACACTTAATAGATATCATATTGCTCTAATTGACTTGACTTGCAGCTGCGACTGCTGGGCACTTCTGCAGCCGTAATGCTGACATTTCCTAACATTTGAGCATGTGGCTTCCCAGCCTTTCCAGACCCTGTTTACAGGAGTCTAATGCTCTTTTAAAAGTCACTTTTTTTGCTGTATACAAACAAAGGAAAGTAAATGTCACATATGCTTTGTGAAACCATAATGAGCTCTGCACTAAATGTTAGATGCACTGGATGTTCAAGCTAATTATCAGTTGGTTTTGCAGGGTATATATAAGTTAACAAGTAAATTGGAGCAACAGAAGAGGATCAGCTGATCAAAAAAGAGGGCACTGTGGCCCCTACAATGATATATCTGGTACAGGAGTTTTACCTCAGATGAAATGAATCCAGTTCCCTGGACTGAGTGCTTGCACCAGGGATGTGGGAATTGACTGATCCAAAGGATGGGTCATTGGTAACGACCCTTACTCTCCAAGAAGGGCTGGATTCTATTTGGCTTGCACCTGAGTCAGACTTTTATGAAGGGGGTATGCTTTGAAGATTTTGTTGCTTTCCTCTGAAAATACAAACAGCTCTGTGACTCAGCTTTCTGATGTGCAACACGTGGGGATGACCTGTGAGCTCTGCCCAGAATTTCAGCTCTGCCTCAAAGCAAAAAGTGAACATAGGCACAGCATAACAGAACCAATTGTGCAACCAGAATGCTATTTTGTAAGTCTATTTGACAGATATTTTGAAGAGGAATACTGGTTTTTTCTTCCACATTCAGAAGGAAATATGTGACTTTAGACCTCCCTGCTCTCTCTTTTCCATTTCCCTTACCTTTAATGTACTCGAGTTTTCCCTTGTCATTTTTGCTATTTCTTTAGTACTGCAAATTGCCAGTTACCTGACTGCCTCCTTCCACTTCTCCTCCACTATGTCCCTGTATTTGAATGAGGCTTCTACTCCACACTGACCAGGTACCAAGCTAAGGAACAAAACCAGGATGAACCTTCAGTTACAGGGACTGACTCCAGGGTCCCACAAGTGGGGCAAAGCAATTCACTTGTTCAACCCTGCTACAGCACAGTTAGAGAGGTCTTGTAGTGGTAAAGGATTTGGCTTTTGCAGTTCAGTTCCCGAGGAGACAATAAACTTAAGAAGGCAACAAAAATGTTAAAAGGACTGGAATATTTTCATACAAGGAGAAAAAAGATAAACTAGGGCTCTTCAGCTAGGAAAAGAGATTACTGAGGAAACTGTGAGGCAGATCTGGAAAATGACAAATAGCAGATAGAAGAGTAGAGTACTCTTACCAGCAATGTGAATCCACATCAGTGTTTTGTTTTGATCTGGAAAGCACTTGAAGAAAATATCCTCTTTGGCTCACACTACAGAGGAGGTTCAGTGCACATTAAATAGATTCCTTTAAAAGGAAAATAAACTGAAAGATGCACTCCATATACTCACCTAAAATGAGTCAGCCACTACCAGGTGTGCATGTAACCAGACTACTGTTAGCTTGATGTAAAATCCCTTCAAATGCATATTGTAGGCTATTAGGTCATCAGCACGAATCATTTCATTCTACATATTCACTTTCATTGCACTCTACTACTTCCTAAGGAAGGCATATCCCATGTTTCAAAAAACAGAAGTGACTTTAAAAATCAAGCAGTGACTTTAAAAAGCATGTATTCTGTGTTTGGCTCATTGGCATGTTTCATTTGGGTGGCAAAATTCTATAAGGGTTCAGGAGTTATTGCACAAATAAGCTGTCTGCAGAACATACTGACACAGATGCAATTTCCTGCTCGGAAAGCACCCAGACTGCAGATTATCAGCAAATCAAACCAGTGGACAGGTCATTCCATGCTTGTCACATTACCGTACCATTTTTGTCAAGAACATCACAAAGTCCTTTTCTCTTTCAAGCTGAGTACCCTGAACTCAGTTTCAATAGATCTGGGAGATTCAGAGTTCCCTAACTACTTGATTTGGTTAATGACCATGACTTGCAAGATGGCTTTCTGCTGGTGCCTAGCAAACATTTCCTAGCATCCTCAAGGTAGAGCAAAACACCATCCACCAAGTACTGAGTTAAGCAAGTTTTTCAGTGCTGTTGCATTACTCTACAGACAGCTGAACAGCACCTTAAACACAGGCTGACATTTTGGAGTTGCTATGGCTTTATCATGGGACCTTTTTTTCTTCTGAAAAAAAGAACATTTTTCCCCATGTTTGTTTTGCCTCGTTAAAGTCTTATATGTATTTACTCATTGGGTGTGCTGCTACTTTAGCATTTTGGTTTGGACCAGGAGGGAGATTTTTGAAGTGAATATTGTTGTCTCTGCACCTGTGATGGTTTGGTTCATGTCATGTATCAGACAGCAGACACAACTTGTGTTTCTTTCCATTTAGAATGCAGCAAGTGAAAAGATGCGCTCCAAGACTTCACCTGAAGTATCTAAGTCAAATAAGGCCCACAGAACCATTACCCAAGTGAAATAAAAACCCTGAAAATGCATATAATGTAGACATCTGGTCCTCAGCAGCAGCTATTGCACTCTACAGATCCACTCTTACTGGACTGCACTTCTTGCTAACCAATGATGAGCTGTTTTGTTTCATTTTGACTTTGATAAAATTAAATGAAAGAAAAAGGAAAAAACTAACAGAAGGCTCAAAATGAAAGCAGTGATAGGAAAGTTAATGATAAATGTTCTCTTGGCAATGCTAGAAGTCACAAATTTAAAAGGCACCACTGACAACGAGGGCCAGAAATTACAAATTACAGACAAGATCCCAAGGGAGCAATTAAGGCATATGTGAACAAGGTGGCTGCAATGACCAAACATTTCTGAAACTTGAAATAAAAGTTGGTATACAACTTAAAAAAGAATATATTTTATTTTATCTATACAAATTCAATTTAATTAAATTTAATTCAATTTAATATATGTTAAAGTTTGACCTAATCATTTCATGTTGCACCAGGAACTGAGAAATCAAGATCTACTACAGATTCCGGATTTTACACTTTTCAGATCAAAAGGAGCTCAGAGTATTAATTCCCTCTAAGTGCTCCACAGCCAAACATGCTCCTCATAAAGGTGTGGCAATATTACTTGACTGCCAATGCACTCAATAAGCTGAAATTTGTTCCAGATTTTAGCTTCCTTGGTCAATTACACACAGATTTCATGAAAGAAATCTGTTGAAATTTGAGGAAAGGAGATTGGTCACTATTGCTCTATGAGTATTAGAAATTTTACATTGCCCATATGCATTGGTAGGAATGCTAAGGTTTGTTCCTCTTAAATAAATCTTCCAATCTTGTAATTTATACAGAAACGTGGAGAGATATTTTAAGCCAGTTCAGTCTGAAAGATGCAGATTTATAGTGATTAGGTGCTGCTACACAAACTCTTAAGACTAGAAATACAGCCTTGTGCTGTGGCCAGCAACAGGGGAGGGAGTCTAGCACAGCTTAAACTGCTATGATTTTTGGAAGTTTGTCTTTAATGCCTGGTCCAGAATATAAATTTGCACAGATGAAACACAGATGATTCATAACAGCCCCTTTCTCCCACATTTTTTAGATTCTGTCTCCTTCCAGCCTCCACGTTTTGCTTTGCCTTTGTATTCTCAGATCCCTGGGACTCATTCTTTGTGCATGTCTGCAAAGCATCTCCTACAGCTGCAGCTGAAGCTGTACTGACATAGAAGCGGAAGACTAACAGAGGTACAGAGGAGCAAAGATACTGACAACTGAAAGGAACAAAGGAACAGGAACAAGTTAACCTGACTGCAATGTAAATTCCTCCACGTCAGGAACAGGTTCCTTAGCTGTTCAGTGGAGTGATGAATATGGTTCCTTCTCCAATAGCAAATGTAATACTCCTTTACAGTTGGAGGATGCAGTGCATTTTAAAGCTGGATTCCACCCATGAATTAACAAGATACGTTAATTACACTTGATCAGCCAGTTCAGTTAAGTGTTAAAGACCGTTACTGAAACCTTTAATTCTCTAACATTTGTTTGCTAAGCTCACCTGATCAAACAAAACCTCAGGCTTCATCTCCTCTTGACTTGCCCACTTAGCCAAAGTAATGCACAGAACAACAACATGATTTACTTTTTAAGCACAAATAAATCATATGCACTTGGGAGTCTGGATCTCAGGCTTGGCAGTTAATGTGCACACCTACTACAGATAAACTGTAAGTGATGCTTTCAGGGATCTGATTTCTAGTTTTAATTTAGTAGCTTTATCTACTTCTCTTACTGATTCAGCTCAATTGCTACTTTTCCGTGCATCAGAATCATTAGTGGTCACACAGAGATACTTGTCTCTGGGTTAAAATGTCTGCAAGCTGTCAAAGTGTTTTAGTGTAAACCTCTGTGACTGAATGTTTAGTGGTGTTCTCAGCATACAAGAGATAGGCCTGCCAATATTATTTACATATGATGATAAATAGGCAACATTACTCATTTTAACCTAAAGTAAGAAGTGCTTTTGGGATGCTAATTAAGAAATTCTTTCCCTATTGCGGTTTTCTATTAAAGTGTACTAGTTTTACTTTGTTTCTTTTTTTTTAATTTTTCATAATAATTTTAGGCTTATCACACATGAAGAAAACCATATGCTTTCTCAAAAAAACAAAAAAAGAAAAAGTCACTAACCTGAAAAGAGGGATTAAGAGTAAAATAATTTTGGATGTTTTAATCTGCAGCAAGAGGAGAGAAATAATTCATGCCAGCAGCAACCGTAGCTCAGGGATTTTTTTTCTACCACTTCAGAATATGTATTAGAAATACTTTTGTTCATTGTATTATATATATTCTCCATTTTGTTTCTTATCTTATTAAAGATACATACATAAAATTACTGGGGGAAAAAGAATTTGACAGTGGCTGAAAAAAGAGTGCCTCATCTTGGAGAGATTTGGAAAAAAAACATCCCTTTTAGAAACAATTGAGCTTTAATACTGTAATCCTTACCAATGATATTAATGTTAGGGTAGAATATTTATTTCCAAGAATTTGTTTGTTTCTCCAGCTGCTTCTCTACCTGAACTCTTAATCAGGTTTGTAACAGTGTAATTATTTCCACAGCAACCAGTTTAGGTGTCACAAGTAGAGGATTATGACTTCAGTTTACAAAAGAGCAGCAAGAAGATTAAGTTTTAGAAACAGCGTGGGGGAGGGGTGTTCTTATTTAATTTCCCTAGTACTAGAGAATACAGGAAAATAATCAAATATATACAATCATAAAGCAGTTTCTGAAGAAAAGGCATGCAAGCACTTTTCATGAGAAGTAGGATTATTTCCAACCAGTAGTAATTCTATTATTATGAAATCTGGAATGGGATTTAAGTTATACATCAGACACCTAATTTACAGGCTGTAGGGGTGTGTATGTGTGTATGGGGGGAAATCAGCTGCCTAAATATAGGTGCCAGGCTGCACCTAAGACAACTTGGCATACCTGGGATATCTGCATGAGCTACCAAATAAGAGGGAAGATATACTGGAGACATGTGACCTTCTGAATTTGCAGCTGAAGTCAAGCAGGATGTTGTAGGTCATTTCAGCTGGTACCAGATACCTGAATGGAACTGACACTGGAAGACCAAAGTCCTGTGTTAAAAGGGTGTTCTGGATTTTGTAGCATGTATCAGAAAAACTTGAGCATTTATGTTAGGCAGGTGTATTGAGTCCCTACAAATAGGTGTTTGAATCACTGTCTGTATCCTACCTTTAATGACAATTTAGAAATTTAGAAACATGCTTTGTTTCTGTGACTGAACTTTAGTAAAAAAAACACCAACAAAACAAAAATCCCCAAAAACCCAATAACAACAACAAAAAAAATCAACAAAATGAAACCAACAACATTTTATCAGGGACCTTGAGGAAGTTTCTGCCTGCTTTTAGAAAATTTTTGATGGCTCTCTGGAGAGAGATTAGTCCTATCTGAGCATGAAAAGCATCTGTAAGCAGGGGTTTAGATTTGGATTAAGAAGATACAAGAACACTGAAGATCAGCCCGTATTGATTTCCTAAACTCCAGCCTATCTCATCAGTACTGGAGAAATCAGAAGGGGTTACTGCCTTTACCAGGTAGGTGTCAGGCAGCTAACATTTTTAACAAAGAGACAAGTAATCAGGTGAGAACAGAGAAAGAACTGAGGAGGGAGTATCTGGCTTAATTAGATGTTGCCAAATCAAGTGAATCTCAGGAAATTTGCCTTAGAGTACATGAAACACTGACTACAACAACGTCAGAAGCATTTGTAGTTATCTTTCAGAATTTTGAGAGGACGATGACATTTCAGAAGATTTAAAAAGGTCAAGCACAACCTTTATCTCTAGGAAGTGGCAAAAAGAAGAGACAAGGAATTATAAACTAACTACTCAACTTATGTTCAGTACCTGAAACAATACGGGAAGAAATTAAGAATTTTAGAAACTTGAATGAAAACACGAAGATGAACAGCAGTCAACATATATCTATGAAGAACAAATCCAATTCAGTTTTCCTTCTAAGAATAAGACTTTATGAAAAACAAAGTAGCAGAAAATGCACTAACTTAAAAATACTTTTAACATTGCTTCAAGAGACATTTTGACAAGCAAACAATGTTACAGACAAAGCTATTCTAAGACCCATGCAATATCAGTTTCAGAACTGCACTCAGCGAGCAGTTATCAATAGTTCATTGTAGGACTGCAGGGTGTATGACAATCAACAGTTATAGATACAGCACTACATCAATAGTCTTCATACTTCATTGACAACCTAGTGACAGAGCAGAGAATATATCTACTGAATTCACAGGCATCAAAATGAAAAAATGGTTTAGAGAACAAGACCAAAGAATTGACAAAGTGGTCTGAATGAAACAGGATGCGATTCATTATGGAAAAAAACCCAAAAGTATGCAATGTTCTTCAGTGAGGTAAAATAAACAGTTGCAAAATTACTAGATGGGAAACAAAATGGCAGGGTGGCAGCTGTAAAAGGAAAAATCTAAGGCATATAATGAATTCTCAGGTGACAGTAAGCAGTCAATGCCAGCTGACTGGGAAAAGGCTATCATACTGAGACATATAAAGAGAAATATTTTTGCAAGCCACATGGAATAATTCTTTTGGATTGACAAAGCCTGTTCTCTCTACTGAGTCTAGTTTTGGGCCTTGCATTTCAAAAAAATTTGACCAGTTAGAGAGATCCTACAGAGTAGCAACCAGATGTCTAATAATCATAATCTAGAGAAACAACCAGATTTATTGTTCATAGAAGAAAAATGACTGAAGCTAGAATATAAGAATGATCTCCAATATTAAGAAGTAGTTATAAAGAGAAAGGAAATAAGCTACTTTCCATGTCCTCAGTACATAAAAAAAGAAAAAATGGTACTGCACTTCAGCAAGAAAAATTTAGTTAAGAAATATGAACATTCTCTAAGAGTAAACCCATTTGAATACAGGAATAGATTGTCTGTGGAAATTGTGAAATCATAAAAGGCTAGATGTGCAGTTTTATAAGTATAGAACTCTATCAGATAAAAATGGGGAATGAGAACCTTTGAAGTTCCTTCTAGGCGGCTGGGGGTTTTTTTGCGGGGGACTCTTTTGATATTTATCTCTTCAGCTCAACAGCTCTAAAGCAAGGACCTGCACTTTTATCATCTTAGTTCCTTACTTTGAATTTGGGAAGGAATTTTGTCTATTCCAAATTTTATCTAGTAGGTCAGTTTATTATTGTTTTATTTCTTGCTTGTGTCATCATTTTGGTACATTCATAAGGCCTTGGAAGAGTGTTTAGTGCATCACCCGCAACCTGCACTAGGCTAAAAGACCTATTAGAAACAAACCAGCTGATATTTTCTGCAACATCTTATGGGACAGAGAAAAGAGATTAGCAAAATTTGATGGAGTTGTACTCATTCATTGAAAATGGGAAGGACACATGAGAATGGGAAGGACACAAACATTGCAGTCCCACTGACACTTCGAGAAATTCAGATGACAACACCATGTTTTTATGTCAGGAATCCTGCAATTTTTTCACCCCACAAAAACTTATATTCTAAAACTGCTTCATACCTAAAATGCACCCCAGCACTGGTTTTAAATCCAACCCCAAGATGTACTGGCATTTTATTGGAATTCCTGGCATAATTCTTCTTTCCAGGCACTTCCTCCTTCTGGAACAGACAGGCTGCTAAATATCTTTATATTGCATATCCCAGGTCTCCTTTGAAAGCCCATTTTAAAGTAAGTTTTTACCTCTATTTATTATATCACAGTTTTACAGACTGAGTTTCCATTAGTTATGGTACTATTACAGTTATTGAGCATAGTGTTACCTTTCTTGTTACTTTGGTACCATTTTACCTTAGTGTTTTCACATTTCCCAGTTTAATGTTATAATACACATGCTTTATTCAGTATTTATTTGTTGCTTCTCATGTACTGTCTCCTACAGAAGATGGAGAGAACACTAGCTGTCTTTCACTCAAATGCCTGTACATTTGTAAAGCTTTGAGTAGAGTGACTCAGCCCATAAATATCCAGAAAGTTTGAAAATCGTTGGGCATTTAATAGCTATTTATTAAATTGTAAAGGACGTTTTCCTTGGGGCAAGAAAGAACTCCACCCAATGCTTCTGCAAATAGTCTAGGAAGGGAAACATAATAGTTACAGACAAAATACTGTCAAAGCAGTTCTTTGCTCCATTTCAGTATCATCAGCTGTGTAATGATCTGAGAGAGAAGATAATGGCATCAAATATTGACATCTGAACTGCTCCACTAGATATTAGTTTTCTGTATGCTATTTTGTTCTTTATCACTCACCTTCTCATACATATTTTTTTATTGTTATTGGTTACTGGGGTCTAGGACTAAAGAAAATGTAGCCAAGGAAAATAGTCCTTGGCTTGGTGACAGAAACCGAAATTAATGTCAGAGATCAAGATTAGTTGGAGAGTTGCTATCCTTCTGAATACTCAGTATGAAATGATTTGAGGGAAGAAAAGGTATGGATCGTTAATGAGGCTGTTACAATATTCTGCAAATTTCAAGATAGGGGATCTATGTTAAGTGACGGTTCCCAGCCTCCCAAGACCCTTCTCCAAAACCATCACTGAGGACTAAAGAGTAAGAGATGCAGTTGGAAGCATTAAGCTGATGTATTCCTAGTTTCAAGTGACTAATTCAAGTGCACCATCCAAAACTAGTCCATCACATCTCCTGAACTCAGAGCGTAAAGGTAACTGCATAAAGTACACAAGTATACAGTATAGGAAGTATATTAACACAATTTCAGTGATTAAACCACAATTGTTGATTTTAGTGGCCAAAGCAAAGAGCTATTCTGTTGCATATTTCTTTATTAAAGACATATTTAAATATACTCACAGTCTCTGCATATACTTCCTTAACAAAAAGCACCCAACAAAAACCCCAACAAAACAAACAACCCCCCAGAAAACCCAAAAACCCCAAAACAACAAAAAAACTGACAAAAACCAACCAAACAAAAACCCCAAACAAACAAACAAACCAACCCCACAACCTCCCCGCAAAAAACCCAACAAAACCCCCAAAAAACCCAACCAAAACCCCAAAAAATGCCCAAACAAACAAAAGCCACAAAAAATACAAACCAAAATAAAAAGAGGTGTTTTTTATAGGGACTAAAGAATATAGTTTCTTATGATCATCCTTTAGGAATTGACTAAGGTATGGCAAAAATCCCACCCCAAATAAGTCAGAAATAATATGCCCATTTGATTTAGGAAAGAGCTAGTACAGATTTAGTTCATTAACACAAAAATCCCAAATGGGGTTTGGGTGCCATTTTCTGAAATGCCTAAATTGAAAATTAAGCTCCTCAAAACCCAGAGAGCAGTGTTGCCTAACACCAGGAATACAGGACCTCCTCAGGGCTCTGAAGTACCACAGGTGTGTTTCCAGCCACACAGCCTCCCATTCCGAGCACACTAGGACTCGGCATGTGCTCTGAGTGGAGCAAGCAGGCAAGTTTCTGGCACAGGTATAACCACTGCTGGGCTCACAAACTCAGTACTCCTCCCTTTACGTTCCTTAAATGACTAAAGCGAACATCCGCTTTAAGCGATGCTTCTTTGTCAGTATGTAACTGCAGAAAGGTATTACTCCAGATGAAAGAGAAGTTCAGTCCTCTACCTCTGCCTGACAGAACATGATCCAAATTCTTCTGGTACTCATCCATTCTGGATACACCTTGCCTATATTCAGATGCATAAACATTGCTAACTGTCAGTGTCAACACCTACAACAGCAGTCTATTCTTGATGACCCTTTTAGGATGGAGTCCTTTAACTTATGCTATTTCTATTTCTTTCCCATCAGCTAACTCTTAACTAAATTACTGCTGAAATCTTTAACAGCTGTTTATTGCCTGAAGTTTCGTGAGATGAATTCCAGGCAGGATATTTAATGCCAAAAGTTGGTTCTCTATCAGTCTCCTCTCCTAAAACTGTTTTCTGTGAAATAGCTTGACATACAGAAGACATGTAAGATATTTTAAATATCTTATATAAGACAAATAACTACAGCATTCAAGCATTTGTGCTGCACCTGAGTTTACAATACAGAGGCAATCCCATGGAAAAAAGGCTACTGATTTGAAAATATTTAGACAATTCTAGAAAATGAGAGCTTTTGTTTAAGTAAGTGTTTATGGGCAATACTTGTAATTTTCTCTCATGATGAAAGTATTGCTTTATTTCTTCTACAGGTGCATACAAAAGACTGCTGTGAAATTACTATCTCCTGTTTACACATGAATATTTTTACATGCTATTTCTGTGCCTACTGAATATCCTTTAAAATAATTGTAAAGCAAAAGAAACATTACCAATAAAGGCACATAATTCACTTTGATATTGCTTTTGAATAAAATGGGTAAAATGGGGTAAGCCCTGTTCTTTTTCACAATTGTTCTAGCAGCATAATATATACAGCTCATCTGAAGTGGTAGCAAAAAAAATTTCAAAATTTGACTGTTTATACAATCTCTCATAATCAATTACTTCATTAATGGTTTACTTAGGAAGATAATGAAAGATGAACCAGTAAAACAGCTCAACTGAGCAGAAAGGTTATAGCATACTTATGATACAAATCGGGAGAGGTAAGTACATTTATCCCTTAAGACCTCTACTAAGATCTGGATTAGCAGCTTTTGATATTTTTCCCAAAATGAAGAACAGTTCAAGTCCTGCTAGTCTTTATAAGCCATGAGACAAATAAAAGTGAATATGAGGATAACACGCTTAAAAAAATATTTCAGTCCTTCAGAATATTTCTCTGGAAAATACACAGTATTCTTTTAGTGAGGGCAGAGGGACAAAGATCCTAGGATAACTATCTACTTTATTAACATTAGAGTCAGTACCTGACCTCAAAATTTCCAGGTACTTGCTCAGCCTTTTCGTTTGGTTACTTGCAGAAAAAATAAAGAGTGCAATTCCTGCACCATTCCTAAGAGAAAACCATAAGAAATTTAAGTTTCCCCATTTTCTACTACATGCATTTGATACAGCTGTGTGTTAGCTTCTGCCTGTGCTTTTGCAGATTTACAGAAAAGAGTGAAATCAAAGGGCCAGTGTTTAGATTTAAGATGGATACTAAGTTGCAAAAAAAAGAAAATAGATTATATACTTTAGTATGAGAATTACTATCATAAGAGAGTAAAGTGAACCCACAAGAACTTATTTTAAACAGAAATTCTGCCTGTATTATTTTTTGATATCTTTGGATGTGAATTTAAATAAACAGTGGGAAAGTTCTAAAATCTAAACTTGATAAGAAGATTTTAAAACATCACTAGTAATTTAGAGTATTTTGAGTCTTTCAACTCTGAAGACCAGCTGATGACAGATATGCCTATTTATATCTAATTTTTTGTGACAGCTATGGTTATATGATCACTTTCAATGACAAGGAAAACTGCACCCTCATGCAGAAGAAAAATTATAGGTGCTGTGAAATTTTCAGTGTTGGCTGCTGCTTTTTCTTTTCCTCTCTTCCAAATGAGAAATTACATCATAGTCTGGTAACTTACTAGGGCATAAGGTAAAATGCAGTTTGAGGTATTAAGGAGGTAACAGTGTGCTTTGGAGGATATGCAGCATTCAAGATTTTTCTGAGTCTTTCTCTGCAAATAGAACCTATTGCTAGCAGATTGAGGGATGGTTATGACTTTGCTGTAGAAGAAAATAATGTGGTTTTAAGATAAATTAATATAAACTGAATGTCTAAAAAATCTTATATTAAAAATGCCTAGTTTTTCAATGGTGGGGTAAATATTCTGTATCAAAACAGCAAAAACATGTAACTCTACAAACACATTAGACTCCCTTTCTAAAAAGAAATGAGCAACAGATTAGGGGGACTTGTTAATTGACAGAAAGGTATGAAAGTTAACATGCTTGGCATCCAAGGATGGATTTAGATGGGAAATGCTTGGATTTCTTCTTGCATATGCTGCTTATAGGCATATGAAAAAAGACAAACAAAACATGATCTGTTTAAACAGACTAACACGTAAGAGCCAAAATGAGTCTTGATGTCAAAGTTAATAACGTCTAACACCATAAGGGGGCCAAAAGCAATGCCAAATATTTCTTAAAAGGAAAGAAATATTCTAATATTATCTTGTTCCTCAATTATCACTCTTCTTAATATCAGCTGTTTTCAGGTGTTACCTTTGCTATTCATGTATTGCAAGAGCACTTACTGCTACTACAGTAAGATTTTCATCAGCATGAACACAGATTTCTGTTCCAACAGCTCTTCATATGTGTTTGAACTTGGAAATGAGGCTACTTTTGAGAAAAAAAAATCCCTAAAGTATGCCTATAGAGTTATGTTTGCTGCTTATTAAGAAAGCACATATAATCTTGGATTAAAGTTGAAAACAACTTGAAGAAGAAAGCAATGAAGGGGCAGTAATCTGCATTTATACTTAGACTATTCTAACTGACTGCTCTTTATAATAAATTTCAAATAAAGAAACTACACAATGAAATGAAGAAGGAACACACTGAAAAATTATATTTTCTGAACTCTGCATGCATTGTTCAGGGATGGACACATCTTTGAAGCCATGTATCTTCCTGTACGTCTTCCAAAGCCCATGCTGATCTAACTGAATATCAAAGACAGTATTTTTATAAAAACACTTCTATTTAACCAGTTAGGTTACTTACATAAATTAAATTCTGCATTGTAGAGTAAGTGAATCTCTAAACTTCAAGCTTCTGTTTCACTACTAATCTGATAAATACACTTCTGATTTCTAGTTTCAGCCACAAGGACTTGAAAGTCTCATTCATGCTCAATTTAAAATGCTGGATTTAGGTGCTTTAGGGTGGCTTGCTGTGATTACCTATCCTACCAAATACTGGCTTGTCTTTTTCGTTCTGAAATGCATTTTCCTCTTGGCTCTCTGCCCAAATACTGTTAAGAAGCATTAGTTCCCAAGGCAGGCCTCATCCCTTTCCAGTTAAATAGAGTAAGAAGTGCTGATTCTACTATTTTACTGAAATCCTCACCATATTGCTCTTTATTTTATGGCTTGTCTCCAAATGCTCCCTGACCTAAGAACCTGCTGTTCATAAAGTGACGTGATTGCTCCTTCCACACAATTATAAAAGAACCCAATAACCCTGTTACTTTTACTTCCACTTCACTGATCTGAACACTGTTTGAATGTAAATGTGATAAGCTAGTATTTTGTCAGAAAGGATAGCAAGATAATATTGTTTTAGCCACAAGGAAATGTTTCGATTTTTTTTCAGGATTTCTTTATATGTGAAAATGACATCTGGGAAGTGTAGTCAAGGCAATTCCCAAAATATTTTCTATTTATCATCATTTATATGTTATTCTTGATTAATAATTCCAGAAAATAAAAGTGTAAATATTTGAAAGCCAGGTGAGTTCTTCAAAATCATGATGTGTCTTAGCCTCTGAATTAAATGGTGGAACTCACCCTTAATTAATTAAGGACAAAATGCTATTGCTGGTATACCTGCACTATTGTTTTTTTGCTAGTATAGCCATGGGATGCCAAGTAATGTAGATAGTTTGGCAAGAGTCGATCAAGATTCTGTGAAGTTTCAGTTGTTGATCTTCAGTGAGATGTCCCAGACATCCCTACAGACCTGAGATCTGCAATACAGCACCTCTCTTCACCCCTGTGATCCTACCTGCCCTGTGAGGGCAGTTATACCAGTACTGTCTTGGTACTGGGTAGAGTCACAGTTTGTACCCAGCATCTGTGCAGCTACAACCACAACACACTAATGTGCTACTTTAGCAGGCATCAGTAAGTAAAGCCTGACACTCATACACACTCTCCCCATGCCCTAAATCTCTTTTGGGGTCTGACAAATAGGTGCATCCATCATGCAGGTTCAGAGAAGTTAGAGTAGTTCTCAGTCTCTCAAGGCAAGTGAAAACAAGCCAAGTGTCCTCAGCAGATCTGGCTTGCTGACTGTGAGCAGATTTGCCTCCTTTTGCCGATGCTCACTGGGACAAGCTGCCCCACTGATTTCTCCTATCCAACCCCTATTTTTTTGCAGGAAGAAACTGTAATTCTCTACTTGATTTTGTGATGGTTTCACTTGTCTAGCAAGAAATACCAGCATCTTGTACAGTGTTTCGTATGATTAGACATCATAAAACCTACGAGAAAGAGAAAAAAAGACTTATAAGGATGTAAATGCCTTGAGGATGAATGTTAAAAAAATGTATGTTTTGGAGTAATTTTTGAAAGAAATAATATTTTAAAAGAATGCTTCCAAGAAAACAGATTATAAAATGTATGGGCTAAGCATAGATGCCAGACTGACTTTATATTTAGAAAATAAATTATTTAGAAAATATTAATATATTTTAGAAAATACGGATGTATTTTTTCAGAATTCCCCAAGCACTGGGTATGATAACACTTAAAAAGTTGTTAAGTTTATATAAAAATGTTTAACGTTTATTACTACAGTAATTGAGTTGGAGACAAAACTAGTTCAAGGGAGAAAAGCAACATATTTTGCTGGCAGGAAGTTACTCATAAGTTCCTTTGGAATATTTTAACTAGTGATTTTGGCACAAAGAGCAGAAATACACTAAAGAATGTTTTTCAAGAAACAAGACAGGAAGATGAATACCATAGAGAATATAGATGAATACCATATGAATACCATAGAGTGACACGTAAATCTTCAGGAATAATAGAATTAGGAAAAACACTAACACAATTAGGAAATAATGTTAGTGGGAGGAATAGCAAAAGATATGACAGAAATAGGTTTAGTTATGGAAGAGAGGATAGCTGAAAAAGGCCAGCATAATGAAGGCTACAAAGTAATATATGCATATTATGTGTCACACTATGTATTTGCAGAATTGAAGGAAAGTATTACTGCAACTTTGTAAGGAAGAATATTAACCTTATCTAGAATACTCTATGCATAATTCATCATTTTTTAAAAAACAGAGATGAATGCAAACTAGAAAAAGTCTGAAGCAGTGCTACCTGGATGAAAGGAAAATTTTTAGAAGAGAATTTTTACTTTGGTTTACATTTAATCTGAAAATATGAAAGCCTTCTGAAGCTTATGGAACAAGTCCCCACGGATCCATTTCCAAGCACATTAAGGACAACAGGTGACTATGAACAGCCATCACAGATCTACAAAGAGCAAACAGCACTTGACCAACCTGGCTGCTTTCTGTGAGGAGTTAACAGCCTCTATGGATCATGGAGCTGGTGTGGAGGAAGCACTGGAAGACTTTTTTTAATTTTAGTAGAGCTTTTGACAAAGTCTCCTTGTAGCCAAACTGGGCGAAGATGGGCTGGATGTGTGAATTACGGGATGGATGAAAAACTGGCTGTGAAAATTAGAATCAAGGCTAATAGTTCAAAGTCTAACAGGCAACAAGTTTGGGCTACTGTTTCTCAAGAGTTGATTCTGAGGCTAATGAATCAAGTGAATGAATCAATTAACCTCTGTCAGTGATGTGAATGATAGTTCAGAACAAACCTCCAGTACATTAACGAATGACAGGTGGGGGAACATCTGATTGCTTGAGGTCAGAGCTACTATTCAGAGAGAGAGATGGAGAAAAGGGCCATCATAAACTTCATGAAATTCAGCAAAGACAAATAGCAAGCTCGTGCATCTGGGATGCATCAACAACATGCAACTGCAGCAGCTCTGAAGATGGCTTCAGGGTCCTGGTAGATGACATGTCAACACAACAATGTCTGTTTTATACTGGGTATCCTAGAAGTGGACACAGTGTTCCTTATGGTTTCAGAGTAGAGGGACAAATTATTTCTCCATACTTGATGCCATGCAACCCGTATTCTCCACAGTATACCTGAAGAGCCTGTTCTGGCAGGTTACAACACAATCTTCATGTTATTTCAGACCTCTTAGTACAAAAACACATGCACATAGACACAAAGTAAGAATTGTTTGCTAGGGTCACAGGAGAAACACGCAGGGCTGAGAAGAGACTTAGCCAATCTGCTCTGGAAGGACTAGTGCAAAAATGGACAGGAGCCAGTCCATGAGCTACTTAACCTTCAGAGCCTTAGGCCATTGGAGTAAATAGGAGATACCTAGAGTAGTATAATAGAAGGGGAAATGCACAGCAATAGTTTTCTTCCACACTTTTCCAACTGTGAGAAATGTACTTGTGTTTCTCTCCAACTTTATGCCCAACAATTTAATTGAACGTCAGTAACTTTTCCTTGTACAATAAAACATGGTGACCCACCATGACCTAGCTATTTTCTCCATAAGTTACAGAGATCTCCAGCATCTCCTTTGACCTGAATCAATCATTTCCTTTCAATGTTGAATAATCTTACTCCATTTAATAATTCTGGTTGCACGGGACGTCTATTTCTGATGATCTTTTTCCAAGCACCTTTGCACACTTACAAGGTCTTCAGGGTTTGTTTTTTTTTTTTTTTTTTTTTTTCGTTTGGGTTTTTTGTTTTGTATTTCTTGTTGGTTTGTTTGGGGGCTTTTTGGTTTTTTTGGTTGGTTGGTTGGTTTTTTTGTTTATTTAGATATGAGCAGAATTGAATGGAATGTTCAAGATGAAGGCCAAACATTTGTTTGGACATTAGTATAATGATGCTTCTTTTTGACTGGCCATTCTTAAAAATCACATAAATTTTGTCTTTTTTACAGCTGTTGAGAAATGAGATTCAATAACTGTCCTCTAATTAACAAGTTTCTGAAAAGTAACATCTAATCTACAGATCATCATTGTGTACCGACATTCTTATTACTACGTACTGCTATTACTAAAATATAGATTAATTAGGTTTAATTCCATCAGCCTTAATTTGAAAGGATTGAAAACTTAATCACTTTTAGTTTTATCTGCCTTCTGCTACCTTTTTTTTTTTTATTTTGGTCATTCACAGAGAGGTTAAAGAGCACAAGTTTCATAGGTTTCATCTCCTTTGGAGAAACTAACCATTTACTCCCAACTTTAGTCTCCTATCCTTTAAACAGTTATTACTCACCCAGAAAACCTGAAAAGGACTGAGAAAAGTTTTCTTATTGAAAACCAAGTATATTTGACACCTTTATAAATCCACCTTCTGCGATCTTCTGTAAACAAAGTATGAATAATTCTCTACAATAATTATACATATTTCTATAACTTCTCTTTCAGAAGAGAAGTCAAACTAAGAGGTCTATAATCACCTCAGCCTTTTAAGGTCATCTCTAAAAAGTCATTTTCCAGTTGTCATATCCATTACTCTGAAACTGGGGAAATGTAAGCAGGAGGGTATACAAATACTTTTAGTTTTTAACAGTACTTTACACTAGCCTGTAAAGTTAAGGCAGTCCCTTCTCACTCCATCCCAAGAGAAGAAAAACAGTAAAATTAAATAAAATGGAAAGTCATTTTGCCATGAACTGGTGTTCTGGCACCACTCAAATGCAATTCAAATTTTCTTGCTTTTGGTTGTATTTTCCTCTGGTGTGTTTTTCAAAAGTGTGCAGAGGAATATTCCAAAGCAGAACCTAACCAGGAAGTAAAACTATAATATACCTAATTCTAAACAAAAACTTATTAATCTTTTATTTCTTCTTTCCTTTATAGAATCGTTGAGTAGTTTGGGTTGGAAGAGACCTCAAAGATCATCTAGTTCCAACCTCCCAGCCATGGGCAGGGACACCTTCCACTAGACCACTAGGTTGCTCAAATTCCCATCCAACCTGGCCTTGAACACTGCCAGGGATGGGGCACCCAAAATCAGTCTTTTCTCTTTTTCATCACTTGGGCCTCCAAAAGCTGGTACTCCCTGTTTATCAGTAGAGCTACACGAGCTTACTGCCCTTTAAAGCGTTTGACCATACCCACAGATGAGGCAGGAGCATTGTGTTCTTGCAGTGACAGAGTATTTGAAAAATTATTTTCTTAGCCTGGAAGACTGATTTATTTGCAAAGGGAATTTCTTGAGTCAGCTGCATCTCATCTTACTGATGATGGCCATGTCATCTCTCCTTGATCCCAGCAGAGTACTCTGTTCCACTACAACAACTCCCAGGGACACAGGAGAATAAAGCTGAGTATCTGTTTACCTACCATACTCCTTATTCTTTCTAAACAACTACTTATAGTCACAGTTCAGATTTCCTAATACCCTGCTGTCCCCTGCATACAGCCTCCCAATCTCAAGGTGATGTAGCTGCATTAACTATATTCAGCTGGTTTTTTTGTGATATTGATATCATCCCTGTCTTCAGCTCTTCTTGTGTAAATATTGTCTGTGAGATACTTTCACTTATTTAAACAAAATTCAAACAAAACCGAAAAATACTCTTGGTACAGAGAAAGAAAAAACATTTCAAAGCACCAATGTTCTTTTTGATAACATATTTTTACTGCTGAAAACCTGAACACTGTTAGTATACGTAGCTTTTAAATCAAATCTCTGCTTCAACAGAGTGACATTTGAGTGGATTCCTTTTAATGAAATAAGATTTACAAACACATGAGGTAAGGTATTCAGCCCTCTATAGGAACACATGTAGAAATTATCATTTTCAAATGGATAAAACATAGGAATTGTTAACTTTGACATATTAAATTATGGAATATTAATAACACCCCCCCTCAAATACGTAAAAATACAATTCTTCCCCCACCCCTTTACTCTTTGGAAAGGGAAGTACTGCAGTTGCTACCTTATCCAAGTAACTAATTTTCTGAATTAAAAGTGTACCTGAATTTATTGCCACAAAACTCTGCTTGTTGGAAAAATATTTTCCAAACATCTCTCAGTCTAAAGGGATGGAATTCCTCGTGAAGCATCTTTTGAATACTGAGACTGGTTGACCTGAGGTTGACAAGTTTGTTTGATTTTTGCTTCCAAGTCCTGAACCATAATTATATCTCTAAAACTGCACTATGCCTACAGCCCATTAGTTTCAACACATTTCATATGGGAGTACAGTTAGAGTATATATAATTTGCACTTAGGATGTGGCTCTGGATATGTGATTTTCAGATCAAGATTATGATAGAAATACAGATGCAAATTCATGTAGAAATTTACAGTTCTTTTTTCATTCTACCTACCTGCAGTGTTTTAGCAAATACTGAGTAAATTAATTTTGTACACTATTCAAAACTGAAAGAGCTGCAAAAGAAGCAGGAATGAAGTTAAAATTCATTCACGTTTTGGCTCTTTTTATCCCCAAAGTAACAAGTATTTCTCTAGAATATAATCACAGATACCTTCTGAAAGTCAAAGTCACAGAAAACTGTTCCTTGACATTTACAGAGACTGAAAAATCAGGTGCTGACCATCACAGAGGTTTTGCATCAACTGCCTTCCATCAGGCAGTCAAGGAACTACGTACCAAACTTCTGTCTCTCTCTACCATAACATAATCAGTGGCTTTTTTTGTAAATACATAATTTAACTCCAGAGGCAAAGAAGGCAGAACTTATTTACTCCACAACATATCTCTCTACGTTATTGGTGCCTACATTTGGGCTACCCACATTTACACCTAAGCTATGGCACTTTCAAAGGCAGAGGTGATAATAAGCCACACTGGGATGTTCGTGAGGGATTCATCTGATGTAGAAAAATCTACACTGGGTGAGATGACTATGATCATGCCATTACCAAAAAAATGTTGCCAGTCTTCCAAGCCACGTGTGATTGCATCTTTGCTGGGTTGACCCTGACTAGATGTCAGATGCCCCCCAAAGCCTCTCTGTTACTCCCCTCCACAAGTGGACAAGAAAATATAACGAAGGGTTTGTGAGTTGAGCTAAGGACAGAGAGAGATCACTCACCTAATACTGACATGGGCAAAACAGACTCAACTTGGAGATACTAAGTGAATTTATTGCTAACAAGATCAGAGTAGGATAATGAGAAGTAAAATAAATCTTAAAAACACCTTTCTGCCACCCCTCCCTCCTTCCCAGCTCTACCTCCTTCCCCAGCAGCACAGGGAGGCAAGGAATGGGGGTCATGGTCAGTTCATCAGACATTGTTTCTCCCACTGCTCAGAAAGCAGAGTCCTTCCCCTGCCTCAGCATGGGATCCCTTCCACAGGAAACAGTTCTCCGTGAACTTCTCCAGTGTGAGTCCATCCCATGGGCAACAGCTCTTTGTTGCAATGTGGATCACTCTTCCACAGGGTGCAGTCCCTTAAGCACAGCCTGCTCCAACATGGGTCCCCCACAGGGTCACAAGTTCCACCAGCAAACCTGCTCCAGTGGGGGCTCCTCTCTCCACGGGTCTGCAGGTCCCTGCCAGGACCCTGCTCCAGCACAAACCGCCCACAGGGTCACAGCCTCCTCTCAGGCATCCACCTGCTCCAGTGTAGGCTATTCCACATGCTGCAGGTGGATCTCTGCATCCCTGTGGACCTCAATGGGGTGCAGGGGGATCTCTGTATCCCTACGGACCTCCATGGGCTGCAGAGGCAGAGCTGCCTCACCATAGTCTTCACCATGGTCTGCAGGGTAATATCAGCGCTGGTGCCTGGAGCACTTTCTCTCCTTCTGCACTGACTTTCGTGTCTGTAGCATTGTTCCTCTCTCATGTTGTCACCCCACTCTTCTCTGGCCACAATTACATCTGCACACTAACTTTTTTTTTTTCCTTCTTAAATATATTTTCACAAAGGTGTTACCACCATTTCTGATTNCCCACAGGGTCACAGCCTCCTCTCAGGCATCCACCTGCTCCAGTGTAGGCTATTCCACATGCTGCAGGTGGATCTCTGCATCCCTGTGGACCTCAATGGGGTGCAGGGGGATCTCTGTATCCCTACGGACCTCCATGGGCTGCAGAGTCAGAGCTGCCTCACCATAGTCTTCACCATGGTCTGCAGGGTAATATCAGCGCTGGTGCCTGGAGCACTTTCTCTCCTTCTGCACTGACTTTCGTAGGCTATTCCACATGCTGCAGGTGGATCTCTGCATCCCTGTGGACCTCAATGGGGTGCAGGGGGATCTCTGTATCCCCACGGACCTCCATGGGCTGCAGAGGCAGAGCTGCCTCACCATAGTCTTCACCATGGTCTGCAGGGTAATATCAGCGCTGGTGCCTGGAGCACTTTCTCTCCTTCTGCACTGACTTTCGTGTCTGTAGCATTGTTCCTCTCTCATGTTGTCACCCCACTCTTCTCTGGCCACAATTACATCTGCACACTAACTTTTTTTTTTTCCTTTTTAAATATATTTTCACAAAGGTGTTACCACCATTTCTGATTGACTTGGTCTTTGCCAGCAGTGCGTCCATCCTGGAGCTGGCTGGCATTGGCTCTGCCAGACATGGAGGAAGCTTCTGGCAGCTTCTCACAGAAGCCACCCCTGTAGCCCCTCTGCTACAAAAACCTGGCCATGCAAACACAATAGAACATCTTTTGGTTCTCTTCTACCAGATGTGTGTATATATATATGTGCATCCACCACTGCCATTTCTCTGTAGTTAATGGAGATAACGTAGATGCTTTGAGAAGTTCCTGACTGTCTCTCCTACCTACAAAAACACAGCTGACAACTTAGGCAAAATGAGTAATTTAATCGGATTAGAGATTAGATGAGCTGAAGCACAGTGCTCACTTCTAGACAGGATGAGAAAAAGATGTCTTTTTGCACATATGCTGCTGTGCATTTGAATCATTCCTAACTGCTTCAGGTCCAAAGTCAATACTTTCACAGACAGTTAAGGACCTCTGCTGATCTCAGTGGTTTCTGAACCAGTGATTTTTACTATGTAAAATGACATAATAATTTTGGATTTAACTTCTGTGTAGAAGTTGTTCCCATGTTTATCACTGCTGCAACATTACTCTGAATTTTTGCCAACCTTTCCTGTACTGACTTAGATTGGGAAGAATCTAGTTTAAAGCATTCAAGAGCCTATTTTTAAGTACAAGATACCAGGATCAGGGTCTTAAATGTTTTTTTCCCACTGACCTTCCTAAATATAACTCAATTAATTCAGAGTATCAAATTCAAATATTAATGCACTGAGGTTAGTTTGGCCTGAAGAATAAAAAGAATTATTCTCCATGATGTCACTATAGATTAGCAATAACTTTTAATGAATAATTTATTTTATTAATTTTGTCCTTTTCTCTGGTCATTAAGGCTTCATACTCTTCTCAAAAGTAACAATCAAGTCTGAGCTACAGAAAATTCATAATACATTTTTTGTTGTGTTCTGAAAGATTTATGACTGATTTGATATTTTAGTATTTCTATTTTGAACAAATTTTAACTAGAAATTTACATTCTATCTTATGAGTGAAGGAAATACCTTGTGAAAAAATTGAAATTGCAGTGGTTCATTTTCTGGAAATACTATGTAACATTTGTACACAATTCACAAATTGCATTACACTTCTTTGCAGTTCAATTGCAGCAATAGTTCAAAATGAGAAATATCTAGTTAGAAAAAATGTTTCTGGCTTTGTTTTTTTTTTTTTAAGAAACTGAATAATTACTACAAATACCATTATGTTTCCAATTATTAACAATATGAAATGAAAGTGACAATGGCAAGCAATTACCCTGCTCCTGTAAAATAAAATTACCTGTTTCCTTTCATTCTTCCAAAGAATATGGAGACTTTTGTTTCCCAGGGTAATCAGAGAAAGTAGTACAAAGACATGGAGATTCATAATCAGACTTCTGGAAAATATTTTATCATGGAAGCATAGCAATAAATTGTATTTAAAAATGAACAGTATTCAATGGCAATATCAAAAACAACTCTTATTCTGCCCATGCCATTGTACAGAGAACTTCACAGAAGACTAAATTTCATGTAGAATATTCATGGGTTTCTTTGGTTTCTAATTTTTTGAAGTCTTTGAGAACTCAACTGCATACCAAAAAAAGGCCAGCAAAATCAGTATCAATATCCAGCACGTGCTGATTCTCAGTAGGAGCTTACTGGCAAATTTCTGGACACTTAAATAAAATCACAGTCTTAATAAAAGACATCAATCAGAAGATGCTATGATCACAATGTGCAGGAATTTCTAGCTATTAATAAATCTAAAAAAAAAAAAGAAAAACTAAGAAAAACAAATTTGCATGATAGCTTTCAAAAAAATTTGTGCAACATCATAAAATGGTAAATATTTTGACAATGTTTTAATAGAGTGCTTTATTTTATGAATAAACATATTCAGATTTTTTCACTTTTCTCACAACGAAACACTCTGGCAAACTGAAAACATTTAATATATCAGAAATGCAACAGAAAAATATATTTCTCTTAACTCTCCGTACTATCTACTTGTGCTATTCAATTATAATCAATGGGATGTATACTGCCAACACTCTAATACACTCCCGAGTACAAACTCACACTCATATAGGGACACAAACTCTCTATTTTGTGTAGTTGTTGAGTTGCTGTTTCCACATTTCAAACTGAACTACACCTACTTAAATTTAAAATTAATTCTGTGGGTAAATCCCTCAGTGACACCTATTTTTCAAGAGCAGGAAGGTCACATTTCAAGGACATGGAGTAGTTACTTCTTCCTACATCAGCAATCTGGCAGGCAGTCAAAACTCAAGGTTTTTTCCCTGCACTAATTTTTAGGGTTTCTTTTAGGCCCCTGAAATCTGTGATATATATGGAACGGGAAAACATTTATTTTAGTATTTGAATGGTCACTAGAATTTACCAACATAAATACATACAGGCTCATATGTATATACATACACTAATACACATAAATATACACCCACATATACACTAACATATTTTGCATAATTTTTTTTTTCTAAAGATTTTAGCTGTTTTCAAACTAAGGCACATTTTTCTGGGAAAGTCAAGATCTATCTGAAGGTGAATCTGAAAACGTGCAGGAAAGGCAACAAGGACTTCTAGAGGTCTATCGACAGCAAATGAAAAGGTGTGGGCCTGCTGCTGAATGGGAATGGGCACCTGGTGACACAGGACACGGCAAAGGCTGAGGTGTTCAACACCTTCCTCACCTTGACAAGGTGATGCTGGCAAGTCCAGCCTTCATTAATCCCTGCCCTGAGACCTACTGGAACAAGGAAGATTAAAGGTTGGTGGAGGAGGACCAAGCTAGGGAACATTTAAACTGAATGGACACAGACAATCTCTATCTGGATGGGATGCAACCATGAGTGCAGAGGGAGCTGGCCCCCACCATTCAAAACCTCTCTCAAATATCTTTTCAAGGTTAGGGCAAGACACGGGGGTTTCTGAGGTGTGGAAGAAAGCAAATGTTATTTCTCTCTTCAAGAAATGCAAGGAGGAGGACCCAGAGAACTGCCAGTCTCACCTCAGTCTCTGGTGATAAAGCACGTATTCTTGAAAGCCATTTCAAAATATATGAAGAACAAGAAGGTGACTGGGTGTAGTCAGCATAGATTTATGGAGGGGAAAGCATGCTTGATCAAACCAAAAACTTTCTACAGTGAAAGGACTAGATGTGTGGGTGAAGGAAGAATGGCAATGTATTTTATCCCGACATGACCTGGATGACGGGACAGAGTGCACCCTTACCAAATTTGCAGATTATACAAAGCAAAGAGGAATGTCTGGTACACTAGAGGGTTGTGCTGCCATCCAGAGGTACTTCAACAGGATGAAGAAATGGACTAACAGGAACCTCATGAAGTTCATCAAAGGGAAATAAAGTCCTGTATATGGGGAGGAATAACCCCACGCACCAGTATGGGCTGGGGCTGACTGGACAGAAGCTTTGCAGACAAGGACCTGATGGACAAGAAGTTGAGTAGGAACCAGCAGTGAGCCACTGCAGCAAAAAAACCCCAACAGCTTCTCAGGGCATTACAAGGGGTGTTGCCAGCAAGTTGAGGGAAAATGACCTTGCCCTCTGCTCAGCCCTGGTGAGTCCACACCTGGAGTGCCATGTCCAGTTCTGATTATCCAGTACAAGAGGAACATGGAAACACCAGAGGGAGTCCAGCAAATGGCCACAAAGGTGATTAAGGGACTGGAGCATCTGTCATATGAGGAGAGGCTGAGAGAGTCAGGACTGTTTAATGGGAGAAGGAAGGTTCAGGATGATCTTCTCAGTAAAGAAGTAGTAAAGAAGACTGAGCCAAACACTTTTCAGTGGTGTCCAGTTGTAGAACAAGAGGCAAAGAACTGATGCATTTTATTTAAATAGTAGAAAAAACTTCTACTGTAAGTGCGATTGGTAGAAGTTGCCCAGAGAGGTTGTGGAGACTCCAACCTTGACATTATTCAAAGCCCAGCTGGACTCAATCCTTGGCAACTTTCTCTCATTGACTCTGTTTTGAAAGCAGAAGGGTTGGACTAGATGGTCTTTACAGACTCTGTCCAACCTCAGCCATTCTGTAATTTTGCAATATATTGAATATATATATTGAATTCTGCAATATATATATCAGTAATTTAATGCAGGGAATTGCTGCTGCCACCAGAGGTAGTTTCTCTGGCTTGACTTTTTTGCCAGCAAGAAAAGAATCTTACATCTTGAAACAGAGTCCCTAGCACATGCATACATACATATATGTACAGTAATGTGTATCTTTTTTTTTCTGTGTGTCAACATGAGTAATCATCTGAATAAAATCTAAAAATATTTGTTGTATAAAGGTTTTTTAAAAGTTAATGTTCTTCCTGATCTAGGACTACCAGGATTTTGAAAAGTGGTTAAAAAAATCAAGGTAATTCAAAACAGAAATCATTCACAATTTCATTTTGAAAGGACTCTTAAATATTTTCTGCATCTCTGAATTGTTGCAATTTTCTCAAAGCTCGCACAATAATCATTTCTTATTTCGTTGTAACTCAAGGCTATTTTTTCTCCTTGTTAATCAAATATCCCCTGATCTAAAGCAGCAATCCTAACTACCATTTTTAAACCTAATTATATTATTTTAATGGGCTTGGATACATAGATGCTTCAGTAATTTAGTGTAATTTGCTCAGCTTGGTTAGGAAAAAAGAAAAGAAAACAAAGCTTACTTTTCAATTTCATTATACTGCCTTGAGAAGAAACAATAAAGAACGATCAAATTTATGTACAGTCTTGTTACAACTGAATATGTTAATTACTTTTTATCAAAACAACTTGATGTTACTAGGAAACAGAGCGACAAAGGCCACAGGTGGTAATGAAAGAAGGATGCCTTATCAGAAGTGACTAATACTGCTTGAGTTGCCAAAGTAACCAGATTGTCTCCTAAAAATGTATACTTTGACATTCACTTATCAATGCTACTGAAATGCAGCTCTTATCATGACCGCATAGCAAATTTCCTTTCCATATAAGTGATGAATATGCAGATTCTTCCATTATTTGAACATCTCATTTATTTCTTTTTCATGCACAGAAGAAAAGAAATGCTTCTTGTGGGTAGATTTCACCCCCTGAAGGGGATAGGCAGTGGCTTCCCTGATTTGTCTTTTGAACAGTTTTGCTTTTGGGTCTTGGGTGATTATGCAGTAGTTTTGCTTTGCATTGAGGTGTTTGTCTCAGTTTCTCTTTCCTTTACCAATTTCTTTTTGCTGTATTTTCAGAAATCTCATTGCCTCTTTTAGCCGCATACTGCTACCTAGATATGCCAGAATATTGTGAATGTGCTGTTTCATAGGGAATCAAAGACTTTTGTTTCCTATTTGTTTTATATCTGTATTACCATAAAATCTCAGAAAATTGTTTGGATCTGAGTCACTAGAGTCTTTGTTATACCTTTAGTTGCCATTTTCATCTCTGCAGTGAAGACAAATGTACACTTTTCTTAGCTTTCTCCTACAATATTATAGCAAATTATGCATGTTCTGTATGTTATCACAACATCTACATGACTGCACACAGGGCTCTAAAAAGGGAAAATGCCTTTTTGTCGGTCCCTTAAAGCCATACCAGGCTACAAGAAATGCCCTAGCAGCAGTATGGCACTGTTGATATTTTATTTATTTATTGACTCATAAGGTATATGCAGCTGGTCAGTAGATCCCCAACCAGGAGGTGCAGCATTTGTGCATGGACTCATGGAGTAGGAAAGAGACGATGGCACCATATGGCAAAAGTACAGGTGTAGTCATAAAGAAACACGAGGAAAGAATCAAAACAGAAGGGCAGGAGTCTCATGTTCAGTGCATGAGATTTGACAGATCTGAGCTGCATAAAGCCAATTATTTTGACTTGCTAAAGTTCTGTTCTTGGCACACATGTAAATGACTACCAATTGAAATAGTAGAAAATCCAATCCTACTTCCTTTGTTGACACAAAACAACTATGACTTTCTCATCTTTGGAAACTGGACATGAAAAATGTCTGTATAATTTTCAGCAACACAGGCATGCAATATCATCTTGGGAATAAGTCACTTCCAAAACTTCAGAGCAGGAAATCTAAATGTTTCTCAGCTGCTGAATACTGCACATTGTTCTCAGTACAAGGTATGATCTCATCAGAAATTCAGCCAATGAGTTACTGAGTTCACCAATAAAAACAGTTGAAATTCCAGGTAAGGGTTTTCTGTTAAATAAATAAATAAATATTTTTCTCTCAGTGCAGTACTGATTGCCTAAAGAGGTAAGTTTTAGCTCCTCTAATTTCAGACATCTAAAAGTTAAATGTCCGCATTTGAGTGTTTGGATACATACAACAATGAAGAAAACTAGACCTCACCAGAAGGAAATTCGTTCGACCCCCACAGATACCTATTTTAGGAGGGGATTGATTACTCACTGGAAATACCTCTTCCTTGACTGTAAAGGGAAGCTCGTTGTTCATGCTTGGACACTAAAGTTATAGTTACTTAAATTTCGGTGCGAAGTTATTCACGGTGACTGCAAGATACAAGACTGTTCAAACAACTGGCACTTGATGTGAATGTAAAAGCAGCAAGTTGAAACAGTCTATAGTATGCAGCTATCACAGAAAGTAAACATTAATCTTGAGAGAAATTGTATTATATATTAAAAAGTTTGAGCGCAATTTAAATTATAAATGGCTGAAGCAGTTAGCCTGTTGTAAAAAAACCTTGTATCAGTATCATTCAAATTTTAAAAGCAGTATCAAAATGTGAAAAAAGAGATGTATTTTCCCCTAAGAAATCTGTCAATTTTTGAAGACTTTAGTCTTAGTATGATCTGCAAGCCTTATTGCTTCATTACCACTTTGATATAGTCCTACTGAATACAGAGTCAATGGACCTACTTCAAGAACACTTGACTCCTCAGTATCTCAGTGTGGCCGAGTCCAGTTTTCCTCAGTCATTGTTTTTTTCATTCAACTCAGAAAGGTTAGTTGAAGGCTGGAATTGAACTTGCAGGTCAGCCTCCATCTTCATGAAAAATCGTGAGCAGACTGAAGGTGCAGCAGAAAACTGGACTAGGTAGGATTCTAGATCTCCCTGTGCTGACGTACTAGAAGTAGGGAATATTCAATCAAGCATTAGCAAAGATCTCAGGCTTCTCGTTCATCCCCATCCCATTTAAAAATATTACTAATTTTTGGAAAGAAACAAATGAAAACAGACTGAATAATTGCAATTTATTCTTCTGGAATGCCTTCTTTCCCCTCCAAATGCTACGTGCTATATAAAAGCCAAGATATTTATTTAATTCTTTTTATTATAGTTCAGATCCAATTAGAATTCTTTTCACAGAAGGTTAATACAATCTTACAAGCTTTAATATTCTTCTTGAATAGTTAATTCTAATGCTCTACAGTTAAGGTACTGGTCAAGAATGCACCAGAATCCAGAATATTTTTGATTCCTATAAAGTCCTAAATTTTGTCCTATCTGAAAATCCTGACTGTGACTCTCAATAGGATCCCAAGCAGGCCTCTTAAATCAGCAAAACTGATTAGGCTGGAAGCATTAGTCTACCGAAATAATTCAGAAAAGCTATTCTGCTGAGGCAACTGTTACCTAAAAATTGTCTCAAGGGATTTAATCCATTTCATGGCAGGCAAGTTTTCACTTACAGTGCTTGCAAACAATGGATCACTGGAAATTTTATATTTACTATGAGTTATAGACTTTAAAATCAACAGTTTATAAAACTACTACATCAACACTTCTGATTCAGAACAAAAATCCACGTAAAATGTAAATATAAACCTGTATGCATAAAATGGTCTGGGGGTAATATGTCTGCCTTCTCTGAGCTATCACACAATGTCCAATGTTAACAGCTAAAGCATTAAGTTTGCATCTCAGTTGAAGTACTTATTGGAAAAGAGTTTTATAATACTAGGAGAGATGAAAGATAACTGGGACTGGGATCACACAAGAAACAGATGCAGACTACTAGAGTCAGTATTACGAAAATTTCTTATTCCGTTCCTTTTTATTATTGCTGCTGTGCATAACACTACAAGTAAGGAATATTAATATTTTAAAGGGAATAAGCAACAAAGCAGATTCTGGCTGAACAGTACTACTCTTTCACTGCAAGACCTCATGTTTAACCAGACTACATGTGTACTGTGCATACAAACCCTACAACCCTTCCTTTTCCGCCTTATATTGTTGTTGTTATTAAATAATAATAGTTACCTAAAGTACCTAGTGGAACAAGGGTGGTCATGTTGTTAAACATGCAGCGAGATGCACTCATTGCACTCCTTCCTAAAGAATTAGCCTAGGCAAAAAAATTTGCTCAAAATCAGTGACAAGGGCAAAAAAAAAGAAATCCAGATCCTTTCAGTCTGACGTCCCTTCCTCTCAAGTAATTTAGCTCCATGTTATCATATGGCCTATTTGAAACCTCTCAATTTTTTGTAATAGTGATCCTTTATTAGTTAATGTGGAGTGAAAACATTATGGTACTTGTTCTCAAGCCATTTCACTGTGCTATCACCAAGACAAACCAAACCACAGAAACAAAAAACCCCAACTTTCATATAGACTTTCACAGTAGCAAATGCATTATTTCCATCTGCTTCACATGCCTTACTATTTTGTCTGAAAATTTTCCAATGATTTGGAAATTTGCTTAAAAGAATGCCTGAATAGATAAAAAGTGCGTTCGTCTGTCTATTTGAATACAAATTCAAAGTCACACCCTAAAAGCCCACACAGCTACACTACTTAGTTCTTGCTAACACATACTTCTACCATGAAACAATCAAAGTAAAGTTTAAATATCACTGATTTATGAGGTCAAAGGTTTGGGCACTCTAATCAATCCCAAGTCCATCCTGAAGTGAGACTGTGGCTTACTGTCTTTTGCAAGAAGAAGAATGGTATCTGGGGTGGACAAGAAGTGCTCTTTGTGACAATGAATTGTCTCTCAGATCCAAATACACAGCTCTCATCCATCTCCCATTTCTCAGTGTCTCTGCCTTCATTAAAAGATTTTTGTCTAATCTGCTCATGAATTCTTATTCCAATGCTTCATTTGCCCTAGTGTTAGAAAACTGGTGATGTTACATGCCTATTTCCTTTTCCTTTCATACATTTTCAGAATTTATTTCAATTTATTAAATACTTTTTTTATGTTGCAAGACTTTCTCTTAACTGAGAAACTTAAGTTTCCCTCACCTTTTCTCAAAGGTCTTGTAATTCTTACTGCTCTGTATGGACTATCTGCAATTGCTCTTTCTTGGTTGTGTTCAAGTCTGAACAAAACGCCCCCGCATCACAGCACAAGCGATATATACATATATGTTTCTTTCCAAAAGTGCTTGTGTCTATCCATCTCTTGTGTCTATCCATCTCCCACTATATACTTTGGGATTTTTTTTGGCAATATCATCCCATTTTTGACTTTTGCTAATTTTTTAATGCCTTGTGGTTATTAAAAAATCTTTGTCTTTAAAATGTTACATAATCAACCTTTCCCTACCCTGTACTTACACCGCCGTTTCTTCTAGATTAACTTTTTTCATTTATATTTCCCCTATTTTCTTCCCAGTGGTTTCCACAACCATTGCAGAATCTTTTCCTTTGATGTTGAAGGTTCAGCTGTGTACAGGTTAGTATCATTGGAAAACTGAATAAACTATTGTTCCTATTGTCTCATCCAAATCAATACCATGAATATTAAATAACACCAGACATAGTACAGACGCTGCAGAACCCTTCCAACACATTCATACAAACCACCACTGAAGTGCTGATAACGACTCATTGAGAATGACTTTCCAATCAAGGTTATGTATAGCTTGATAACAGAGCTGATAACCAGTAAATAAACAAAAACAGGATAAAAGCCCAGAATGGACCTCCTGTGACTCAGACTGTGTTGTAAATTTATAATTGCATGCAGCTTGACAGCACTGTTATATATATGTGTTAAGAGAACATGAACAGAGAAAGAATCTTTCTTATTCAGAACACTAGTCACTCTTACAGCATGAAAAATTATTTTCCAACACTCTCTTATTAGCAACATCATGCATTATACAACAGCACTGCTTGTTCAAACTGTTTTTCTGATAAGAAACACTGCATTTTAAAAAGCAACCTCTATTTTAATATTTAATACCTCAGCATATCTAGATCTCCAAAAGTAGCAAGCTATTTAGGCAAGTAGTGCACTTCGTGTAATGTTAAAAGCATTTCTGGCATTTTATGTTATCTACTTTTTAATGACTGTATTTTCCTAACATTAAAAATGAATTAATATCTTTCCTTAAGTAGCCTGCTGAATGCTGAAAGAGTAAACCTGATGGGGTTACTCATACCTTGCCTATACTGTAGAGACCTACACATCAGTTTGTTTTTCATACTTTTGAAAGAAAATGGCTTTGCTTCAAAACTCAGTATCTCCAAAGTTCATCACAGTTATGCCTGGGCACCAAGGAGAAAAACATACACTTATTACCTTCAGATTTCTTTAAAATAAATTGTCAAATGCTAAATCACCACTGCTCTTACTGGCATTCAAATCCAGTGAGGAGTGAGTTGAATCAATTCTTGAAAATTGCATGTGGTCTAAAATTTGCAGCAAAGAAACCCTCAGAGTTGTGCAATGAAGTCCTAGGAAGACTATTAACAGTGCCAAAATAGAGATCAATTCTCTTTATTTTATCTTCATCTCTAACGTAAGTGACTTCATTTTCCATGTGTCCACTTTTCTTTTCCTGAGGTTTTTGTCTATCCCTTATAAGTACTGCAAATGTTTCACTGATTACAAAACAGAAGCAAAAATGACCATTCATACAATTCCTAAGGTAAAACAGGAATTCTGGGAGTATAATCAAATATTTTGTACTGTATTTATGTGGTTTCGTATTTTTGCATTTCTTTCTCCTCATACTCACTTCAGTTTATGTACTGAGATCTGAAAAGCAGCCCTTCATTCCAAGCTGCAAAAGGCCCTGTATTTTATCAGCCTTTTTCTCTTTACACCCTCCAGTAAGAGGTAAAAGAGACTGAAGCCCATACATCTCAAAGGCACAATTCTGCAATGTTTTTTTACACAAAAGAAAGTCAACATTACTCCAACATTGTATAACAATCAGATGGATTTAGTCAGACAACTTGTCTAAAATCTATTCTAAGAAATAGTTCTCAATGACAAGAGATGTGAGAAAAAATATATTCTATCAGAGCCAAATCAATAGCAAGAAAGAAATCCCCTGACACTCTTTTAACACATTGGGAAGATCGTGTTGTTTTGTCATAATTTCTGTCTGACTTTCTTAAGAAACCTATAATCAACTATAGCTGATGCTAGGAAACCACATACCAGCATTTTTTTCATCAACTTTACACTCTGTACTGCAAATTATGGCAGTGTTTAATGGGAAAGAAATGCTTCACTGACAGCAGTATATTAAGCTATTCCCTAAACTAAAACTAAAACAGAATAGATGCAGTGGCAACAAAAACTATGCAAAATAATTGCAGAACCCTGCCTCAAAGCAATACCTAAGAATTCAAACACAGATCTGCTTGCCTTTTCCTCTTCTGCGACCACATGTCTTCATACCTGAGAACAAAAAGGAAATCTTCCCTGACCTTGGTATGCAATGTGCTAACAGCTGTGCAGCAGTTAAGGCCTAAGTCAAAAGCCTGATTGTCTTAATGTTCTGTAGCCCATATAATTCAGCTTTCTTCAAAATGCTTAACGCCACAGCATTATACTCCGGAGAGCATAACTATTCTGCTCCTTTCTTAAAATGCATGCACACAATAGAATTAATTACTATTTTTGTACAGCTACAAAAAAAAATTCCACTTTCGTTTGTATTTACAGACCTACAGCTTACTGTGTAAACCCAAAATGTAAGAGACAAAAGGGTTTTATTGTGCATGAATGGCAAGATCAGTTATAGCACCTATTCTTGGAGTGAACGTTCTTTGAAGGCATACTGTAGGCTCTTTGAAAATGTTGTCCCCCATTATACTGAAAAGAGGCTTTATTTTAATGGTTATATATTGATTTTTTTTTTAGAAGCAATAGTTCCTTCACCCACATGATCTGTTATTCTCATGCTTGCTGACATTTCTAATGCAGTATATTAAATAAAGTACAGTAGCCTATTCATCCTACTCACTGGAATTCCTTTCTGGAAGTAATGACAAGTATTTCACAGTATTTCACAAACTTCCTCAAAACCATCTACATGAACTTCTAAGAAAAGCAGCTATTACTTGCAGTTTTCCAGACTTACAAACAGTGCTTCATTATCTTGACCTAGTAGTCTACAGAAACTTTCCCATAAGGGAAAGCAACTGTTTCTCATACTAGAAGCATCACTATAATTAGACCCCTACTGAGCTGTCCTTAGCCCAAGGCTCAGCCAAGAAATTATATCTGGAAAACAGCATTTGATTAGGATAAACTTATAAATTCATTATGCAGGTCTCCTAGCTATCATTTAATGTGGATAATTCAAACTCCTTTTTATAAGTTATTTAATGAGACAATAAGTATCCATGGGACAAGTTATTAGAAGTTCCCAGTAATGTATTTGAGCTGATGTATGTCATATACACGCCTTGGCTCCATGTTCAAAAACACGTGTTTGAAGATAGACTAGGAATTAAAAGCCATCAGAGAGCATGAATTTCTATGTAACTGTAGCAACAAGGTTAATTTAAATCATGGAGTGGTACCTGAGTGATTCATGTAAAAATCAAATGAAAAGGACTAAGATTTGCTTCCAAGTATAATCTTTCCATCCTTAAAAATAAAAAGGATTACTTTCTGCCAGTGACAGACTTGCTACCAATGTTCTCGAGAAAATTCAAATTAGCATTAATAAGGAACAAATCTCAAGTGATTCAGAAAACTGTTAGGGCTTAGTTCCGCATCTCAGAAACTGTGAGGCATATCCTGTTGGAGCAATTTCTGAGGCACCAGAAATGGGCCTGCATTGATTCATCTTTCAAGGAACAAGGTTGCTTCACTATCACCTTGGATAGCTCATCCTAATTATTCAAGATGTAGGTGTGGAAAGAAAAGGATTTATTTTGCTCCTTATCAAAGCCGGTTCCCCTCCCGCTCTGCAGCAAACATCTCTGTTACCGTGTACTCCTTCCTGATTTCCATCCCATAGTTCTGACTTGGAAATGGGCGCTAGAAAGACAACCCCCATCCAGAGGAGCAGCAGTGGACTTGCTGATCGGGTATTTGGGACAGTCATGCCTCTCTGACAGCAGGGAATTCCCTGCCAGCACAATCAGGAGCACCACGACACTCTTTGAGGACCTACACTTCTCCTTGATGGTGACACTCCCACTGCATTTGTGCTCCTCTAGTAACACATCTGTCAGTCTGAACCCTTGGATGGACTGGAAGGGGGTGTTTTTCACAGTGGCAAGTGGCATTCTAGCCTGGAAGTTTGGTTTCAACTTGCTGCACTGCAGCAGCCCCTGTATGAGAGAGGAGAGCATCTCAGGCAGGTCTGGCAGCTCTGTTTCGAACATTTGTGTTATTCCTACCACTCAGTGATAATAGTGCAAGCAGATGGGAAGCCCTATATTGGTGGGTTTCTGCAAATTTATGCAAATCAGGACTAAAAAAATACAGTCTGAGGGTTAAGAAGGTCTTGCTGCTAGGAAAGTATAGCTCCTGCCAGGAAGAATGAAGCTCTGTCGAAAGTTTGGGGCACTTAAAGAAAGAATAAAAGAGGTAAAAACACTGAAGAACCCCCAAAGCAGGACAGTTATGGACCATTTTCCTTTCTGCAGTGGCATGTATGGAAAAACGGAAGTTAGGAGTGGCACATGGCAGCTGCTGCACCCATGAGCATGTTGCATTAAGCAACGCCTCGAGGGAGAGTACTGAATATAGAAGTGTGATGGCCCCCCTGCCAGAGGACAGCTCTGGACAGACCTAATTGGTCATCACTTATGATGACCAGAACCTAACAGGTTAGATGAAGTAGTTTCTGTTCAAACTTTTTTTTTTCTTCTGTCCTGGATGGTAAATGCATGTTGGAATGAGTGGTTTTATTTTTCTGTAATCCTGACTGAGATTTCACAGGACCTGGAAACACAGCAAAGAGCATGACAAGAAGTTATTCAGATACTCTCCTTCCTTCCAAAAAGACTAGAAAACTTCAGTGACAACAGCTACAAAATCAAGGGAATTATAAAACTCCCTGTCCAAGAGTCAGATCAAGTCTGTCTTCCCCTTACCAATCTTCATTTTTCCATGTGCTCCAAGAAGCCCTAATGAAAATGAATTTACTCAGCTTCTCTGCCTGTCACTACTGCCAGATCACTTTCCTCATGGTCCTCACACAGTCAGCATGCAAGTGTGAAAGGCTTGCACGGTGCCTTTCACCTCCTCCCACCATAAGCAGTAACGTGGCAGCACTTCGGATTTAAGAGACAGTGAGAAGTTTTACATATGTAAACAGTCACTTCCTGCTTATGTGATCTATTATTGTTATTCAGAAAACAGCCAAGGACACTGAATCTGAAAGTAACTATAATTCTACCATGCAAGCACCATAACTTTATACTGTGAAGATACCTTTAAAAATATGATAGGAGTATTATGTTTCCATGTTATTCTCTTGCTGGAACACAATAAATTCTTGTCAAGCCTGCTAAGATTGGAGGATTTTATTCAGCTAAAGCTTAAATCAGTGTGACTTATGCAAAATTTGAGAGGGATGAGAAAGGTGCCCTTTGCCGTATCTCACTGGTACCTCATATACCTTGAGATCAATGTGCCTTTCAGTATTCATTGTGTCGGGCTTTATTCTAAATCCCCACAGGTGCAGCAGGCAGTGGGAGTGAGAGCAGATACAGAGACACAGTACTGTTACACGTACCTTCAGCTTGGAAAATTAAGTTAGAGATGATTTGTCCATTACCATTTGCAGACCTGCAACTGGGGCTATTTTTGGTTCTAAGTACTTCTGTGCTCAGGCAATTGTCTTCCCTTTGCTATTAGCCTTTACTCTGCTTGATCAGGCAGCCTGTCATTTGGTACCTTCACACTGCTTTCTTGGCCTCACAAGTTTTGATGGGCTTTTATGGGCAGAAAGGTCTCATCATGCCTTCAAAATGTGAAATCCACATCTGCTAACTATTGGGGGAGGGAGGTCCGGAAAAATGGATAGCTGTAATTGCATGGAGAAGGTTTATGTCTTCAAATCATAACTGGATGGCTTTGTGACATGTAGCATGCACAGTTTGCACCTGAAATTTTAATTAACTGGGTAAGGAACAATCTGTCATTAAAGCATGTGATGAAATGGTCTCGCATAAAAAAAAATGGATTGCAAGTGAAAAATAAGGTTCACTTTTACCATGAATATTTCCTTTCTTTCATCTGGAAACCATGCTTAATACCTTTCTTGAAAAAAAAGAAAAAAGCTCATTAACAACTCCGATGCTCTGTCTGCTTTCTGTATGCTTTACAATTTCTGAAGGATTTTTCCAAGGATGATGAGGGACAAGATCCTTGTTAAAGAACACTTTGAATCTCATCCAACAAAGATGACAATAAATCTTCAAACCATTTCTGACCATATGTCACAACTCCTGAAGGCAAATGAAGGCTTTTACAGCTTTTAAATAATCTTTGGCAATGACAGCTGCTAAGACACTTACCCTCCTCCCCGCTCTCTCCTTTCTCACAAACGGGAAGGAAAAGTTGTGCTTTCATTCACTCTGCTTCCAGAGTCACACATCATGACCTGGGTTACTGTAAACTAAACATTAAAAACAACATGAAAGGTCTACTTAATGTGTGCAAATTGAGAAACCTGTTATCCACAGAGGTCACACAGTTTTCAAAATAAAGACACCGCGTCGCATTCCTAAACCAGAGTGCTTTTCAAGGGCAAACTGTATTTACTTTGGTATTTCTAGTACTAAATCAGATCCAGACACAGAGAAATAAATAATTCTGTTAGCCTCTGTATAGGAAACGTGCAGGGGCTGAATTCTATAAATTACTATATTTACCATACTTAATAGTACGATTTTTGCATCCATTTTCTCCTGTTGAAAGGCTCAGATTAGTAAATCAGAGTGTAAAACAGGACCTGAATTTTAAGAAAACAGTAGTCCTTGTGACCTCAATAGAACATTTGTCTCCTTACAGAGAATCTTGTGAGTTATGCAGATCAGTCTAGCAAGCCTGGGAGAGGGCTGCTCTGAAACAGAATGCATTTATCCATGGGCACATTTTCTTATATCACAGGTTTCTAGGTAGTAGAAAAAGCATGTACTGCATTTTAAAATATTTGTTGCGGAAAACAGTATACACAAGTGTCCCCAGCTGGACTGGTTGGTCTTCAGTTATCAGAGATGGGCGATTTCTAGAAACTGAAGACGTCATCAGAAGTGAAATGCTACATTTACTGCATTTCACTTATCTTAAAAATACACAGGGAATCCAAATACAAAGTGCATTCTGAGTTCAACCATGTAACTTAGTTTTTATATTTCTTGGAGAACTCTTAGTTTACAAGTCAGTTAATTAATTTCATAAACACACACACACTTTTCTCAGTATGGTTAATAATATATGTGACACACATGACCAATCTAATAAAAATGTTCTAGATATTCTTTATCACATTTATGTCTCCAACATCAGCTTTAAAAAAAAAAAAAAAACCCAAAGTCCACACGCATTTGCTACATTTTTTAAATCTTACTTGACACCAGGCTTATTTTTATTATAATATAACAAATATCTACAATTTCCTGCAGTGAATGGATGCACAAGTCAATGTCTTTCAAAGTCCCCTGTGTCCTTAGGAGCCAAAGTCCCACAGGTATCAAATGATGGAGTTTTGTATCCTCAGCTGTACAAACCCTGATATTTAAAATAATCTTTGGCACATATATACTTTCAGAAGTCTAGCCACTGATTTTTGAGAGTTTTACTTTCACAAGTCTGATGAAAAGTTAGTTCAGAGCAGGGGTTGTGTCAGTTTGTAGCTACCCATTCCCATCTGGGCTTTCCCATTGGTGAGGAAAAGAGAGTGTCTAGGAGTAAGGCATCTGTTGATAGTTGACTATGACAAGCTAAAAAAAACCCAAAAGCTGAAGAGAGATGGAATCTGGAATCTATTTGGGGATTTATGAAGTGGTGGGATGAACGACTTGGAATTTCTGCAATGACACAGCAATGATTTTACACGTCCTATTTGAGGCAATCAGTTTATTCTTAATTTTTTTCAAAAAAGAGAAGCAAAGAAGCACCTTTGAATGAATGCAGTGGTGGTTCTCACCTTAGAGTCTACCCCTTAAATGGAAGATCTGGGTTCAACACTCTCTTCAGCCAGAAGAATATAACTAAACCTTTTACTGTCCAAGAACATGCCATCATCCATTCTGTATTTTGGAGTGAAGATTTCTGTTCCTGTTGCAAAACATTGCCTACGGTGACTAAACTGATAAGAATATGTCACTTTCTGAGGTCTTTCTCAGTATGACTAAGTTAAAATAACACTTTAGGCCTAAAAAAGACCTAAATACACCCAGTTGCACATTTATACATGTATTTTATACATCTATGCAGATATGTTCCTGCAAATTGCACTTACAACTAATGTGTTTGGTGAAACAGGTGTCTTCACTTTCGGGGCACAGTGACACACATGACATAGGTTAAGTATTAGCTGACCAAATAAGCAGAAGCTGGTGTGCATATGCCTGTGTACTTTCTATGGTGAACAAAAAGTACGTGTGCTTTCAAATCCAGCTGAGTTTCTCCGAGCTGCATTTTATACCCCCATTAATTATATAAGAGAAATGGGAAGATCTGGAACTGGAGCAATTTTTAAGGACAGAGGCAAATAAATAATTGAAAACTGCATTGCTTTAGATAGCTTCCACATTCTTTTGCCCTAAGATATCTCTTTCAAGCTTCAGGGAATTAATAAATTAGACCACTGAGCCATCTATTACACCTGCTTTGGGGGAACACAAAAAAAGGAAAAGAAAAAACCCACAGGGTGAAAACATCTTGTAATTTATTCCCCTCTACTACTGCTTGACGTCTTCCCAAGTGAATGAAACAGTAAAAAGTCTGTTTAAAAACATGAATTTGAAAGTGGGTTTATTTATTTATTTTATTGGATTACATGAAAATACTAAAAGTATAATGCCAAACATTATCAGAAAACAGTTTATATCCATAGGCAAATTGTCTTAAATACATATATATGTTTTAGGTAATACTCAGTTTTTATCTAAGATAAACAACTTTTGATGAGTTATGCTAAATCATAAAAGTTACAGGAAGCAACAATTTGAAAAATAACGAGTCTATGTTCTTGAATTTATGAGAAACAACAAGTCAATCTAAATTTAGCCAAAATTCATGAGCTGTCTTTTTTCTAATCTGAGCTTGCACTTAGGCTATGACCTGAGAACATAGACATGCTTCCATCCAGTCCTTCAGAGGCTGAAGCCTCCTCTCACATGCTGGGAGATGAAATTTAAATTTCCTTCTCTTCTAAAGTGAGGCAGGTAAAGGAACAACTGACAGGACTGTCTTTTTAACATTGGCAATAATTTATTTCTGATGAACACCCTAATTTAGGAAAAGAGAGTTCCTAGATGAGAAAGTAGAATCTCAAGACTGCCTCTCCCCTCCCCTTTACAATCTTCACAGACAAAAATCTGTCTTCTTGAGCATTTTCTTTAAACTTACATGCTGAAAAGTTATGCCCATGGCTTCAAACAAAGTTTGTAATACATATTTCTGTGAAGATGTTTAGGCAGGTCTTGCACTGCCCCATTTTTTTTCGTCCCTAGTCAAGGAAACAGAGTGTACCCCAGAAAATACTATGGGGGAGCTGTCCCTCCCTCATTACAAAACCCACCAAGAAATCCCCTTAAATACCACTGTGCAATATGGAGGAAGGTTTAAACATTATTATTAAGCTTTCAAACTGTCTAGTTCCAGATTTTGCAGGCTTCTTTCCACTGTTGTCATTTAATTATAAATGCTGAAGCTTTTAGAAGCATAGATTCAGTTATATTTGGTTACAAATGATTAAGTGTGCATGAAGTTTTTACCAGCACATTAATCATCAGGTACAGAAAGAAGCATGACACTGCTTAAAAATTCTTTTCTTTACTGCCCATGGGAAGTGTAAAGTCTTCACACAGAGTCAGAGATTGCTTACCTTTATGACAGACCAAGTGCCGAGTAAGATGCATTGAATTTGCATCCCCCTAGAAAGTACTTTCATTTCATCAATGAGATTAATTGTCCTTTGACAGCATGAATGGCAGCAGCAGAAACAACAGCAGTGGCAAAATCAGGTTAGGAGTTTTAATTATGCTTTATTTGATGCCTGATCCTGGAACCAGACACTGAAAAACAAACTAGTCCAGGGAAATACATGTATCTCCATACATCCTTGTATTTACCTGCCTAGCTCTGCCCAAATTGCCCAGTTCTACTCTCACGTGGCCCAGTCGAAATGGTTTTGTACAGCAGAACAGCAGCACACAGAGACTCAGGGCAAACTGTGGTAAGTTTTGAAAATACACTTAGTAAAGGGCTGTATTTCTATTTTCAAGTAGGAGCAACTGTAAGGACCTTTGCGGTTTGGGACATTCATGTAAACTTTCTATTACTTTAACATTAAAAGAACCTTCCCAAATTTCACCTATCTCTGAATGAGAAAGTCCCTTTTCTGGCTTCTGAGATGCTAATTTTCAGATTGGGACAAGTTATACCTATATGTCAAGCCTGAAAATAACTTGCTGCAAAGGTAGGTTATCATAAAAAGTGTCTCCAGCAGTTCAGGTTTTGTATTCAAGCCTTCATTCTCCCCAAATGAGTGAGAAGCATTTTGACACACTTCAACATTTTCTTTAACTCAGTTAGGGTAGAATAAAAAAAAACTGTATAGCAAATGTAGAACAGAAAACAGTTGCAAATGTTTACAGTAATCTATATTTAAGCTATATGAGTGAACATCCAATCTAACAGATTTCTCTGTATATCCAGCTCCCAGATATAGTCTCAGGAACCCTGCTGTCCTCCATTCCCACTGTATGTCCTTAATGAGCATCTGTTCCTACTTAAACATACTGGGTTTATAGACTATTTCTCTATGTACTCTCTTGGAGTTATATACACATTCACTTCTTCCCAATTCCCACATTTATTTACCTCTTTGACTTATTGGAGAGATGATTAAGACAGCCCTCCCATCCAAAGGAAGTTTGTCCTGCTGCTGGTGCGGCAGAACATGGTTGCTTCCTGCACTTGCGTGACCCACTGCAAGCCTTTTGACTTATAAATACTTCCTTTTCCAGCCTGCGTAAAAATGTCAGAGCAGAAATTTCACTGACTCCATTTACATTTATGAAATCAGATGCTTTTTTTAATGGTAACTTGGAGTGGAACAAATATATTTGATACTAATATGAAAACAAGACAAATGTGTTTATTTCACTACATGACCTCATAGATAAATATCAAAGTCTTGAATTAACCCTGCTGAGATCCACTGTTTTGGAGTACTGTCCCCTAAACCTATCTTTGCTAGTTGGTAACTTGTAAACTGGAAAATCTAGTACTGCCACCAGCTAGCTAAGCAAGACACAGTTGAATAACCCCAATATAGCAGTACTAATTTGAAAACTGCAGAAATCCAGACTGGCGTTTTGCAAGGTGCAAGCCTCCAGTGCAGTGGCAAGCACTCTGAAAATTCTAAAAAAGAAGAATATGTATATAAGAAGCCATGTAGATTTTCAGTCATTTGTTTGCACCTCTTGTTTGTAACTTGGATATAGAAACAGTATGTCAAAGATTTTTCATTTTCACGTGGAAAGTCTAAACAGGGGAATACAAAAATATCCATGGCTATGCCCTGCATCAGCTCTTTTTTTGATAGGCTTACTATTAGATCATTACTATTTGAGTTTCTTTCTAAAACAGCAGATGAAGCCTGCACAGTAGAGCTCCAGAAAAATATTAACAGAAAACAGGGAAACTCAAGTAAGCAACAATAACCTTAACCATTTTTTCACAAAGTGACTGAACACTTACAAGAATTCACGTAAGGTATTAAAAAGTCCTTAATAGTACTCTTGATGATTATTCTTCAATGGACAGGTGATGGTATTTGAGGAATCTTTATTACTTTGCTTATTTGGATAAAAACATTTGGTTTTGCAGGAAAATATGCTAAAGCAGGACTATTAAGCAATTTCAGTAAAAGCAACTTCCATGTTCTACCAAAGTAATCACCTAAAGAATAATATAATCTAAGAAAGTTGACAGTAGCACAAAATAAATAGGGTATGTATAATGATGATGCAAATTAAGGCTATCCAGCAGAAACCGGTTACGTTAGCATAAAATTAAAACCCAACTGCATTTTCTTTCAGCCTCTCCCTGCAGGACCAGCTATACCTCCTTTAAAGTGAACTTTCAGGATAATAAAGCAATGGCATGATGAATATTCTAAAAGGTCAATACTAATTAACTACATTAATGTATTTTACATAGCAACAGCTGTTTGAGGACACAGTGATTTTTTTTTCACGTGTGCAAGCAAAAGTTCCTTCAGCAAGATTTCTGCGAAAAAAATTTGAAGAAAGGCAGAGTAGAGGGCTTTATGAACACTACAGCATGTTTGGTGTGCATGTGTCTACTGTGTGTGTGTGCGTATATACTCATACACATAAATATGCTAAGATAAGTTTGCTCAGATCATTAGTTTAATAGCGTCAACATTTGCAAAGAAAACAAACCATATCCCCAGAGGTACACCACCAGTATCGAAGGAAATCAACCAGTGGCCCAGATGCTGTGAAGCCAACTTCTGTACTGGCTGAATTCTAACCTGCAAGCTTCATCTGAACACTTTGTATATTTAGCTACAAAGAAGCTGCTACTACAAATGATCCATCACCTTGTCAATTTCTCTCTTAAAAAGATGGAGCTTTCCACCTCCAAATGGTCTGTCTGTGAATGACAAAGAAAGTTATTTCCTGTCACTGTTGTAGCAGGGACAGAGTTAGAAACAACATAGCTCGATCCAGGAAGAAATGGAATTATTTATTAATTTACAGATGGGTTTATATGTCTTAGTTCGCTTGAATGGCATAAGGTTATTGGTCCTTGACCATCCACCTCTTCACATGATTGGTTAAACACCACAACACCCATTTCAAAATATTTCTCCAGTCAGTATCACAACAATACTGCATAACAACCTGATAAAGGGATTGGTTTACAAAAACCTCTGACTGTTTTCGGCCAGCATCCGTGTGAAAGCAAGGACTTTCACACGGATGCTGGCAGAAAGCTGGAAAATCTCTCTGCAACCCAGCTTTCAGCATCTACAATTTCCTGGGCACGTGTAAGTGCTGTCTTTTACATCAGCAACTCAGTGCACTGCATCAAGGGGTTCTGTAGAGCGAAGCACATTCTGTTGAGTTTTTGGAAGATTTTACTACACACTCATTCTCGTTCATTCTTGTGGCACACATAGAGATTTGCAGAAAAACATCTGGTTAAGCTTCATCCAAAAATCCTTCACTTTCTACAATCCAACACTGTTTCCATGATCCATGCTAGGATCCAAGAGGCCGTAGCTGTATCTTGCTTTTCTCTCTTTCTCTATTTCTGTCCTCTTCTCCTCCTTATTTCTTCTTAAGGTTAGATGGGTTAGAGTTTGCTAAGTCAATGCTTTGTGAAATGCTTTGTTTTGAATGAATGTTTGCTTTAAATTTTGCCAATTTTTCCTGACCTTCTAAAGTTTGCCAGTAAAGTTTGTTTTTTAATCTTCTGAGAACTTTGTTGTGTTTCTCCCGTGTGCACACCTCAGGAAAACGTAGTACCATAAGCCCCTTTTAAATAAACTCTCTGAGCAAGAACCAGGGCTTTACAAGGCACTTAAAAGATGCAAGAAGCTATGAACACTTCTCTTGATCTGAGTCTTACACATCTCCATACATGAACCCTTCATAGCTCATTCCAAAACTCAGTACTGCTTGAAAAGGAAATAACAAATTTCCTTTGTTTGAAAGAGCTTCAAAAGTGCTAAGTCTGGGCCCCGCCTTCTTTATGAATTAGCAATTTTTCCTTTGCTTCCTCCCAGACACAAAAGATTCTCTCACCAATTTCTCCCTGCAATTCTTTTGGCGTTCAAAGTAACAAGAGACTGGTTAACAGCACCCAAAGTCTATCCAAACGTTAAAACTTTAAATAAAGATATAGTTTGATTCTTGAAAAAGCAAGCATTTGTAATTCACCTTACTCCTCTTATGATAAGCTTTATAGAGTGGCTTTGACGATTATTTTTACACACATCCTTGAAAAAAAATAGTACTTTGAAAGCTGTGAGGCCAAAAAATGGCCACAAAACTGACAAAGGTTTTGGAGCATCTCTCATGTATGTAAAAGCTGCAAGAGATGCGACTGTTGAAGAAGAGAAGGCTCAGGAGGATCTCACTCGATGCATGGAAATACTTGAAGGGACCATGTAAAGAGGACAGAGCCAGACTCTGCTCAGTGGTGCTCAATGATGGGACCAGAGACAAAGGGCACAACCTGAAACATAGGAGGTTCCCTCTGAACATTAGAAATGACTTTGTCACTGTGAGCGTGACAAAGCACTGGCACACGTTGCCCACTGAGTTTGTAGAGTCTCTGTTTTCAAATATCCTCAAAATTCAACATGAGCAATGTGCTGTAGCTGACCTTGGTTTGAGAAGAGCAGTTTGTACAGTTGATCTCTAGTGGCACCTTCGAACCTCAAATATTCCGTGATTTCCTAAAGAACCTTCAGGGATTCATGTGAACTTTGGTCTTTTCTCTCTTCCTCCATTCCTGTTCTCATGCAAATGGGCGTGAATTTTTCTTCTTCAGCAGAGTAAGGCATGTTCTGGCTCAGGAAATAATTTAGATTGATAATTCCTGTTTTCAGTGATGTAACTGAGGCCTCACAGTCTCTGCTGTAGGGCAGCCATTCCTATGGGTTTATCAGGAGTTTATAGTATTTAATGTTTTCCTTAGAGCCACTGGCATCTGCAGTCAGACAATTACATAATCCCGGCAGCTTTCTTTGAAGAAAAGATTAATCATCACGGTTGTATACAAAACTTGATACTGTGCATTTTAAATCCCTGAAAAAGAAACATGTCTCTAAATGGTCCAACTTTTAAAAAATTGTACTAGTTGACTGGTACTCTGATTCTGGAAACAGAAGCTAAATGCCTGGCTTCACCAACACTGGAACCCTGCAGCTGTTAACTCTTCCACTGAGACCTTAAAAAACTTCCCTGCACATAAGGAGCACCTAAGTTCCATCTGCAAGTAAGTTTATTTAGAGTAGCAGCCTTTAGCCTTTTAGCACGAGGTCTCTCTCCTTAGCTGGAGAATCTTTCCCTTGCTTTGCTGTCCTAAGGACTACTATAGTTGTTACTCTAAAAATATGGTAGCTCAAGCATTAGAATTAGCTTAGCATGTTGTGTGTCTGGAGGCTTCTGTTATTTCTTTAATATTTGAAAGGAACCAGCAAGTTTAAGGGATGATTTTGGAAAAGAAAAACGGCAAACAGCCAATATTAATTCTTGCTATACCATGAGCATATATACTAAGGAAGAATGAATTTTGCCTCTGCAACCCATCGTTTCATTTAGAAGAGGAAGGTCCATCTAAAAAAACCCCAAAAAATTGATGGAATGAACTATTATTTCAATCAAAGCAATAAATAATTTTCCTAAAATACTGTTTTTTCTCCCCAGATGTGATAATTTTTTTGTAATTCTTCAGTTCTCTTCTGGCAATAAATGCAAACAAAACCAAAAAGTAACATTGCTATAGATTGTTCAGAGACAAATGAGCTTTCTCCTTAGATGATCACAATGGGGAGTTTCATATTTTTCAGACATCTAGTTGGCAAAATAACAATCAACTTATTTAGCTCATATATAATATCTAGCACTGTGTTTTAGGCTGACTAGTCAATAAAGCCTCCATTTCATAAAAACTGAAGGAACCATTAGAATGATATAAAGAGGACAGACATGACATAAAAAAAGCCTAAAAATCCTTCTTTTTTTTCCTTTTGAGGGGAGTATATGCCACTGCATTCTTTAAACAGACAGAACATGAATCACTTTCCAGAAAGCTTCTCTTTATTGGATAGAAGTATAAATAATGCCAGTGCCAAATCTTAAGGCAAAAGGAAAGCAAGAGTCACATTCTTCTTCAGAAATAGTACCTTCTTCCTAATGAAAGCTATTGAATTTAGCAGCTAAATGTCAAAGAACAGAGAAAGAAGAAGAGAAAGAGGATTTACCATTAAAATCTCCCCGCGAAAAGGACATTTTCATCATTCATTTGAACAAAGGTTCTTTACTGTTTTCTTAAATTCTGGCTTTTCTAGAAGAGAGTATTTTTATTTATATATCACTATAGTGGTCAATATAGTAGAAAAAGGAACAAAAATCAACCGTTCAGTGTCATGAAAACAACTGTTCCATAGTTCTGTTCTCAGCAGAGAATAAAAAAAGGAAGGAAGACACGATAAATGGCAACCCACAATATTGCTGAGTGATTCAGTTCAAGAGATGGGTTGGAAGCTACTGAATAAAAAACTTATGCTTGACTTCAGAGTGTAAATAGCCTCATCTTGCTCATTTTCGTGCGTTGATGGTGTCCTGAATAATTTTCCTCTTGTACATACTGACCACCTTCTCTCTTTTGACATCTCTTCATCTATACACAACTGTAAGGGATTTACAGTGATTTCCTCCCACACACACCAAAATTGTAACTCTAAGAACATTTTGATACCTGTAACTGTCACATAAGAACACTTACATGCATAGTATAAATGTGTAGATCTTCTTAGATCTCTTTCTACCCATTCTCAACTCAAGTAACCAGTTTGGCCATTTATTTCTGTGGATGAGAAAAACCATATAAAGCTTTAACTTCCATAGGAGAATCCAGATATTAGGAAATGGATTCTCCACCACTAAATGGCCTTGTGACATTAAAACTGAGACCTGCAGAGCGACAATACCACTTCCACTTCTGGATGTGAAGTTTAAGCCCTGAAGAAAAAGGTAAAGGTGAACTTGATGTTGCTCTGGTTGCTTCAAGTTTCACAGACCACAAACTTGCACTCCAATAACCAAACTTTGCCCAAAGCAGCTCGGAACAGTAGCAGTGGGAACACTCCTAAAGCTGATGGGAAGATCTGAAAAGACCACCTTCAGACTGTGCCATTTATTAATCTATCAAATTCAGAAGTGTTAAATCCAACTACAATACTAAAAATAAAACCAGAAAATCCAGAAGTTTTATGGTGTCCAACCTCATTGTTGGGAGGAAAGAGTTAAAACCAGAAGATTTGGCGAGGAGAAGGGAATAGTCTCACTCAAAGTGACCTTGCAGCTGGGAATGCTAAAAATGCCTATAAATAAAAATGTTGGTGTGGGAAAACTCCATTTCTTACGCCTGATGTGGTTTATCCTCTGCCTGTTCCGAGCAGAATTCTTGCAGAGACATAACACACTCTCGCAGACATGTGGAAGCCTTTTGTTATATTGGGGCAGGCAGTCCCCACTGCTTGCTGCTAGGATGAACTAAGCCTAACAGAGCCTGTGACCCCATGTGTCTCTGATGCCCAGCGTTGCTAGCAAGGCGATGAAATAAACCTACTCCTCGCATTTTAGTTCTGGCTTGGTGGTTGCCTTGGCTACCTGTATGTGCTGATTCACACACTCATACACTTTCCTCATATTCATATTATGAAGCCAAAATTATAAAAACCTGAACAGCGGTATAATTCTACTGCTCATCTTTTCAGGTATATTTCTACGGGAAACCAAGATGAGGTTTTTTAATGAATCATGAAAGTGCAAAATCAATTCTAGAATCCCCCTTTTTCCCTGTACAATTAAACGAGTGATGGTTAAGGCTGAGTTGATTCTTACTCATATTTTGTCAAAAGACATTTTCTCTAAAACTATCTGTTAAACAATCTTTCCTGCTGGTTTTCAGAATCTGTCCTACTCAGCATTTTTGGTATGTCAGATTTTCTAGGAATATTACTAGAAGACTATAAATTTGCTTGCATTCCCATTTTATCTGGACAGCATTAAAATTCATCCAACACAAGAAAGATGTGGACGTCTTGGAATGAGTCCAGAGGAGGCCACAAAGATGATCAGAGGGCTGGAGTACCTGTCCTATGAAGAGAGGCTGGGAGAGTTGGGGCTGATCATCCAAGAGAAGACAAGCCTTCCCAGAGATCTTTTAGTGGCCTTCCAGTTCCTGAAGGACGCCTACAGGAAAGCTGGAGAGGGTCTTCTCAAAAGGACAAGGGAGAATGGCTTTAAGATGAAAGAGAGTAGGTTTAGATTAGGTATTAGGCAGAAATTCTTTACTGTAAGGGTGGTGAGGCACTGAAGCAGGTTTCCCAGAGAAGTTGTGGATGCCTAATCTCTGGAAGTGTTAATCCCAGTCTGGATGGGGTTTTGAGCAACCTTGTCTAGGAGACGATGTCACTTCCAACAGCAGGGAGGTTGGAACTGGATGATCTTCAAGGTCACTTCCAACCCATTCTGTGAATCTATGAAAACCACTTTCTTTTTAGTAGCTGAATACTACAGCTGCACTTATCATGATCTTTGGCCTGACTGTAAATCCTGAAATCTTGAAAATGTGCTGAATACATTCAGATAAAAGGCTAAAACTAAACAAAAAACTACTCTCAGATAAAAAGAATGCTGTACTTCAAGTCACCTAGACTGACTTGATAAGGCTGAGGAAATGTAAAGTTTGGATGATTTTTCTCTTTGATGCATTTGGTGCATTCTACAACTCTACACTGAGTTTTGCTACTAACACTAAATAACTTTTTTTTTTTAAATATGTAATAGTGCTCTATGAATTGCTTTAGAATCTGTAATTTTGTCCTGAAAGGAAGACTCGGCAACTTAGTATACATCCTAGGTACACTGCAGTCACAGATAACTGTATTGGCCAGGATTTTATCCTTTATCTTTAGCAAATACATTTATTTTTAGAAAACTAAAGATACAATGTCACTTAAGTGACAACTTTGAGAAATGAAGAAAGAAAATATTTAATCTATTAATAGCTGTCAGAATTAATAGGCCATATAATCTCTAACTTTGACTGAAGACACAGCAAATCTGTAAATTTAGAAGTCTGTGTTAGGACACCCAGCAAATGAAAAAACAGAAAACATTGTACCATTCTTTAGCACACTACAGGCATTTTGCCACTTGTTATCTCACCTTGAATTTTTATAAAGAAAAACTATTTCTGAGGTATAGTGAATGAGGTTTGCTGCTTATTATTACTAGGTCATATTTATTATGTGCCCTCCAGACACAGCATGTTTACCTATTTCCTATATTTGCAAGTCATCACAGTTGAAATCAAGAATGAGGCTGCACTTGTCCAGCTGCAACATTCTACTCCTCTGGCAAAATGAGCATGTCTCAAGAGACAGTAATCATTTATGACACTGTTTACATCTTTCATTTCTAGGAGCTATCTAATCATGCTTTCCAAGTAGAGTCTCATGAGAGACAGATTTGAGAACTTCCCCAGGTGAGCAGACATCATCAGTCAGATGCTAGCAAAAAAATGTTAAAAATGCCCCTCCCAGTTAAAGCATGAAATCCAAATGTCTTCTCAGTTCATCTGGAACATTCAGGATAGTGTGAAAGGCCTGACACAGATCATTAAAGATATTTTTACTGCTTGAGATCCAGGAGACTGTGTAAAGTCTGTCTATATGCTGTCCTTTGGCAACAAAGCATCATTATGACTACATGTGATCTACTCTTGCTACTCCCCCAGGAGAGCTAAATGATGGTTGTCTACAGGCATCCATGGCGTTTTCTGAAGCATCAAGAAATAAAGTAAAAAAATAGCATGTGGTGAACCTCTCAGATCTTGTGAGTTACACTTGACAACACTTCAGGCATCTTAGAACTATTCGTCAATGAAAAATATCAGGGAAAAAATAAAAACAAATTTATGAAAACTCACATTTTTTTGCCTACTACACTGCACACAGTTTTCCTATCTTTCAGCCTTGTCCTGTCATTCTGACTATTTTTATTTCACTATTAATAATATACAGAACCATTCTGTGACATTTTCCCACACATTACATTCCTCTAATATAATATCTTGTGTATCTAGTATAAAATCTCTATAAAATAAAAAGCTTTAATCATTATGTAAAAGAGTTTTACATCATTATGTAAAGTCTTTCCATGTATGAATAGACTTACGGTTAGACGGATTGCTGGACCTGTTATTTATATTTTACTCACTGAAGTAACAAGAAATATTTTTTTTGTCAATAGAATCTCTTTCTTTTTTTTTTAACCATGTCCATGAATATAACAATATGAACAAATACAGCAATATGAATGATGATGGGGATCACATTTTGGTGTGTACTGTGTCATTTTGGAGTGCTCAAACAACTGTGCTGTTTAGTCCATTGACAGCTTCTCTGTAATTAATATGTGTTCTAAAAGGACCTCAAATGGATGACAAATTCCTGACCTTCAATATCTGTTACAGTTACATTAAATATTACACAGTTACGTGTTTTAGACCCTTTACACTGGCTATGAAGTTTTCTGTATGTAGATTCACGAATAGTTTAAATTTGAAGACCTTGAACACAGACTTTTCATGATTCCTTTCTCTTTCTTTGGTCTGACTCTCTTTCATAAACTGTCATGAAGAGTAAAAGTGGGAAGGGCATTTGGAGATGGTTAAAGACATGAGAATATTTTGGTTTGAGAGGAAACTAAAATGTTGTTATTTTTATATGCAGCTCTTTTTAGCTGCTGTTCCTGGGACATGTTTTCAATTACTGTACTGAAGGCAAACTTACATCATGGTAAAAGGGTATGAACCAATACTGGTGTCCATGGAGCACCTGGAGATTCCAGTTATCCCTGTCTGACTGACAGGGAAGGCTATGCGTGCATCCCTGGCTGACCTGTGCATGGCTTTTTTGTAGACTTTACAGGAGGTCTGGCATTTGCACATGCAAACCCCTAAAGAATTAGTGGAGGAAACTGATGTACAGAAGGCTAACTGAGGAACAGCTCCCAGTACACAAAACTTTTCTCGCAAGAGAAAAGTTTTCTGTCAAATTTTAACTCCGAATGGATATGAATCCATACACAGTTCCAGATGGCTGAAAACAGAATTGAAAGGAAGAGTAAAAATAAAAATATAACTGTATGGTTTGCAGTCCAAGATGTAGTTTACAATTGCATTCAACTCAAGCCATGATGACACAAGATTATGCACAGCACATTATGAAGAGTCCATCTGCTTCTTAGTCAAGTTTTACAACCTGTGCTAAGCTCTTTATTGCTAAGGACAAGATTAAGATGACCCAAAGTTGTAAAATTATTCATGATGTATTGTCTTCTTTAACATTAACCTAAAATCCTACTTCTAATGGAAAAGTTAACATTAGAAATACACTGGAATAGAAAATAAATTTTTAATCTAAAGAGACAATAAATATTTAATTTAAAGATGAGGCACATAGAACTACCATCTAGCAAGACAGAATTTTTTTCCAAATAATCTTTTTTATTACAGTCTAGACTGAAATAAAGTAAGTTAAGAAAAAAAAAGACAAATCATCTTGTAGATCTGAGGCTGAGAATATCTGTCTATGTAACTTTTACAGGAAGATAATGAAATAAATATCCCCTGGTTGATTTGAAAGAAAAAAAAATCAATTTGTTTAATACTATGCGGAGTCAACCCATATGTTTTATTACCGTTCTGTAGCAACTCTAAGATGTCACTAGCCTAGAGGAACTAGACTAGATAAGTGTGCAGAAGACATCTCCTCACGCAAATGAGAGAAGAAAAGAAACTAAAGCGGCAATAAACATTAATACATTTGATTAACATTTTGTCCTGAAGGCATCAGGGACAAACATGCACGTGATTAAGTTCTAAAGCAGCTCTCTGCACTTAAAGATTTCTTGTAATATTTATGACATTTCTGTCTTGGGGTGATTTAATGATAGTCTATTCCCTGATTGTCTGCTTTATGCCCAAAATAGGCTGCTGTATCTTTGAGATGGGTGTGGGGGAGAGGGGAGCCTTGAGGCTCTTCAGCAGGCTTTTATCCCTGGCATTTTGGGTTTTTATTCCGGTGGGCAGGGGAGGAAGGGGGTAAAGTCTGACAGTTCAATATCTAGCATTTATTTACCTTTTTCCCATACCGTGTGGGTACTTTGTTTGCCAATAAACAGTTGGGTTTTTTTTTCACTTTCATCCACTAGTATTCATTTCTTACTGCCAGAAAGGGATTGCTGGAACCCTTTTTTAGAGGAAACACTCATTCCAGAGTGTTTTTCTCCTAAATTTTTCTCTAAACTGAGACAACTTCTTATAAGGAAGAAAAAATATTTGTACAAAATCCACTAACTTACATTCACACAATAATTCACATAATTTAAATATCACTTCTTTCTCTCTTCCTTACCAATACATGTTTGAACTTCTGTATGACCTTAGCCAGCCCATTTTTTGGTACTCAGGAGAAATGAATCACTATATAAAGGTACCTGATTTCACTGAACAGGCAAAAAAAGAGGCAGCAACTGGATATTCTGGATCAGTTTTCAGTGTTGTTTGGGGTTCTTTGATATTGCTATTAATGACTGGAAGAATCAAAATTCCTCCCAAATCACGATATTGAGACTGAACATCTCTGTCTCTCAGGTGCTGTGGCTCGTAGAAAAATGGAAACAGTATTACTGTTCATATATAAAACTGAAGCTCATCAGGATGAAATAATCTAAACCAGGCTACAGGCCTAAAGCAGGCAACCTGAACAAACATAACTGTGTCCAGTACCAAGAAATCCCAGTCCTTTTCAAAGCAGTTGTGTCTATCCAGTATTTCTGCAATTTAGCTGTCTTACAATTTCCTTAGTTTTCCCAAGCATGATGTAACTGTATTCCCTTTACTTATCTGCTTGAGTTCTTCCATCATGCCCATCACTGTGAGAAAAACTGTGCTGTACACAACCAAAACAAACAATGCAGAACAGCCCAAAATCAACCAGCTGTATCTGTGACCAAGGCAGAAAGCCTGATCACAGATCTGCTCCTGGTAAAGAGTAATGCAGTGTGTGTCAAAATAATGCCACCTTGGGTGCAGCTCCAGCTTACAGACTCCAGTGCTGGATTAATCTACCTAAATACAGGCATGCAGTCCCATTGGAGAGGCCCCAGAGTACCTGAGCCAGCCACAGATATGACAGAGCTACAACGTGAGCACCAAGACTTTCTGGACTGGCAGCTGGAGACCAGCTATGATGTTCCAGGAAACTTAAATGGCATTAGACTACTGCCTGCATATTTGCCTGGCTGACCAACACCCTCAGAGGAGACATCTTACATGCATACCTTGTTTATGTATATTTTATACATATGTTTATGTATACATTTTAAACATATTAAAATATGTACACATTTTATAGGTATACCTAAGTATTTTACCTTTCCTTTCCATTAGTCAATTTATCTAAGTTAAATAAGTTTGAATTATTGGTTTGAATGGAATACGGGAAAGCAAAAAAATTAGCAGTTGAAAATAAATACTGCTCGCTATTGTCATAAAAAGTTCAATGTATAAAATATTCGCTGCTCTGTTACAGCATGTATGGTAATTTCATTTGGCATATGAATCACTGAGGCATACAAAATATTGAAGGATGATTTTTCAAAGAACTCACTGCATTGGCAGTTCTGTAGCAATATTAAAAGGAAAGAGGTCTTCAGAAAGTAATATGCTGAGGTAGCATTTTTGTGTCAAGGCATTTTAATACAATTATGTTTTTGTAACTGCTGTGATGTCTTTAGAACCAGACTGTATAGTTTAGAATATTTCTTGTGTCTTGATTTCATGCTTGTATTTCTTCTGATCAATCAATTCTAATCTCAAAACATGCCTTCCACTTAATGGGTTTTACTTCTTAATTTAGGAAAGCGAGTGCAGGGATATATAGATATATATATATATATATATGTAGTGGGCAAGAAATGTGTATATGATATACATTATATATGTATATATATATATATATATACATTTTAAAAGGAGGGAAAATTATGTATAAGGATTGAATAAGGTGATCCACCAATCTTCTGCAACATGAAAGGAAACCCAGGCCTTTCAAGACATTTTCATTCTTTTCAAGAATGTTGTGTATCTAGTTGTGCTATCACTTTACAACTTACAAAAGGAATCTGATAATCGGTACTACAGATTTAATAATTTCAAATATGTAGCACATTACTGTGTAGCTGAATTACAGCTGCAGACACAGCTTCAGCCACAATTTGTCATGAATGTGGTCAAAACCTCCCAAAAGTCTTTGCTTTATGCCAAGCTTTTCAATAAACTGCCAAATTTAGACAATGCTGATAATAGCTAGTCCACAGGGATAGATACTATATTTTACTCTTGTCCTCCAAAATAACATACAAGCCTGCTTATGTTAGCAGTAAAGATACAAAGCTGTAGAACATCTGGACTTGGGCACTGACCATTGGGCTAGTGCAGAAATGAAATAGTGACTCAGAGTCTGGCTCTGCATCAGAATCACAGTGAGTCCCAAAACCTTGTATGAGGTCACCTGCTGCATCATTTGTCTTACCTAGGACACTGTACCTGGCCAAAAGTGACAAAAAATTTTATTACTTTTCAAAGAGCTGTGCTTCAGAGAAAAATACACCAACTTTTCCAAAACCCCTACAAGATGTACGGAAGCTACAAAACAAATTTAATGAATAGTCAAGCCCTGATAATACGAAGCTACAAATCATCTCAGGTCTTTTGAACTCCCTTGGTTATACATAACAGTAATTATTTTGTGATCTAATTGGATATTCACAGACATGATTTTCATTAAATATGCAAACAATATTGAGTTTACAGAACAAACACACTTTTAACTGTTATCATTAACACATTTAGCCTTTCTTTTTGAAAGTCAGTTACTTATAGAGCTACTTTTGTCACTGAGTCACTCCTTCCATTAGCAAAATTTTTGCCCCTCCATTGTACATTTTATGACTGAAAAAAGTTAGAAAATAAAGCAAAATAATTTTCAGAATATGAGCTTTGAGACCTTTTATAAAACATCTTCATCTTAGAATTACCAAAACTTCCTAAATCTTACTGCAAGCACAGCAGTACATTCTACAATTATTCTGATTTAATGTCTTTCTAGAAATATTGTTCAAGATCATGTTTGTCTGTCGCAGTTGAGATGGATGCGAAACTCATGAGTCACATACACCAACTCCATTCAGAAGGCAAAAAACCTTGATTTTACAAAATGGCCTCTCTTTATACACTTTGGGATGTTATCATTTGTGTTACATATTCATTGGCTGCTAAATAACTACAATAGATTCACTGGCTATTATCTAACTACAATATACTACTATTGGTTACCTACAGCATAAGCATTCAAGCATTCAGAAAAATAACAGCTGCAGATATGTTGCTGGTTTTCTCCTTCTATTGTTTAAATTCCTTACTTCTGTTGATACTGTATTTTCACGAGAAAGACTGATTGTTTTTCTTCTCTCAGGCTTTTCTCATGAGTAGAAGCTAACCATGTCCAAATTAAGATCTGTGAAGTCTTCAGACCAGCTGTCAGCCTCAACATTTGTCTTTTTCAGCTTGCAAGCACCAGCAGAGATTATTTGAAAAGCTTTTATCATAACCCCTTTTCCACTCCATTATGTGTGCTAGTGTCCTTTTTTCCAAAAACAATCACTGTTATTCAAATAAATGACCCCTAATGTCATTATCTTGCAATTTATGTATTAAACAGACTATGTAATTTTCTATAATTAGAGAAAATTTGGTTTTAGTTGCTGAGGTGTGTTCATATGGTTTTGTTATAATTTCATTTTTAGATTAATGGTTTTGTGTTACACAAACCTCTGATGCTTTCCTAATTAAAACCTTTTCAGGTAAAATATGCTTCATTACGCTTATAACAAACACATTAATCCATCAGGATTACTTGATAGTCCAATGTTCCTGGATGACCAACAGTTTTTCTAGAGTATTTTTAAAGTATTAATATGGAACATTGCAACTGAGGTTTACAAATTATATTTAAAAGTACAATATGCAGTAATTGAATCAGTACAATATGAGCTCAAACAATTTTCAGGCGTTACTCTTACATCTGTTTTGACCAAAAAAAGGTTGTTTGTAGCAGGACAGCTGATGTACACTGATCACTGACAAGAAGATGCCAGCCAAGCTGGCTGAATTGACAACAAGCAGGTTTATTTTAAGAACAAGTACTACTAATTCTCTGAAGGAAGAGAAATGAGTACTATTGCTCTGCTAAAACATGGCACTACTTTCCAGTTACTTATGACAATGGTCTGTGTTTCTGCCTCTTGAGCAGTGTGCAACCCAGGGAGACAGAAAAGTTTTGGATGGCTTTGATCCCAGGGAGCTCAAAAGCTCAAAGCATTTCTAATCCACATGACTACCATCCTTTTTTTTTTTTTTGTCCTAGGGATTACTGAGGAACCAAATACTCATTGAGTTAATAACAGGAATCAGCAATCAAAAGAGAGCAGATTTGAGAGACCTGGTTTCATGTCCTGGAGACTCCTTTGTAATACCCAACTCCCTCTGAGGTCTCTGTGGGATCAGAGGCATTGCCAGGGCTCTGGGGGTCCCACCAGGACAGCAGAGGAATCAGCACATGGAGACAGTCTGATGTTCTGGCTGCTGAATTATGTTTGTAAACCTACCCAGCAAGCATGACTTACAGATTCCAATAGCAGAGAAGCAGTCCACAGCTTTCCTTCTGAGGCAGGGAAAAAGCTGCCAACCAAATTATAAAAAGCTCTTCAATGAGTGAAGCTTACAAGGGAAGCAGCACTGAACGTAAGAATGTCATCCCACACATCACATATTCAGGAACATAATTTTTACAGTATCTCTGCTTTTTTCCTTTAAAATTTACCTAACATTTACAGATACTTGAAAAATTCATGGGTTAATTTAATGCCATTAATAGTCTGAGTTTGCGAGGCAATTCATGTTCCTTGTCACTGGAAACCTACTTTGGTTATTACAGACCTCTCTCCTGGCATCAACTGGTACCGTCTGCCATGAAAACACATCACAGCATCTAGCAACTGCTTGGAATAGGCAGAGATATGCACAGAACAGTAGCAATCTCATTTATTCTAGAAAAAAAGCAGAGATCACAATATGCAAGCAGCAGGCTACTTTTTTCTTCCCATTAAAATATATATTGCTCTCACAGTCTGAATAATAACTTTTCAATTTCTTTGTACTTTCAGATTTGTTAATAATATGTTAAAAAAGAATAATGGAGATAAATATCTTTAATTTTCTACTTCATTTTGCCTTCAGGATACCCAGGCAACCTGCACCTTTCTTCTTTTTGCTACTAATTCTTGACACGTCGTAAACTGAATACAAAACTTGAGCAAGGAAACCATTTAAACATTTAGAAAGACCACAGAAACTTAGAGAGAAGAAATTTTAAAACTGCACAGACGCAGAATCTTTGAGCACTGAAATTGCATCCACATTCACCGGCCTAACCCTCAGATTCACCAATACCCTACCAACTGCACTTTCAGATTAGAAACAAACTTTCATTTGAAGTCACTTTCTAACCCAAGACTGCCCTGAAACCTCTGCCAGCAGTATGTACTTGCATTGGCTAATTCATTCCTTGTATTCCACAACTGAAATTTGTCCATCTGGTAGTTGTCTTTCGCGTATTTTGGAGACCTGCATTTTCCATCTGTGTTTTTACAGCACCAAATAAAATTGGATCGTGATGCTCAGTTCATGCTATTAAACACTCTGAAAATACAGATACAAATTTAGTATACTAAATAGTCTTACAGAATGAAGTCAGGCTTCCCAAAGGGTTTTTAAAAATGAAAAAAGGGGTTTGGGGACTTCTGTGGGTAATGATTTCCAGAAAGCAACATTTTTGAACAAGCATTTGAACAAACATTTGCTAAACAAGGAAAGAAACCTCACCAAGTACCTTAAAATACTAAACGCATTTTCACCTAAAATATCAAATCTGCCAGGATTTAAGAGAGATGACAACTCCAAAGCAAAGGTAGAAGGGAAAAGACGATGCCAAAGGTAGAGGGAAAAGACATTGACACTGTGAGATCTTTTGCATCCCAGCAGACACCTTCCTCCTCTGAGCCTTCATAAAAGAGTTTGAACATCATGGTTTGGGGAGACACCAAGAGAGGATTTGACGTGACATGAAAACAAATGGACATTTCGCATACACTATTTCCATGCGTTTTTCAGGCAGGCACCTTCCAAACTCATCAACATTGCAGTGCTGGAAAGAAGATGCAGAACCAGGGTCTGAATATGAAGGGTTTTATTGGACCTTACTAAAGCTTGTAATTTATGATACCAGCCTCTAGATTATGAAATATTTACCTAGCCTGTCCTTCTCTGATGTCAGAGAAAAACTATCTGGATGGATGTTAAATTGTATTACTCAAAATAAAGTAAAATGGAAACATGAAAACAACCTTAGATAAATTGCTTCAATGACCAGTTAAACTTGACAGCATAGCAAATACTTTACAGCCAGATTTGGTTCTCTGACCCACTGCCTGAGAGCATTTTTTCTCTATTTCCTAAATTTCAAATGTACATTTTTGATTTTTACAGGAAAAAATATTAAAAATTAAAATTACAGCTTCTCCTAGATTGGCAGAGTTGCTTGCAAAGAAAGAGCCTTCCTGTCTTATACTCACATTTGTATTCTCAGAAACCTGTTTTTCTCCCTTTTTTTTTTAACGGTTTCTTGCAGATACATATGTATAATTATATTAAAATTACATGACAATCTCTTGTTCTTTATACATCTATGTTTTCTTTTTAAATACACAAATAAATGGCTACTTCAAAAGCACGTTAATTTATTATTTCGGTAAGTCTTCACTGTAATTATATTAACTTATCTGAACATCTGCATTAACTAAAGCAAGCTACAGCTACATCCTCTTAATATTAAAAGCAAAGCAGCAGCTCATCTTATAAGGAAGCAAATTAAAGTTAGTTCCAGCTCTTCTTATCTCACGTTTTTTAGAGCAGGTACTCTCCCTGACAGTCTACTCCATGTTTACTGTTGTGCTCTGGAAACTACAGATATACCTTCACTTTACTGTCTCCTCGATCCATGGCTAATTGTATCTATCCATCTTGTTGTCTGTTGCAATCATCTTCCAGTTTCTAGTGAACCAACTTTCTCAGAAACCTTCATTGCATGAAATATGCTTTTAGAATTCTAATCTGAAAGTCTCTTTTTCTCTTTTTTGTTCTTTTTTTTCACAGCTCCCATGACTACCACATTTGTCCAGGCCTTCCAAAAGCAGGGCCAGATATATTCTTTGTGGACACATGAAATGTCAGTTGTTATCACAGTTTGTTGAAAATGCTTCTACCATGACTTTATGGATTACTTTACACATACATCGTGCCTTCTTTAACTCTCAAGAGTACTTTAAAGTACTTATGATTAAGTACTTATGATTAAGTATTCTAATACTTAAGAGCCTTAGAAGGCTTATGATTCTTTTATTGGACCTGCAGTGGCAACTATAAAAACATATCTAGACGCCTAACTACTAAAGAAAATTTTGAACGAGATCTTTTTACCAACCTTTCTGAAGTGAGCTGCGCATGTCCTCTACTGAAAGAAATACGAAGTAATTATGTCCTCAATAAGACACTTGATTTTCATGTGTGCTGTACATACATATTATTCCCATATTGTTATGACAAATAATTATTCAGGATATTTCATAATTCATGAATATAAGGTACTTTGCCTTATTTTTTTTTCATCTTTTGGAATGGCTTGAAAAAAAATACTTTCAAAGGTCTATGACTGCAAGCTGGCCTTTGCTGTAAACTTACTTCATTTTATATTTTAATCAATACTGAATATTACATAAAACTTTAAGTATTAATTAAATCTACAACTGCTATCACAATGAACATATTTAAAAGTTTGTTAAAAATATTTTGAGTTAAAGGATGTCCTGTATTTTTCACATTATAACTGAGATACTTGATTTAAAGCAAAAGACATATAGAGACATCTTTTCCTGAAATTCAGTCCCAAGAAAAAGATTGCTAGTTGTTCCATGTTCCGTAAAATTCACGTCCCTTTACCTTTCCTGTTCTTAAAACTTACTTTATATCTTCTGGAAAGCTGATTTTCACTTTTGTTGCCCAAGGGCGTACTAGAGTTGTTACTGACCAATTGTTGCCTTCCCATCATCTGCTCCTCATTTAAGTCCCCACAGGGATATCTTTTGACTAATTTAAACACCCCTCTGTTCCCAGTGAAAACTGAGAAATACAGTTTCAAAATTCTGCAGCCTTTTCAGTACAGCCCTCAGGTTTGCCCTTCTTCCTGAATAGTTACTGTGGTATCTTCCTCTGGATCATGCAGATAAGGAGTTCCGTCTTAAAATCAGCAAAAAACAAACACAGGTAACACAGGTCACTTCCACCTGAAGAACCAAAAGACACAGGAGGAAACCTTGACGCAGCTGAGTACAGCAACATAAACCACTCTATTTAGCCTTATAAGCTGCTGCCAGTAATGTCCAAAATCAAACTATATGGCTAAGGTAAGCACACAGGGAGACACTCATAACACTAAGTTGGTCCTTGTGTTTCTGCAGCACACAGGTTTCCCACTTCTGGGATTGACACCTCTGCATTTAGAAACTCTTCATGGAATTCATTTCATCAAATTTTTAACAAAATTTCCCCTTGCACTCTTGCACAGTCTTGGTATCCATAATGGCCCATGGCAAACAGTTTTACAGTTTATAAGGTAATCCATGAAGAGCAATCTCTTTCTTGTTTATGTTGATGTCTTACTTGAATTTTTCTTCTTTTTTTAAAATCTTTAACTTCCACTGAGGCCCCTTTTGTCAGTGAAGTTGATGGGATCTCCCTTTCTCCAGTCCCGGACGACAGATGACGGGATTAAGTGCAGGTGGGGCTCCCTTGCTCTGTCCACTGCACTTTGACATTGTATCATCAGCCCTTGAGCAGCTATCCTCCTCAGGACATATCCCAACACAGGCAAGGCAGCACTGACCATTCCACTAAGAAAACAGCACTTTGCTGAGCTGCAATTAGGCCTTCACTTTATTTCAAGGACTTTGAGAAACACCCATGAGACAGTCATTGCACCTAAGTACACAGGTCCTGAGGCACAGATCCCACTCCTGCAGTAGCAACACAGTCCTCCTGGTCAAACTCAGTGGGCCCACAAAGGCTCCCTGTATCCTTTGGCTAGAGAACAAAGATCTCTTCCTGATGCAGACAGCTATGGAAATTGAGAGATGGCTATGGGGGAACTCAGAGAAAATAAAAACAGGCTGATAAGGGTTTTCCCTTTTACCTATCATGCTGAACTCCTGTGCTCTCTTGCATCATTTTACAGCTATTTATTGGAACCCAAATAATTCCCAGTTTTGACATATAATCACTAAAAAAAATATTGTTTTTTTTGCTTTCAGTATTTTCATTCACATTACACCTTCTGAAACTGCATCATGCAGATGCAGCTTTTTACATTAAAAAATTAGATTCCTTTCCCTTATTTTTCAAAACAATGACCTCTTTGTAATTTTAAACACCTTCAAATACAATCTGCAAATACACATGAAGATGGTCTTGTGAGATTCAGCAGCTGGAGAACAGACCCAACTACTTTTTGAAAAGGTCATGCTACTTCCTCCAGCAAATGTACAGCTGATTATTAGTTTATTGCACCAGGCACATAACTTACATGATACAAACCATCCCCAGTGTATTTACATGGCTTCATCTTAAAATCATACTGAAATCCATTTCTCTCCACCTATCTGAAAAGAAAACAGAACCTACTCCCAGCTCCTGTAAATACAACTATGTAAGCCATGATCCTTTTCAGTTTTGTTTTTACCTTCTTATTTGTGCCAGGTGCATTAGAGTGAAGCACAAAAGTCTTTTGCTTTAGTATATGAAAATCTTTTTGTCAGTGATCATTTGTTCTTTTTGGACAGACCAGTCCATAATCTGTATTCCCTTTGAAGAGTTTATCTTCAGTGCCTACTCACATTCCCCTCTCATTCAGCACTTTCTCGGCTTTCATGGTTTATAAACCACAGAGATCAAGTGACTCCAAAGGAGACGCTCTGTTTTTTCACCATGCAGGTTGTTCCAACTATGCTTTGGATTGTGATGACATTGCAGGTAGCACCTCTAAATCTGTCTTTGCTTCATGATGCCTTTGCTTCAAAAAAAATCAAAATACTATTTCAATATTATTTCAGTGAATTAATTGCTATGCAACTCTTTGAGAACTCTCGCTTTTAATACTTTGTATTAAAAGATATCAGCACTGACTGACACTTAAAAAGAATACAATCTATAACACAGCAGTGTAACAACAGAATTTTTCCTGCTACTTTTTCAGTAAACAAATATGCAGGTTCTCCATCCATATGTACCTGACAATACAACAGGATTAATCAGTCAGCTCTGTTGATTTTTCAGAGCCAACAACATCTCATGTGCCACTGCTAATTTTTTTAATCTGTCTGAAATAATTTATTTTTCTTTGCACTAGTATCTTTCTGTTATGGACCAGTTTCATCTGTGCTATTAAAAAAAAAAAAAAAAAAGGCATGTTTTCAAGAGAAGTGTTAAAAACAAATGCTATTTGTTCAATGGGGTTCACTTAAATAACACAACAAAGTATCTTCTCATTATAAATTGTGACACAAACATTCCATATTCACTTAAAAAGACAGAGAGACATGTTTTTTTAATCTTATGCTTTACGATTAATCTTTTAATCGTAAAGCATAAGTGAATTATATGACTGAGTTTAAACCATTTTTCTTTTATTTTTGAAATATCTGCCATTGTGAAAGCATTTATTACCCTTTTGAGGTCAGTCAGTTGAGGAGGTGGGAATACAAAAAATCAGTTCTACTTCCAAAGAATAAAAGGTTAAATTTTCAATATTGAGATCTCATGATTCAATTAAATTGAAATTTACAAGCAACAAAAGAGACTCAGAAATTCTATTAAATCCATAGTACCAGATGAAAAAAAAAAAAATCTAAGAATGCTCTAACAGTGATGTAATTGCAGGACTGATGAAAACTGTTCTATTAGCCTGAGTGTGAAAATCAATCATTGGCATAGTGTACGAAGTAAGCTGAATGAACTTCATTTAGCATTCACTTTAATTACAGTTCTACACCAGGTCTTCGGGCTATGAGCTCCCTAATATGTAACTACCTCTTTCACCAATAATGCTCACTTTATGAATAGCGCAATAGCTAGATCTCCAATAAATGACAGAGGCAGAGGCACTTTTTCACTGTCTTCTTACTTCCTTTAAATGACATGAACTAACTATCAGAACAATTGTGGATATAGGATATATTTGTGTATGAAGGTTGTTTCATCCCTAACCACACCATAGTTTTTACTGCATATAAAATATCATTGCGAAAAAAAAGACTTTTCCTTTCTTGCTTATTTCTTCATTAATTTTGGTTTTTCTGGTTGTTTTTTTTTTTTTACTTGTAGGAAATGTATTTCTGGCCTTACTCCTGGTTTGACATGGTGCTCCCCTGTGAAGACCTACAGAATATAACCTATACATTATTTTTAAACAGGCTTTCAGTTGACTACACAGAGAAGCTGTTAAAATTGGCAGTTGGTAGCAAAAACAGTATTTGAGCAGAGTGTTTTTGGTGCTCCCACAATCAATTATGTGGTCAGGAACCTATTGATCTCCCTGAATTGCCCACACCTGAATTAATAAACTTCTGCCACTTCACTCTTCAATGGGACTGCTCTATGCCCATCATACAGTTAACACTCCAATGGATAGAATCCATATAAATACTAGAGCCAAGTGCACCTCTGTGACTACATAAACCTCCTTTCAGAGTTCTCTAAAATCAGGTTATCATCTTAAACCCACCATGATTTTACTAAAAGAAGCAACAAATGTATCACCAAGTTACATTTTTTGAAGGTAGCCGAGGCTTCTAACATACACAAAAAATGCTATTGCTACTAATATCCCAAGAATATTGCGAAAGACTCTCTGCCTAGATATTTTTTTGCAATTTTTTTTGCTATTTGTAGTGAAACAAAAGAACATATGTTAGCTAACTGAGGTGTAATTGCATCAGAGAGTTATCCTGAACAGCTAAATAGTGCAGTGTGGATATTACTTAAAGATATGGCTCTGAAAAAGCTTTAAGAACAAAGGTAAATTAGCCTTTCAGTGGCTTCAAAGAAAAACAAATGTTAGCCATAAACTGAATTTTTCCCATTACCTTTATTTCCCTTAGTCTTCACACACTACCAAAGTCCAGAATATGACAGCAGAGGACGTGATTTAATTGTTTTGTCCCTCATACGGCAGCTGGATGAAAGATCTCTACAAACAGCATTTACACACAGAAATAAGGTTTGCTTAACTGAACTCTTCTCGCAGTAGAACATAATTTACAAGTTTCTATAACTCTGCAGCTGTATTTTGTATGTGTTGTACTCTTGGACCCACTTTGCTCTCCTGCCTTTGCCAACACCGTGTGCTGAGAGATCACAGTCAAGCATAATACCTGTATTACTGGTAAGATAAACGACAGCTTTCACTTGCAAGCATTAAGTGTAATTGGTAAATAACATGAATAGTAAGTATGGACAATAAACAGTACAGAGAAGAAGAGAGAACATTCAGCAGTGCAGTGTGGGCAGTCAGTTACTTTTATATACGTAACTTATGATCAGTGCCTTAAAGACCAAATGTCTGGACACAGATCTTTTGATCTGCATGCCTTTGCCTGAAGACAGTGACAGACTAGGTTTTAAAAAGACATAACATGGGGTTTTTTCCCCTACTTCTGAGAGTTTGGAAAAAACCTCTGCACAAAACTTGTACCAGGCAGAAATTTCCCTCAGGAGGTAGACCTAATGTCTCATTAGAGATTTCCTTGATTTCTTTTGTGTTTTTAAGCTTTTTAACACTTGGTTATTTTAAGAGGTCTTTGGTGGAATTAATATAATTGCAATTAAATCCTCTCTAGATGCATTGAGATCTGCTAATTGAACATTCTGGGTAAGAGCTCAATATATTAAGTATTGTGACTCTAAAACTAGGAAAAAACAAGCACTGGTTAATTTTCATTGCAGTATGAGGATAGCTTTGTCTTCAGTTTCACAACTAAAATACTTTTCCACATTTTTCATTTCCAATCAATATCTGGTGTAACTGACTTCCCTAAGAAGTTTTGTGTAAAGATTTTTAATGAAGTAAACTAGTTAGTTAGCTCATTAGTTAGTGGGTAAAAATACTTAGATATGGAACTGCAAGATCTCTTTAGAAAATGAGGGGTTTTTAATTTTTTTTATGTCTTGAGGATAACTGCTCACCAGTTTTGACCCATATTCATGAATTCTTTCACTAAGCTCAAAATGCCTATTTAAAAAATAATAAAAAATTATGCATCCCAAAATGTTTGGCTTACTTACAGATATTCTTAATTATCTACCTGTGCTAAAATAGTTTTCATTTCCACATATTTTTATGGCACAGCAAAATCCAGAAGCACACCAGAACAGATTTATATTAACAGTTAATTATTTCAAATTAATAAAAGACATATCTTTATCACTAATGTTGTGAGAATTCTTACTTGTTAGAATAAAACAAAAAAATAAGCTCAAAATAAGTGTCTGATAAATAATAAGGTGTCAATAATAAGTGCCATCATTTGCTAGAATGGGCGTGTTATCTTCTGTACTTTTGCAAGAATGTTCAAACAGGAATGTCAGCTTTATAAATATATCTGTCCTAAATCCCTGCATGAATTTTCCTAGAACAGCAAATAAAATGATACAAGAATCATACTGCACTCATATCTTAGACTTCTGCCCCACAGTAGGAAAGCCATATGACCCTGGACAGGCAGTTCTGGTACCATTATGAAAATAAAAGTTCTTAGAACATTTCCTTTAAGAATTGTCAGTAAAAAGGAATATTAATCTGTAAAATATTTGAAAGCTGATTCTATTTAAAGAAATAACTATTTTAAGGTTTTCTCTTGAGTTATGAGAAAGTTTTCAGCAAGGTCTATAATCTCAAATACAGCAGTTTAGAGGGGATTTTTTCCTTGATATTTCCCTATACAATTAATTAACTACTAAACACAGATTTCCATAGTACCGTTTTAAAATTTGTTTTTTAATGCTGATGGCAACTACTTATTTCACAACCCACCATTCTCTAGTGATGAGAAGGAATCTCTGAAGACAGTAGGCATGGCATTAAAATGACCCAGCTTATCTGCTTGGCCTCCCGAGATCTCTGCATGGCAACCCCTACACAGCCCCTCTGTGCACATCTTGGCAGAACTGCTGACATCAGAAATGACCAGGAGTGTGAAACATCTCTACTCTGTAAATACTTAAGTATGCACTATTTGTTTCTGCTGACATTTTACTGCCTTCTTGCACAATGTACTACCTTTTGGTTCAATTTTTTTACAGCTGCAGCATTCTTGCTGCTTTTATTGGCTCAATTATTTGCAGTGATATGAGGTTATTTTTTTTTTCAGAAATATGTTGACACTTTAGCTGCAAATCAATTACAGTCATTAGAAAATTCAGGTGTCTGTTTTTGAAAATATCAGTCTACTCTTGACCAAGTTATTGCTCAGCTAAAAAGAAATGAACAGAAGGATGCCATTCATCAAGTAGTGATTAATTAACTAAGCATATCTGACTGCTCATATTGGCTGTATTTTCACGAGAGGAGCATAGTTCAATTTAGTTTATTGTCGTTTCCTTCCAGGAAGTTTTTCAGCTGTATGACGGCAATCCTCCTCTAGGCACTTAAAAGAAATAGAGTTAGCAAGCTGTTTATCTGAGATAACTTTCTTCAGCAGTGGGAGGAAACCATTACAGCTGACCAATGGCAGGTCTTGCTCGTGTTTTCTGCAGTACCTGGGTGGACTTGCCAACAGAGACTGGAAGGACTGTAACATAATTCTGGTCTCAGTGGAAAAGCACAAACCATTCATTTCAGTATCCCAGTAGAGGGTACTTGAGCGATGTAGAATCCATGCATAATCTCAGAGTCACTAATTTCACTTATGCATAAACATGAGTACTAAAATAAGACAGGCAGGCTGAAGGACAGTCTCTGCTAAGAATTTAAACTCTACATTAATACCCAGATCTCAGGAACATCTCTACCCTAGATATTCTGTAATCAGAAGCCAGTGCAAATGTAAAATTTAACTTCTTTTCATAGGATCCCATGATAATTCAGCTTGGAAGGGGACGCCAAAGATCTCTCCAACCTCCTGCCCAAAGCAGTATCAGCCGCAAGCTGAACACTCCTGGACCTCAAGGGTTGTTCGTTTTCCTCAATATTAATCAAGTGTTCAATTCACTTGCATATATATGCCTGGTACATGTCCAAGGGAACCAACCCCTCATGGCCTCCAGCTGCTAATCCCAGAAAAACTGTGTCTCCTAAATGTCACCAGCAACTTTCCTAAATGTCCAAGTTGAATCTGAAGGACTACAAAGTGCTGCACACGAACACCAGTGCCTCTGGGTTGCTTGATCTGCAAGGTGCGTGTAGAAACAGCATGCACAGAGCATCATGGCCCTGCTTGCTTCTCTCCTCTGAAAGACTAATAAAAAGTCCAATGAATAAATAAATAGATGAAATATTCTTTGAGATAAGGTGTGGTGCTTTTTGGGTTTTTGGGGTTGATTTGCTTTATTTTGGTTTGTTTGGGGTTTCTGGTTTTTTTTGGGTTTTTTTCATCAGAAGACTAATTTCTAGTTGGCCAGAAAAATTCAGTTTCTTCTGAGAAACTCATAATATACCATAATAATCAATACTTGAATACTTAATTATTAGAAGAGGATACTTCTATTCATTATTATCATCACTTATTCAATTCTCTCTTACTCCCTTTTTCTTCCTTATGTATATTTTTTTAACCATTACATTTATTACTAATTACATACTGTGCATGGTAGCTTCAGTATTGCAAGTCAATGCTTCCTTCACTGATTATAATTGCCTTCCTCATACAAAGGAGAAAACATACTTACTGTGATTCAACTCAATAAAGCATTTATTAATAGTGAGCTACTGTCTCAACTCTGCAAATGTGCCTTTATCTGCTTGCAGGATATAATCACCATATTTATGTTATAGAATCACAGAACTATATAATCATTTTAGGTTGGAAAAGGCCTCCAAGATCATGAAGTCCAACTGTTAACCCAGCACTTCCAGGAATATTTGTGCAGTGCTTCCAGTTAAATATTACCTGTATCTTTTAATCCGGTGATAGCTTTATTTGCAACACTGGAAGCAGATTGACATTGTAAACTGCACTAGGGGTAGCAACAGAAGAAAAATCTGTGCATTTCTTGTCAATCTAACTTGTCATTTAGCCAAGCCATGCGCAAGCCTCCATGTGTTGTCACAGGCCATGAACAGAGGTGTTCTTTTCTGAATATGGGTATTTTTTTAATTCTCAGACACCTCTCCAGTGTGTAAATGAGTCTGCATATGTTTTTGGAAAGGATTGGGAAGAGTCAAGGAGACACCAGAGGAATTTTATAAACCACTGGATGCCTCAAACTATGTCAAATAACTACATCATCAGGAAAAGCAGAAGCAGGCTTTGATAGCAGCTGAACAGTCCCTTTGTCTCAACATGATCTCCACAGATTTTTGTCCCCAACTCACATAAACATTGTGTCTGCAGCATGGTCAAATTCTGAGCAGAAGGATCAATCTTCTTGACAAAGGGGTTACGCTGTCTTTTCTAAGCACAGAAGTGATGGAAAAGGTTGGCTACACTGGCATTATTGCTAGGGACTACCTGGGGAGGATTAGTAGCAATTCAGCTGTTTCTGAATTCTGCATATTGATAATCTTCCTTTTTCTTTTTCCAAATAGCCAGTCACTAATATTAAAATTAGGTGGTTACCTGCACCCCAAAGTATAAAAGAACCTGAACAAATATCTGAGAAATTTTAAAATTTTCTCTAAAATTCTGAGAAATGTGGTTGAAAAATGCTTACGATTCTTGGTTAGAGGAAAGAGAAATATGTTCTTATATTTCATAATTATTTAATGACTTAATTTATATTTTCATGGTTTAAAAGTGAAAGAGATTTTCATTTACCAAAGCATGAAAGAATAACAAACTTATTTTTTATTTTTCTCAATTATCTTTCATAGGTAAATTCAGCATTTCCTAATAAGCTCAATTTATAAAATAATAAAAATTGGGAATTTTCTAACCATATCTGATTAACTTTAAGCCATAATTAGTAGCACTACACAGAAAAGGAAAACAGTTAATTATATTTTTCTCTAAGACTATTTGATTTAAGAAATTTGCAATCTATAACTATTCCCCATTTTTTACATCTTTTTATAATGATGTTTTTCAATTAGCAGGAATCACTTATAATGTCTGCTTTTTGAAATCTATGTTGCATTGCATTTTTTCCTAAAACAGTTAACAATAAAAAACACTTAGGAAAATTCACCAGCTTTTGTGCATAACTAGAAGGTAGAACTATTTAATTTCTCACAGCATAATAATGCTAACATTTTCAATTTAATTTAATTTAAAGTAAATTATAGCTCAGCTCTCTAATGTCATTGTTTTACTTAATGGCCTTAATTCAGGCCTGATGTTTGGATTAGTAGCTTTGATTATTCTGTTTATATCAGCAACTGCTTCAGTTTACATACAAAGGACTCCAGAGCTTGGGGAAATAAAATTCGTGATTCACTACACTTATCACATTAGATTATTATAAATAGGGAAATGATGTCATTAGGATCAAAGCAAATGAACACATTTATATAGACAGCAGATGCAAAATATATAAAGACTGAAGTCCAAAAATAATTTTCTTTGGAATAACTTTTTAAAGAAGAAATAACTTTAGAAACTTTCTAGTTTTCTGCTTTGTATTCCATCAAACTGCATGAACTTGTGTATTTAGAGTTGAAGCATCTTTTTTTAAGTTCTTTTGTTTGACTACAACATCAAAATAAGAAAACTAACTTGAACACATTCTAGAAAATGCTTTTCTGTTTCCTTTTTGCCTAGTAGACAACTTTTTCTTTTTATGCATCAACACCCACACACTTCTGTTCATTGCCTTCATTCTTGATAGCTGCTTTACACCAAAACTTCAGGACTTAGCTTGATAAACATAACTAAAAGGTCACAGAGGTCCCCGATTGCTAGTAGAGAACTGCAATATGCCCATAGTGGTTCTAAAATGCTACAGTAAACAAGCCTCACCATCCACAGATCTTTTCCAAGATACTGCTTTAGCAACAATTTTCAGAAAATTTCAGCAGACCGACTTGTAGCCCACTGCTGTAAAGTAATTGAAAACCTGCTGGTACATCTGTAAGAAAATAAAGTATTTCAAATACCATTAGCTTAGTATTATAATTAATATAATAATTAAAAACACTGATAATGCATGGTAATATAATTAATATAATAATTAAAAACACTGATAATGCATGGTAAAGGCAGAAGTCAAGAGCTGGCAGTCGTTCTGAAGATCAAACTTCAGCATCCTGGATATTGCTACTCATTCTCTGATCCTATTTAAGCAGCAGTGAAGAGTCAGTGGCTTTTTTTCTCCTTGGAGTTGTAACCAAAAATCATTTACTTTCTCACCAATCTTTGGAGGTTTTCAGTCTACCATTTTTCTGTAACATCTAATTCCAGTCCCCTAGATAATATTCCAGCAACTGCAAATACTTGAACTGGCATCACCAACTTGGATAGTCAACTGGGACAAGTCATTTAAGGACTAGTATGCTCTTTTGAAAACTAAATTTGGTTTTGACAGAATATTGAAAGGTTATGTTAGTGTACTGCAATGGGATTATAAAACAATTTCGCAAATGGCATTATCACAGATTCACAGAATCACAGAACCTCTTAGGTTGGAAAAGAACGTTGAGATTATCAAGTCCAACCTGTGAACACCACCTTGTCAACTAGACCGTGGCATTAAGTGCCATGTCCAGTCATTTCTTGAACACCTCCAAGGACGATGACTCCACCACCTCCCTGGGCAGCCCATTCCAATGCCCAGTCACCCCTTCGGTGAAGAAATTCTTCCTGATGTCCAACATAACTCTCCTCTAGCACAGCTTGAATCTATGTCCTATCGTCCTGTCACTGGTTGCCTGGGAGAAGAGGCTGACCCTCACCTGGCTACAGTCTCCTTTCAGGCAGTTGTAGAGTTTGATAAGGTCTCCCCTGAGCCTCGTTTTCTCCAGGCTAAACAACTCCAGCTCCCTCAGTCACTCCTCATAGGTCTTATGCTCTAGACCCTTCACCAGCTTCTCTGTCCTTCTCTGGACTCACTCAAGGACAGCACCTCAATGTCCTTCCTGATCTGAGGGGCCCAGAACTGGACACCGCATTTGACACCTATCTAGACACCTGCAGCAGAATCTGTGCTGTACAAGTGAAGAGATCATTTTTTTGACTGGTAAGTATAGCCTAGAAAGCCAAAAATGTACTTGTCTTTTGAAATGTCCATCAGAAGTGTCTGGACAGTTTACAGTGGAATTCAAAGTCACGTCTTTTTGTGGAAATTAGAGGTTAAGTTTATCCTAGATTATAAACTCCTCCTACATTAGGAGCCATCTGAATGGGTGATGCAGTGCCTCTTACAGGAAGAAAAAGCTGAAGCTACAAAGCTGAAATGCCTGTAGTTTTGAATACAGACAAATACAAAAAAAATACAGGAACGTATTTATCATTAATATGACTGTTTTCTTCTGCCTTGTTTGCTTTTATGTGTTGCTGTATGGTAAAATATGTTCCACATACCCCTTATTTGAACATGGAATTTCTTCTAATCGTAAAGAAAGTCTAGATGCAAATGTCTATAGGGCACATTTAATGCAGAAAAGTCTTCAAACCTCTCCAAAGTAAAAAAGAATTTTAAAAGGTACACTTCTCCTTTGTGAGGTGAGTCGGAAGTGATCAGAGTAGTGGCTTCTCCCAGTATTTCTTTCAAGGGCAAAGAAATAGAACATAAAGAGGAAAAGATAACAGACATAGGAGGAAGTATTGCCTGGCAGAGGTAAAGGGCAACAGAAAAAAAGTGTTAAATCAAGTGAGACGTTTGTATTCCCAAAATTCAGGTAGAACCCACTGAAGCATGTACAAAATGACAACAGGTTTAATATGTCTGCTACTTGTTAGACTAATAAAGCTGAATTTGAAAAAATCCTGTATGCATACATTTTTTAAAAGGTGTTGCACTATTGATGTAGTAGGAGCAGAAGGACAGTAACCTTCATTAAAACTGGGTTATGTGGTCATCTGCATAGCTCTTGGCTGCACTGCAGTGTGTATTTTCTGCAAAAAAAAAAGACTTCTGAGAGAGCACGACCTTTCTGAAGAATAGACTGGTATCCTGCAGAGCCAGGATCTGTGGTCAAGAATCAATACAGCCTTCTGGAGGTGTCTCGTTTGGTTTAATGGAGAGCGAGCAAAACAGCACGATGAGCGGCATAAATCCATAAACACTATTCAAATGTCATTTAAGGTGCCTTCAAGGTTAGCAGTCATTGCTATCAAATAAGCTGTCAGAATGGCAGGAAGCTTTCGTTTGCTGAGAGGTCTAAGGTCTAATGCGGTAATTAAACCCAGAATACAAAATAAACTGTTCCCATGCAGTGTACCAGCGAGCTGGAGAATCCTAATGAATAGTCAGCACTGCTGCTGCTAATGGTCACAAAACCTTTACTTATGCTCCAGCAGCTTTGCCTTCTTGTGCATATGGTGCATTAAGTGCTTTATCGTGTTTCTAGAACCATTCCTTTGCAGTTTTCCAACAAAAATCCACTAAAAGCAAAATAAAATATAAATTTTTTGACATGTCGCAACCTGTACCTGGATGAAGTACATTCATTTTTCAGCCAGCTCAGAGTGATTTAGAGGCTGTAACACTGATAGGAAGGGAAACAAGTGTTACAGAAGAGATCCCCTCATATGTGTTGTATCTTGTGAGTCTGAGGCAGGATTGGCACACTGTGACTCTACAGGCCTATACAACCTTGAAAACACATTAAATACCTTCTCCACCCTGGAAATCACACTGGTTGCTTATGCAAAGGCTATGGAATAGCCTAAAAGGTACTACTGCTCCTTCCCTACTAAAACCTTTTTGGGAAAAAGGAAAAAATTTACAAATACCCACAACAAAAAATCATCTGCTATATAGATGGCTGTGTGGCGAATATTATGAACAGGACTGCTTGGAGCATTACCAAATTTAAAGCTGCTGGTAATAAAGAAAGATATCTTCTGTAAAGGCAATTCCAAACACCCCTGGCTGCCCAACAGCTCTCAATGGAAGCAAGGACTGTTTGGGGTCTCCTATGCCCAAACTCCAATCATCACACCCACTTGAAGGGCCAGCAACACAAGGATATGGGATACTATGGAATGTCTTTATATTTTAAAGGCAAAGTACCAGTGAATAAGGCTTTGCTGAGCTTTGTTTTACTGCCTATCATCTTTACATCCATAAATTATGCTGACTTTCCAGAGTTTCAGAAGTCTGGCTGCAACCCCCAGGTAGACCAAAAAGCATCAGAAATTATTTTCCAGAGCTGAGGCAGTGCTATTCAATGATAGAAGAGGATGCTGAAAGGATTTCTGAACCTGAGACTTGGCTTCATAGACCTAAAAATGCAGCCTGTATCCAGACACAGTTAGCTTAAAAGCCTTTGTGATTGAATAATTGAGTACATTCATATTGCAAACTATGAGAGGACAAGGAGAAAGCTCAGTCACAGGAACTCTCAACACCCATTTAATTGCTTAATTGTTAGTTCATTCCTGGCTCTGGTCACATACAGAGGACTTGATACAGCACTTGGTTTTGGTCAGAAGACTGGTGGATATCAGACAACAGTCGAACAAATACCCTGAAATGCAGCACTCCAAGAAAAAAAGAACTTTCGCATTTCTGGACTTTGGCCTAATGAATTGTATTTGCCTTAGGTCCTAAACCAACTACAGCATTATTAATTATTTAGTTCCTCACAAATTTATTTAAAAATAAGAGGAAAAAAATTACAATATACTGCACTAGACATTTTACTTCCTTGAAAGAAGCAAAGTCTCAAAGTTGGAGAATGCTAAGCTTTTAGAGAAAATGATTTAATAGTCTCTTAACTGTGGAACATACAGAGCAATAATTCTGACAAAAGGTGACTTATCTTTCTGGGGCGCCTATCAAATTGATTGTGCAGATTAAATACGTGCTCCAAACTGTATGCATACAGGTACTAAAATCACAAAGTACTGCTGAAAATGTCCAAAATCATTCCTTGTGTAACTCTACTGAAGCCAGGGGAATGACGCCTGGGAGACATTTGTCACGTTTATAGGCAGGTTTCAATCTCAGTGACAGCAGAACAAAGGCCCCTGTCAGCAGGAGCTCTGCCAGAAGTTCTCTTACAGAGTGGGAAAGTGCAGGGCGTAGGCACGGGGACTCCATTACTGACTAATTCAAGCCCAAAATGAGACTGAACTGGAGCTGGTAGGAAAGGTTCAACCTACTGCCTCTTCCCTACATATGATACATCCCTGTGGGATCCCAGGTGGGTTTTAAGGTTCCTCTCCCGGTGCAGCCCAGTGGAACCTACACTACTTCCATCGATTCAACACATGTAAACGCCATGACTCAGATCAGATCAGTCATATACTGGCATGAGGTAAACAAAGAAATAATTGGTCAAGACATTAAACTGTCCAATTATTTTTCATACAGTTCCCTTCCTTCATCCATCCCAGCTAGGACACATTAAATAGAAAATGTAAACTAAAAAGATTGAGCTCTGAGTAAAAAAAAAATCACACGTTAGTTTTGTAACATTTGGGCAACAGGCTTGCAATTTCCATCCAAAGATTTCTGGATGATGCCTGGTTTTGAGTGACCATTAGGAAGTTAATGACAAACTGCATATACATCCAGAGTTGCTCCCATTGTAAGAGAAAGTACTGTTCCAGTGAGAGGAAATGATATCTGAAATGAACTGATAACTTAAAAAGTGAAAGATGGAATGTTGATGACAGCAACTACTACACTTGCTTTTGCCTTACTCTGTTCCTCCCTTAAAGAGTTTGCTGCTGAGCACTGAAACAATTGGCCTCTCTTCCCATCTCCTCCACCTTAAAATCGCTGCGCAGACTGAAATTCGTAATGAGCCCTGGAATAGGAGGGAGAAAGTAAAACTGTGCAGACATATGGATTCATCAAGAGCAATGGAGATCATAGAAAATGGACATCACAGATTACTGTATTTAATAGGACAAACAATAAGAGGAAACTAATGGCAAAGTAAGTTTGAAAGTTTTTTAAATACACCTGGGAAAATACAGTAAGTGACATTCAAATGAAGAAATACTTATCTAAAGGAGATGGTTAACAAGCACAGTGTTTTTTTTTTTTTTCCTGTCACTCTTCAGCAGTGAGAGAGGAGTTGTATGCTCTCTTAAAGACATTTTTCAGGAACTGATCCTTAGAAACTGAAATCCCTAGGGAGAATCTTAAGTGCAGCAAATCACTGAGTGCAGATCAGATACTTGGATAGCTCTGTAAAAGATTATTCACTACAGATTCAGTTATGCCATGAAGCCACAAATCACAGAAGGAATATAAGGGGAACATCATTAGAAAGAAGAAGTGTCCATAGTTCCTGAGACAGGACATTAGGACAAATTAGAGCTGTCCTTGAGCTTACAGTTGCAAAAAACCTAAAATCAAACCAAACCAAAAACACATTTCTTAACTCATGCAAATATCATGGATTAAGGGCCCTATTTCATTCAAAGTCCTTTTTGTCTATCTACTCAGCACAAGGAAAAAACTATTTTTCCTCTGCAGTGAGTACGTACAGTATTGTAGACTACAGACTCAACAGTAGAGTGCCTGCTTCTTTTTAGAAAAGGATGCAAACAAAATATGGCCTAGCACGCAGAAGAGCATTAAAAACCATAATCTTGTGCGAGAGTCACTTATCAAGTAAATAAAAAAATGAATTAAAATCCTGTGGTATATAATAAAGACTGTTCTTCTGAAAGAGACAGTTAATGTCAATATGCTAAGTAGATCTATTCATTAATGTACTGCGAGAGAAAGTTCACTAAATAGTTGAAGCCTGCAGGTAATCATTTCAGTTAATGAAGTATGGAAGATTGTAAATAACTTCACACAGATTTGCACATGATAGGAGACTAAATGAGAAACACCAATTTCTGGTAAAGTAAACGATCATTTGTATCAGGAACAAAATACCTAATACTTCTAGCTTGAAATAGGACATTTATCTGGAAATTAAATTAAACCTACCAGTAAAGAACATGTGTAATTTTAAAATAAAAGTATATTTTGTGGCATTAAGATGTATTGATAAGGCTCTTTTACAACACTTCAGTGCAATTTCAGATTTCCACAATTTTTAAAAAATGCAAGAGAAGAATTTGGAAGAACCAAATTTCATACTGATTTTTGTTTCAATTTTTAGACAGTTAACAAGTCTTTCACTGACATTGTTTGTGATAGGATTTTTGTAATGAAATTTGCATGCTCTGAGGCCCTTTTCTCTGTAGCTTGTTTTGGTTTTTATACATATAAAGATGCAAGTGTAAGATAACACAAATGGGATTGAAAACAAACCCCATATATCTTCAGCATTTTATTAGGAAAGTGGTTAGGAGAAAAATTTGCATAAAGGAAAAGTATTCATTAAGGATGTGAGAGACTGGAAATAAACACCAATATTGTAAATGTAACTCCCAAATATCCAGTGAATGCAATGCTACTGAATCCCCTTCTGTTCCCTGTTTTGAAAAAAAATGGATAAGAACATCACATACACATTTATATGAGAGTTTAGGTAGTAAATTAGAATGTTCCTGTTTTATTACCTCAACTAATGTAAAAACCTCATACTGTTAAAGCAGCTATTCATATATTGTGAGTTATTTTAGTAATATTCAGAGGGATCCAGATAGGTTACAAGACTCCTACTTCTGTATCTTTGAGAATTCAAACACAGAGATGATCCACCACAGCGAGCCTTGGCATGAGCGTCCTCAGGGCACATGTTTTAATAGATTCCTATTCTAAAAACACTTCTGTTTCTTCTCTGCAGTGATAAAGAAAATATAAAATTTAATGTTTACATTTAAGCATGAAATGTCTATCTGTTAAATATGCCTGTCTCTTTCAGCTATTACTAAGCAGGCTTAGGGCAGCTAACCTCCTCATTTGAGAATATCAAAAATATTCCTGAAGCTAGGTGCGATGAAAAGTTCTATTATGACAACAAATAGAAGAGAAAGCTAAGTAAACCAAGTCACTTTTTTCAAGGCTTATCTCCAGATAATATGAACTCCAATATCACTGATGATCTAGGCAGTTCTCCACATCATGTTATGTTGGTGGGTGATCATGCATTTATGACAGGTGATCCAATTTATGACTGTTGCCTGAAAGTCCCAACATGGCCTGTTTTACAAACACAGAACAGTACAGGAAAGTGTGAACTGTATCAGAAAGCAGGGTCTAGAAATTTGCAAGAACAACTGAACATTCAACCAGAGGGAAAAGAAATTAGGGGACCTAAAGAATTCTTCCCCCAGACCCATGTTAAGAAAAAATGACTCTAGCACCGAACTCTTACTTTGGACTGATACATCCAACAGTACTTCAGACTGAACAGGCTCTCTTTCCATTTTTAGCGTCAAGCAATCAAAGTTCTGTTCTCTGTTCTAACTAAATGGGTCCATGTGGGCTGCGTGCCAGGACAAATTGTGCCCTCAGTCTCTGCCACACAGACAGAAAAATCCCAGACAGATTGCTCACATCATGCCTTGCCATCAATATCACCTGCCCTTTCATCTGTACCTTCCCAGAGCCTGCTAGTCCTACTCAAGGCATGACTAAAACCTGTTGTTCTCACGCCCATCCATCAAGCGCAGTGAGAGCACAAGCATAACCTTGCAGTGGGCTTTGACAGGAACTGCAGAAAATAAACCCTTAGGTGAAGGTTACACATGGGTGGGTGGTGGTAAGTAGGGGGGATGAGTAGTAGGTGGTAAGTGCTCTTACTGCTACGGGGCCTTATGCCAGAGCAAGCCCAGCTGGGACACCAGAGCTGGGGCAGTGTCAGTAGGGACGGCAGGTCTAGAAGAGTGAGATTTCTCCACTTTCCAGCTAAGCAAGTTTTAGCTGAAAAATGTGGGAGACCCGTTAAATATAGAGGTCTACAGTGCCGTTCTTGCAAAGTCGCTGCCGAGGTCAAAATCATAATTTCAATAATCTGTCCTTTATGTCATTATTATGCAGGTTCTTTTTTACCCTGGTAAATTACTATTCTTTCTCTCTATAATCTGGGATGCTTCAAGGAGAGCTGTACCCTCACAATCTCCCTAATGTATCACTGTATGGATAAAACATTAAGAAAGAAAACAGTGGGATTCAGGAGCAGGGAGAGCTATACCACTGATTTGATAGACTCAAAAGGTTAATCTGCAGCTACATCTTGTTCATTAGTCTAAATATACATTTAAAACATCAATGTGCTTTAAAGTACTTTGTCAGTACCCATTAAGAATGTGCATTGCATATTTCAGACATCTTGATAGTAATAGGTGCTGAAAAGCAGGCACTGTTCATCTTTTTAATGAGTGGTTTTCCCTCTGAGTGCACTATGGAGCTATGATGCACCATAAAGTGACACTGGTATGCCCTGTAGACTTGCAAGAGCAACCCATTCTGTGAAAATCAGGCAATTAAAAGGCGTAATGTGTGAGCATGACTTCAAAGCAGCTATTCTTTCAGGTCTTGATTGCAAGCCCTCCTTCTTCCTACTGATATAAGGGAGGTGAGGAGGTCTAAGAAGATCTTTCTAATACTGGCCACCTACACTGGAATGTAGACAGCTGAAAAAAAGGAGCCACTGTAAAGCTATTATTCCACCTCTGATACATGATACACTTTTTCACATCATTCTGCTAACAGAGCTACACGGTGCAAGTAAATATCCTGCAGCAGATAGATTAATTGCATCTGCCAGTTAGGGACAAAAACTACATCTATTCTGCTAAACATCCCTGTGCCCCAGGCCATGCAGTGAATAAACTTCTTGGTTGGGCTGGAAGTACGATGGCCTGCAGTCCAGTCCCACTTGCTCATGCCGTCTTTCTGCCTCTTAGAAATAATTGTTTGGGCTTTAAGATGTTTCAGTTTGAATACCTGAAATAACAGGAAGGCTGTCGTGCAATCTGTCAGCACAGAACGGTGTGTACACAGCACGCTGCTAAGGGAATGAAGGATATGGCATCAGAACATATGGTGTGTTTCAAAGTACACGGCCCGTTGGGATGGCGTAGAGGACTGTGTAGGGCAGAAGAAACCAAACCTGGCACGGTCCTGGCTGAGGAATGATTTGTCCTCAGGAAGAAGCATCTCCTGAACAGCACCTGATTTCACCTTGGAGGGAAGAAATACTTTGGTTTGCTTCACTAGAGAGCCTAGGAATCAAGGAACATATCTACCACTTCACAAAGAAGTATTTGATTTATTTGACAATGCCAACACATACAAGGCATCCTTTTCCACAGAAGCTGCAGGAACCAGTTGTTCCTGTGTGTAAGTAATGCATCTGTTCGGCCAGCAGCTCTGTAACACGTGAGGGTAGGAGCAGAGGGTTTCACAAACAAGGTCAGGGAGAGCAGCAAGGGAATGGTGCCAGGGTAAGAAAATTGTGGTGGCTGGTAACGATGGCAGTGAGCTTCACCCAACAGCTCCAACACTGCTTGCATTGTTACTGGGGAAGTGCCATCTCCTGTTGTCCTTAATCACACCATATGGGACGGAGTGTATGTAAAGCATGTAAAGGAGAAGCCTACCTGGGAAATACAAGCATGAATACCAGCAGTCCATTGCTGTTTACATTAAAACATAAGTACCAGGAAAGCAACTCTGTGCCTCTAGCAGAGGTTATATATGAGCAACTGGATTCTGCTTTCAACAAATGGAACAACACAATTGCCAGGCTTTTAGCATGGTACCTCCTATATGTTGCTATAAAAACACTGTAGTGCAAAACAATACTTTAACTTGAAAAGAGCTTTTGCCTCCCACGTGCTCACATGCTTATACACACATGAATAATGTTAGCAGGATCACAGGGCACCATGCAGGGCTCTGACAGCCCCCACAGGCAAGCGCTGTCTCACACGGTATCATCACTCCCCTCCTGTGGAGCCCAGCCGTGACTGGCATGGGCAAGACTGCCCGGCATTCCTTCTCTGAGGAGCTGGGAATGCTTCGGGAACATGTGCATTTACCCTTGCAGTTGTAGCCTACAAATGACAATAGCTGAACAAATGAACATGTGAAAGGTAAGCTCAGACTCATGATGACTTGGGAGTGTCAGATAATGCCTGATCGTATATTCAGGGGTTTCTCTTCTCCCATTACTGATTTGATCATTTGCCACTAGGTGAGCACATTGCTTGCTGAGGAATTGCTCTTCTTCACCAGAACTAAACACAGAGGATAACAACTACATAGCTACCTTTTGGCAGCTGTTTGCCACAGAGAGTTTGGGATAGAATTAAAAACCACCACAATAACCCTTCCACTCATAACTGATGGTTAGCAAGTGACTGTTGCTTGTTCTTTGGAAGATCAAGTAATTTAAATTTTAAAATTAGAATTATTATTCTTCCTTTGACTGTACCTCCTATTGCTGTTCCATAAACTGCCCTCTAGGCTATCAATAACATCACAAGAAACCTCTGCTACTGCCTCTAGAAATTTTTTAAAACCCTGCAGATGAAAGAAGAAAGGAAAACTAGAAGAAAAGCAGAATGGAAACATATGCCTCAAAAGCCAGTGGTTGAAAGAAATGTTTTAAATACTGTCTAGGTAGTTATAAAAGGAATAAGTGCATGCCTTGTGGAAATATCCCATTGAGAAGTTCATATTGATTCTTTCTTCTTAATAAACCAACTAAGAGAAAAAAAAATTAGCGCCAAGAATTTTTGTAATTCATTGGATGCAGCTGATCATTTAATAAGATACTTGGGGTTGTGTACTTCTGTCTGGACCAGAAGATTTGGTATATCAACCTCATTAAGAGTTTATCTTATAACTGTGGAGCATTGCTGGGCAGGAAATACAAAATTCTATGAACAAGAATATTTTGTGTATCTAGAAGCTTTAGTTTTTTCAGATGAATGTCAGCAGACTGACTTAGCTAGAATTTTTAGAGAATTTAGATTCATTCAGCAATATTTCAACAACATTACACTTTTCAGGAAAGAAAGCAATGTTTGAATTCTGAGAGTAAAACTTACAGTGAATAAGCAGACATTCGTTTAAAAATCCTGCTTTTGATAAAGTATTAGGAAGAATGGGTAAGTTAGTTGGTATAAATGCACAGAAAGGGACTGCAACTGTCAATTTATATTTACTTGTGTAAATAGTATCAATGTCACAATAAAATCCCATAAATTTAGAATACTGAGTAACCAAAGTAATGTTAACTCTGAAAGAGAAATACACCACTCAGATGACCATTTGAACCCACTGTCTGACTTTGTATCAGAAAACCTTTTTTTTTAGATAGTTTCATATTCATCTATGGGTTTTAATTTTCTTTCTCCAAGACATTTGCATTTGCATTTCCTGGTAAGGAAATTGCATGCCTATGAAGTGGATCAAAATTCAAGGACTGATTTCACTTAGAATAAATAAAATACATTCCTCAAACACTCCTGTAACACAACACATCCACAGGATATGTGAATTACATAAGAGTACTGGTGACATGAGCTTTAGAATTGTATCTTTACTTACAAATACCTTTCACATCCAATATACAGTGTCTGCTAAAGAAGGATCTCCCTCTCTCCCATGCGCACCTTCAAAACTCTGAGCAAAACTCGTTTCCACTTTTTGAGCAGCACTGGTTCTTTCAGGATAAATGCCCCCTGTATTCACAACTGGATGAATGTATTGCTGTCAGTCTCTTTTCTAACTTATCATATCCTCTCATGCCTTTTAAGTTCATGTAATGCATTACTCAAAGCAAGGACCAGATTTTTCTCTTGTATTCAAGATGTCTATTACACTTCAGGAATTGCAAGAGCAGTAACTGCCTTCCTACAACGTCAGAAGCTTGCACTGTCAAACTGGGATGTAACAGCTTAGCTGACTAATTTGCTTTTACAAAATTTGATGAGATTTGCTTTGGAGTTAGAACACTGGAAGAAAGAATCTATTTTGCCACAACTACCTGTATTTTACAGGAAAGAAGGAAAAATGCCACCAGACCTTTAGCTTCTAAAGAGGTGTGGATTTTACTGTTTTCTGCAAGTTTCCAGTAAGACACTGTGGGCTGCTAGCATAGTCACTACACAAAATAAGATTGGTTCTCCTGGGCCACACTTCTATAAATTTTATTCCTGACAAGAGGAGCAAAGGCAACAAAAAACAGTCTAGGGAGATGTACTAGGAAACAATAAACATAGTATTAAAAAGCTTGCAAAAGGAGAATTACCCACTTCGAAACACACAGCCTCTACCAAACTGCATCCACCTTCTATTCAAAGGCAAATAAATTCTCCATGACAGCTCCTAATGACCTCCACAGTTGTTCACTGAACTTGCCCTCAGTTACAGGGTAATAAAGGGATAACAACCCTTGGCTGACTAAATGAGGAGGTGGGTCCTCTCAGTAAAGCCCATCTTTCATTACTTGCCCTTTTCTTTCGTTCATCCCGTGAAGTAGTATTTCAAAACTAGAACTAAATCACTAACAATTAATTGACTACTATATCTTTATTCCACTTAAATCACTCTGTGGAGCATCACTGTGGTAATGCTCCAAAACTAGGTTATACTTTGTTTAAAAGTCAGCAATGTATTAATAACAACAACCCTTACTTCAACTAAACATACAGAAGCACTTGGTATTACTATCCCTATAACACCATGCTGTCAGACTTCTTTTTCCAGATTATTAAAATTTTTACACAATATATAATTGCATTTCTGCTGAATGACACTTTTCCTATTCATCTGTTATTAGCTTGTTAAATTTTTGTTCCCCTCATAGGAGGCCACCTACATACATCCTGAAAATCTGAGAATAACATCTGTGAATACATGTTCTGACCTGCTTTCAGCGTGACATCCCCACAAAGAGGAATATAATTTAAATTTATTTGATACAAATAGACAATTTTGGATTTTTATTGCCTGGATAACCATATTGCTACAGCAAATTTCTGCCAAAAATAACTATTAAATTTAGATTAAATACTACCTTATTCTGTTCTATTTTCATATATGCAAGCTTCTTTAAAGAACTTTGAGTGTAAGATGGGGATCTGATCCTCCTAAATTCTGAAGTCAAAGATGATGTGACCAGTTTTTAAGGGTACTGATGTCCGCTGCACTTCAACATCACTTCGAAAAGGCTCTCACTGCACCGAGCACCAGCCAAAAACTCAAGAGATATTGAAGGCAACCACATAGCCTCTAATCTCACTGGACAATATTCTTACCACAGCTGTCCTAAACCCATTTTCCAAAAGTGATGCAACTCCTGTTTAAAATGGTTATTACACAAGTGTATATTGTTATTGCCTTACATGTAGAGAAGCTGACCTACTGTAAACCAAAACCAAGCCAAACTTAAGCTAAAGCCAATAGTCAGGGAAGTAGAATAAATAGAGGGTTAAAATCATTACAGATTCCTCATATGAAGAAAGGAACATCCTTATGCACGCTCCTTGACACAGGAAAATAATGGAGATGCCCACCTCCTTCCCTCCAGGCATCCACTGTGATTTTTCTATTTTATATAGTTAACAGCTTGACAGGAAATTTAGAAAAGGAAAACCTACATTGAACGAGTTCTAAAACGGAAAACAACCTGAGAAATAAACTTTCACTAAGCCTTGCTGATGCTGATTTTGTACTCATGCTGATGAAGTCAGCATGTTGATGTTGATTTCATTTACCCATGCAGATCATTGATTTTACCACATCCTCTCCATATTAATGGCGATGAGATCAATTATAAGTAAGTACACGTCCTATCGAATAACTTTTGTGTTTTCCTCTAATTAGCTAGTATGTGAATAAAGATGTTTTTTAGGTTTTCTGCAATTAATATTCTATTACCAGTTGTCCCTTTGAGGGAGAAAACTAGACCTGTTTATAGTTCAGGATGGGAAGATTCTCATGTATATATGCTTCCTTCCACCTAGACACCTCAACTCAGGGATTTAAACAGCTATTTCATTGAACTGGCACATGAACCATGTTCTATTTATTCTATTTTGTCAACTACTTGAGGTATGTTATAAAAATAATTCTGTGAGAGCAAGCCCACTCAATTTCCTTTTTCATTTCCTTTGGGGTTTTTTGTTTTGTTTGGGGTTTTTTGGTTTGTTTGTTTGTTTTTATTGTTCTCCTCTTTGAAATACCAGAGAGTCCTTTTTGCACAAGAGTAACAGGGCTTGTTACACCAAACTTTAGAGGAAATTAAAATTTCACAGGAGTAATTTTTTTTAATTGGCAGATGCTGATCGGCTTTGTCTTTGGAGTGTTGATATAACTTCTATCAATATGTATTAAAACAGAGTCTCAGACACACCTTATAGGCAGGGTAGTATGATGGGACATTTGTTTCTAATTTACAGTTCTTTTCTGTTGACTTTGTAACTGTTTATCAAACATGAATGTTTTTAAAACTCCTTGAAATTAAAATACCATTTTCATTCTACTTTCTTTCACATGAACTCACTTTATCAAAGGAAAGAATATTGCTCTAAGTTTTCCACACTTCAGGAGTAAATATACTCTTCAATGGTGTTAAGGAGTATACGCTGGATTATATGTACTGGCTAATCTTTTTTTACTGACTGTAAAAGAGTGTGTTGTAAAATGTACATATGTTGGTTATAAAGATATTTTGACAACCCCTAGGTACATCACAAAATTTATAAAAAACCTTCAAACAAACAAAACCAACAGAAAATATGAATCATTAGGGGGCATTTTTGCATCAGTATGGAGGAAATGCCCAGGCTGATGTTCTGTGTTGCTAGAGGCAGAGTCTTTCATGTCAGATACGGAACTGTGGTCTTGGTTGCTTATAATTAGATGGTCCTAGGACACTTTTTTTGAGGAACTCAAGGAAATAAAGGCCCAGCATCCTGGCAAGTCTCCAGTGCTGGTAATTACATTATATCCCTAATTTTTCCCCTTAAAATGCAGCTGGGGAAAAAGAGTCCATGTTCTTTCTAATGCTAATGGGAAGAAAAACCAAAACCCCACTGTTCTCATGCTGCTGATGGGAAAGGATGTAGTGCTTCTAATCCAAAAGAAGACTTTATGAGGGACCTGCAATTGCACTTTGAGCACTGCAGGACAAGTGTGAGGTGCTGCTTTTAATAAAGAAGAGAAAACCTGAGGTTTTTTTCTATAACATAGTTATATTACTCATTTACTTTAGAAAAACAGCATGTATTTATCACAGCAACCCAAAGCAGCAGAAGCAGCTAAGATTTTACAGACTCTTCATAACAATCATATGCCCATTTTAGGTCTGATAATTCCCACAGAAGAGACTTAATTTTACTACACTGCTTAAAGTATTTGCCAGATCTTGGAAGAAGTATTTTCCTGGGATTCAGGTCTTCACTACTGTTAATGTAGTGAAAATGCTGTGGATAGTCACCCTAAGAAAGCTGGAAAAACTAAATTTGAGTAGCAGATGGAAATCTTCCTTTGTTCAGCTCCTTTCAGGGCTACTGTATCCAGCAGCTACTTTTCTTTACTGCATGTGTCATTTCAACACTTCTGCCAAAACACTTTGTGTTTTCCACCACCCTGATTTCTGATACAGTTCTCCAGGAACTAATGAGAGCAAAGAAGTGAGTGGAATTAAAACACACCAGTTTGAGCAGCTAATGCATTTTCCAGCAAAAATTTGGTCATTTTTCCTTGAGGAATACAGAAAAAAAAAAGGAGAATGGAATGGGAAGGCATAGTAATACTACGGCACTGGATTTAGGGTCAAGGGACACACCCTGGCCTGTAAGGCATCTTAATGCTGCTGAAGAAGTGATCCACACTATCTACATGAATAAAGGATCCTGCTCAGTTTTCACCCTCAATAAAATCTGATCCTTTCCAGCATTCCAGATGGTATTATTCCAAATCCCAGAAATACAGAGAGATTGTGTGTACCTCCTTTATGTATGTCAGCAGTGAAATACCTCTAGGTTTCCTTGCATCCTCCATGGGTGGAAGTGTCAGGGTAGCAGGGAGAGACCTACCTTGCTACAAGAGATTAATTCCTACTAGAATCAGCAGAAAATCACTGAAAAGCACAAAAGTCCACAGACAGAGAGTCTTACTTTGTCACCTCTACTTACCTATTTCTGTCCTGAATTATTTTTAATGGGTACAACTCCCACCCTTTTTCTTTTTGTGTTGGTTTCTGTATTATTTGAGGGCTACAAGGATATAAAAGTCATCTGGGTAGTTTCCAGCACTTGAGAAGATAAAAAATGCATTTTTAAAGAAGAACAATCTGGAGCTTGTTATTCTAGAGGTAAATTGTTAACCTTTTCACTATGTAATGGTCCATGGACTTCAAGAAAAGAATAGGATGTGGATCACAGCTCCTTTTATTTTTCTCTCTTTACTCTTTGGAGATTCAGTTCACCTCAGATTAAACTGAAACTCTTTCTTTGTCATTAAGGTTCCCAAAAATAGATCCTAGGGTTTAAATATCATTTACATCACAGTCAAAAGAATAATCACATAAATAAGAATTTATGAATAATTAATCACAACTTCTGTTACATTAGCACAATACTATTTTTAATTTATGGGGGCCACAATGGCATTTTTACTAACCTGGCAAGGGGCAAGTAGCAATTAAATAAGCACACTGATTAACTGATGAGTCACTGCATAGGCATACAGAGATGGATGGATTGATAGATGGATGGATGGATTGATTGACTGATTGACTGACTGCTTGATGAATCCTTCCACTGTGATCATGCCACAGCATACCTGAATGACAATAAAACTCCTGTGTGACAGTGTCCTCAACAGCAAAAAGATTATAAAAGCATAACAAATACAGAGAAGTATTGTTAAAGCTATTTTCGCTGAAAGTGAACTATTTTGCTCCCAACAAAAGGGATGAAATCTAGACTCCGTTTGCAGCTGCCATAATCTGCTGAGCGCTTACAATTCAACGGGGAGAAAAGAGCTGTGCTGAAGTGCTCTGGTAATGATCCTTCTGCTTGAAGAGTAACTGAAACTTTCAAAACACTCAAGATGTGCCCATTTTTACACTCCCAGTAGTGAAAGGAAACACAGTGATTTTCTTCCAAAAATGTCAGGTAAGATATGTGCTCTGGTTTTGTACCTTTTTTCTTGTTTCCCTACCCAGATGTCTACTAATTCATACAGCTCCATGGAAACAGAACAACTGACTGAATTTGAAGGAGCAGCTTTTGGTTTTGTTGTTCTTTCAGGTAGTAACATGTGAAACTGATACTTAAAATGTATTTTAAAGCAGCAAAAGATAAAAGCATGGATGCCCATTTTTCTATCATAAATTAGGCTGGCATTTAAAAGGAAGATATTGCAGATGAAGGCAGTTGGAATTTTCAATCAAAACTCAATTCTCATTTGGCTTGCAGAACTGAAACTTTCCAGAGAGATGAGGTGTTGCTTTTAGCAAAGTTACAATCACCTGTGAAAGGGCGAACACACAGACCTAAAGCCAGTAAGCAGCTGGTCACAGAGCTCATCTGTTATATTGGAGACAGGTTGATACTACTGTTCTCCCTGATTAAGACATATAACTTCATCTTTACACTCATGTTTTCATTCCAAAGATACTGGTTTTACTCCAGTGTAGTACTGGGAAAAGCTTTGGAATGCCAGAAGTGTCTTAGCAGTGCAAAATTTTTTTCTTCCTTGCTTGGCTTTCAATACTTAAATATTACCAATAGATACAGAAAAATTTATATGACTTACAATCTGCTTTCTATTCTCAAATTATCAGGATAGGGTATTATGAAAAAGAAATTCAAGCTGTGAATGTTCATCTAAACTCTACATAAGTTTATACTTTAAATTGTCTATTAAAGATAGAGCATATCTTTATTCTAACATTCTACAGCTTATTTAGTATTTGCTTTCTATTTTGTTCCAGTACTCAAACCGATTAAGACAATTTCTTAATACCAAAAGATGTGCAGAACACCAGAAAAAGAGAACAAATGATCTAGCAGAAAAGACAGAAGTTCAGATATGAAGGAAGGGAGGAAGATCTATTTATTTAGTCATCAGATCAGATGAGAAGATAAATTAATATAGACAGCTCCTAGGTCCACTGTTTCAGAGTGTAATTGGAATCATTCAAACATGTCTCTTAAAATCAGATGTCCTTTCAAATTCACGCAGATATACTACTCCAATACCTACATCTATACCTGGAGATCAAGGGAGAGTCATACAACCTAAATGAAGGGCTGACAGGGAGGTAGTTGGGACATTTCCACTGTTGTCAACAAGGAGGAAGGCAATGTTTTGCTAAGAGCAATTAGATCTTCAGTAGGTCATTGTCTGGAGATGTGTATCTGGTCCCACTTTTTATGTGGATAGCTGAGGGCCACATTTCCCACTTCTCTACAGTGTTTGGTAACAATTCCAGAATTAGTCACAGATTGCTTAATGTTGGAAGGGACCTCTGCAGGTCATCTTGCCCAATCCCAAAATAGGTTCTCAGGTAGGTTATGTTTTGGTGAAATGACTTGGGAACGGAGAGCTGTTCTCAAAGCTCTGTTTCCCCGACAGCTGGGACAGCCCCTGAGCAGCTCCTGGGAAGGAGAATGCTGAAACAGGAGATTCAGAGCAGAACAAACCCAGGCCACTTCCCTGCGCAAAGGCAGGTGCCAGGCAGAGATGGGCACGGAGCTTTGACAGCTCTGCTGGATGGTATGAAGGCCTGCCCATCTCTGAGGTAGGGTGATTAAAAAACTGCAGAGTGAAGCAGAGGCAGCAGGCAACAAAGCAGCCAGGTGGAAAAATGGGATCTGTGAATAAAAGCACATCTCCTTACATACTGTGCTTCAGGAACAGTACTTTGACACAACCCTATTTATTTCACAAAGGAAGTACAAAGAGAGATTCAACCTCATTGTCATTTTCTCCTCTAACACAAAGGATCCTCAGGACTCTAATTACTAGCTAGCTTCTCACATCAAGAAAGGGAAATTCTGGTAGGAGACATGGAATTTATTTTTAAGAAGATAAAACTGTGAGCAGGTTTTTCTGATGATCCACTAAAGAGCAGATGCCAGCATGTTTAAAAAACTCCAAAACAGACACAGTAATTTTAAATAAGACTAAAAGACAAGAGGTGCAAAAGGGGATCAAAGCAGCATCTGGTGGTTTCTGAGAAAAAGAGAAGCTGACTTTAAAAACAGCGTTAAACCTTTGTTGGATTAGCTGTTATCAAAGGCATCAGTAGAAAAGCATCAGAGGAACTGTTGAAGTGACCAGCAGCCTGCCTGTCATAACTTTAAAAGTTTTCTGTGAAGTAACCAATGCTAGTCAAACTCTGTTCTGAATTCGCTAATGGAAGTGACCTATGACTTGAACTTCAAAGCTCAGAAATCATGTTTCATGAATACAGTGTAAGTCAGTCATCTGGATACAAAATGGAGCCTGCCATAATCCTTTAACAGATTTTATATTTATAAAAGACATCTATTCATAATATACTGACACTCAGAGGAAGAGACATGAGGCTGTTCCAACTGAAACATTCTTTTTTTTTCTTTTCTTTTTTTTTCTTTTGCCAGAGGAAGAGCTTTCTTTGAATTACAGCCAGAACAAATGGTTGGAGGGATCAGGAATGAGGTTCCTAACAGTCACTTCTAATCAGCTAAACATGTTAGACCTCTAGGGCACAAGGCAGTCTCCAAAAACTTGCCAATACTATGCAGATCTGGCACAATCCTTGTAATAGATGCCTCAGTCCAAGTAGTTAATTTGAGTTGGCCAAAGACCAAGCAAGAGAATGAAGCTGCTGTCAGGCAAGAGAAATGAATGCAAAGGCTGTACTGACAAATTCAGCATGGTATACTCACTACCAAGTCTATGTGCACTCAAAGAATTAAATGAAGAATCACTGGATAACTTGCTGCTTTTAGCCTGGTTAGTAATGCCTAGACAAAGCTAATGTACACTATCTATACTACAAGCAATATATTTAAAAATTATGTGAGGCTATTTACCTATCTTGAAACTGAATGGAAATAGACCCAGTTTGTTTCAAAGTAGTGATTCACACTGGCTTCACCCATACAAAATGAACACCAAGGTGATACGATATGACTAGATTCAGTGTGTTCTTGCAGAAATGAAGATCTTTACATATTCTAGTCTTACTAGTGTAGATTTGAGTTTACCATATTTGTATCAATTTCAGCACAGACTGCATGAGAAACCACTTCTGTTATGAGCAGAGAAAATTAATTCCTGAAGAGAACTCAAGAACAGAAAGCAGGTGCTTCTGTTTTATCATTCCTGCTTCTGAGACCTTTCTAGAGCTGAAAAATGCTCTAGAGAATGAAAAAGAGCACAAGGAAGCAGTGATTAGATCTGAGGGTAGGTTTTTTGGGTGTTTTTTTTTGTTTTGGTTTTTTGTGGCTTTTTCTTTTTCTTTCTATTTTGAGAAGAAAATCCAACACAAGATGATGGTAATGCTTAAGCTAATACACTGCTTCACTGCTTTCAGTGTTATTTATGTTGGAAGAGGCTTGGGGCCAGGGTGAGCTCTACTCCCTTTCAAAAACTCTCGAGTGAAGAATCTTAGAAGGAACTTAACAGAAATTTTACAGTGTTGCACTAATATAACAAAGTAGGGTAATGATAAAGTTTTAACCCTTCAATGCTTTACCCACTGGACAACCACAAGTATTGCCCTAAGTAGAAGGAAAAATAATTCATCATTGGAAGGAACACTTTTGCAAGAAAATATGGTTACTTGTCTCAACAATCACAAAGCAGAATTTTCTTCCAAAATAAATGCAAGTATACTGCAAACTAGGCATGCAAGAAACAAATAGACCAAACCAACCAACCAACCAACCAAAACCTCACAACTCTGATAGATTTGTTAGCAAATATAAAAAAA